>JAAGEH010000142.1:25479-36551 GCA_011751065.1 Lasiurus cinereus
GAGAAGGAGGACTGCAAGTAGGTCCTCTGATGTCTGTGTCAATGTCACATGTCAGAGCAGAGACCTCTTCTTGGCAATGCCCTAGGGGTGGCATTGCAGATGCAATCTTTGAAGACAGACTTGTTACCCAAGATCTAAAACCCTTTTTGCTCCTCCCATTCTAAAGAGCCGGTGTACTTGTGTCTTTCATGAACTTCCGACGCCAACGTTACAAACAGCGTTTTTCTCTTTGCAGGCTTCCCTGCAACCCATGCACAAGCCCGGCCTCCACCTGCTCCTGTCCAGCCCCTGCAGCCTGTACCCCCTGCCCTCCCTGCCCTTGCAGGCCTCTTCAGGCCTCCCGTGGGCCCTTCTCGTCGCCTCAGTGCTGACCTAGTCCTCAGCCCGAGGAGCCAGAAAACAGAACACGATCCTGTGGCTCCATGAGCCTTACTTCCTCAGCCCGCCCTGAGACTGGAGCCAAATTGGCGGATCTTCTCCTGGGTGGGATTCCAGTCCTGCCACTCAGATCCGGGCCTTGGACTTGTGCTTCCTGTTCTCTCTTCCACTGCCTCCTGGTTTCTCGGAGATGTGGCAGGGAATCTTGTTTTTATTTTACTCATAAACCTCACCTTCTGCAGCATAAGGAGGCCAGAGCCTGCTGGTCTCAGTTTCTCCATCCCATGCGGAGAGTAACTCTGGGAGCTCCTTGAACCAGCCGTTCCCGCAGAAACAGGGTTCGTGGCTTAGGAAGATGAAGACGACGGGTGAACTGCAGCAAAATAGCACAGACGAGAGTTGCCTGGCTCTGGACCTGACCAAGCCTAGTTAGACCCGGATTCCCAGAGCTTTTAAGATACAGACCCTGAAGAAAACCCCGCCCCTTTATCTGGCTGAAGCATCACGGTTCTTATGCAGAGGAAAAGCTCCGTCCAGAGGTCCTGCCGGGACTGTGCATACAGTCAACTTTCGAGATCTCATGCTCCTCACCAGCAAGGCCCTGGGCTGGGCATTGCAGACATTGTGACCAGGTTCCCATAGAAACCCGTAAGCGGGGAGCGGCTGTTATGATTCTCAGCTGGTGGCTGAGTCAAGTCAACTCGCAGTTCCTTTGAACTAGATCCAGAGCCCATCCTCTGGGAGCTTTGTAGAGGAAAACAACCCAACATGAGAAGGCTCAGGGTGGTGGTGAAGGGTGGTCCTCCAACCAGTAGCACCAGCACTACCTGGAAACTTCTGGAAAATGCACATTCTTCAGCCCCACCTGAGACTTTCTGAATCAGAGGTCTGGTTTACCAAGACTTCCGGATGATTCTATGCACTCTCACGGTTGAGAACGACCGGGTGAGGGGCTTTATTTGGAGAGTGCACTCCGGCCTGGCCAGACTCTGGCTTTGCTCTCCTGGCCAGTCCTATGAGGGAGGAATCCCTCAGATGCTGAGCTAGAGCATTCCCCTGCACATTACAAAACTCTGGGCGCATTTAACCCTGGGGATGGCTGAGCCTGTCAGACCATCAGCCTCTCCATCAAACTGACCCACCCACACTCCTCAACAGGCTCCACTGGCAAGTCCTTCTGGCAGCTTCTGGGCTTGACACTTGCAGGCAATACACACACACATGGACCAGAGGCTCCATATGTAGGCTGAGAACAGCACATCCCCAGAAAGCAGCATTGCACCTGCCAAAGACGGGAGGCAGGGAGTCCCCGTCACAGGAGATGCTCAAGCAGGCCTTTGCAGCCACCTGGTGGGGATGCTGAGGCGGGGACTTAGGTATCTGATGGGACTGCGCGAAGTGAATGCAGAGGGTTTTTTAGTCCCCAGATTCTGACTCCACTTTTGAGGTCTTACTTGTCTTTTTTATTTTTTCTAAATACAGTGGTACCTCGAGATACGAGTTTAATTCGTTCCATAACCTTGAGGCGTGGGAAACTATGAGACGCTCGAGTCGAGGTAAACTGGTGGGTTGTGTGCAGCCGGCTGATTCCTATCTCAAATGTTGCTCGTATTTCAAAGCAAAAATCGCTCGCTCGACGGCTCGTATCTCAAAAATCTCGTATGTTAGGGCACTCATATCTCGAGGTACCACTGAATGTTTTATTGATTTTTTACAGACAAGAAGGGAGAGGGATAGAGAGTTAGAAACATCGATGAGAGACATTGATCAGCTGCCTCCTGCACGCACCCCACTGGGGATGTGCCTGCAACCAAGGTACATGCCCTTGACCGGAATCGAACCTGGGACCTTTCAGTCCGCAGGCTGATGCTCTATCCACTGAGCCAAACCGGTTTCAGCTTATTTGTCTTAAGTGTTAAAGTGGAGCCCTCTCTGCTCTGGGATCCCTCTGAATCAAAGTCACGTGCCGAGACATTTACAAAGCCCAGCTGATGGTGGTTGAATCCGTGACCACAGTCTCCAGCTCCAGAGGTGGAGAGGGCTCAGGGGGTCTCTAACTTCAACCGTTCTCAAGCCCACTGTCTGTGTAGAGTCTACACTGTAGACTGATTTGCTTGGGAGGCATCAGGACTCCAATCCTAGGAAGCTTTGGGGGGATCAGAGGCTCCCACCCCAC
The DNA here is from genome assembly GCA_011751065.1 of Lasiurus cinereus. Lineage (NCBI taxonomy): Eukaryota > Metazoa > Chordata > Mammalia > Chiroptera > Vespertilionidae > Lasiurus > Lasiurus cinereus. The sequence goes on from JAAGEH010000142.1 coordinate 28,034, forward strand.
TGTGCCTCTGCTTCCCTCCGCCCCCAAGTGGTAGAGGTGTTTGCCCACAGGTGACACACCCCTGAGGCACCACCCAAGAGTGGGTCCCATTGAGGAAGAGCAATTGTGAGTAGTCTTATTTTAGCACCTGGCTCAAACACCTTCCTCTCCTCCTTTGTACTTAAATAGCTCCTTTCATCCCACAAGTTCAAAGCTGCCTAACAAAATTAAACCCACTTATTCGTGCACATGACAGAGTAGGCAAGCATTATTCTTCCCATTTAAGGGGCGGGAGAGGAGGTGAGTCATTCAGTGGTTGAGGGATTCTTCTGGGTGACATGAAATGAGTCAGTGGGGCCCCAGGGTGGTTGACCCATATTTCTTAAGTTCACGTCCAATGCCCTGTCATTGTTAATTATAAGATTAGCTTTGATGAGACATTGTATGTGTGCGCGCGTGAAATGGTTTGGGTGCCTGGGAAGAATTGCTGGGTAGATGGGTCTATTATACTGGGGGAGGTGTGGAGAGCTTCCCTGGAAAACAAGCAGCCCATCATTACCATCATCACTATCATCACCACAATATTCATTTTCATCATCATCATTATCATCATCATCATCTTCACATTCTATGTGAAGATCGAATTCATTGAGCTCTTACTCTAAGCCAGCCACTAAATTACAGATAAGTTTATATATATAAATTCATTTAACCCTTGCAGCAATCCTATGAAGCCAATGCTTTTGCAGATGAGGAATGGAGGCTCAGAGAGGTTAAGTAACACACCCAAGATCACACAGCTACTAGGTAGAGAAGCCAGAATTTAGATCCAGCAACTGCTCTTAATCTTGGTGCTTTCCAGAGGCTAAGTCTCAGATTGTGTCAGCAGAACCTTAACTACCCACAATGCTTTTTCTTGAAGAAAATGAGAGAGTGTTTATGCCAGAGGAACCATTTCTGAGGCCTTATATCACAAAAGGGGATACAAGGAATGAAATTCCTATAGCATCTCAAAATAACTTGAGGACCCTGGGCCAATCTAATGTCTGGGAATCAACAAAGAAGGTCACCCCCACTCCCTGCTGTTACTAAAACCACTCTGTCTATTGAGGAAAAGGAGAAGAAGAAAAACAGATTCCCACCGAAACCAGTTTGGCTCAGTGGATAGAGCATCTGTCTGGGGACTGAAAGTTCCCAGGTTCGGTCTAGGGCAGTGGTTCTCAACCTTCCTAAGGCCGCAACCCTTGCATACAGTTCCTCATGTGGTGGTGACCCCCAGCCATGAAATTTTGCTACTGTTATGCATCGTGATGTAAATACCTGCATTTTCCAATGGTTTTAGGCGACCCCTGTGAAAGGGTTGTTTGACTACCAAAGGGGTCGTGACCCACAGGTTGAGAACCGCTGGTCTAGGGCATGTACCTTGGTTGCGGGCACATCCCCAGTAGGGGGCGTGCAAGAGGCAGCTGATCCATGTTTCTCTCTCATCGATGTTTCTAGCTCTCTATCCCTCTCCCTTCCTCTCTGTAAAAAATCAATAAAATATATTAAAAAAGAAAAACAGATTCCCATATATATGTCCATCATTTTACCATTTACAAAGCACTTTCATATGTCTTATTCAGTTTGCCGAACCCGGAGAGAGACACAACAGGCGTCACTATGCCCCTTTGCAGTGAGAGAAGTCCAGGGCTAGAGAGGGGAAATGACCCCCTCAGTTCTCACAGCTGGTGTCACTCAAGCCCAGGCCTTCTCATCCCTAGGCCATTGCCCTTTCCCTGCACTGACCTCTCAGGGCTTTGCTGGAAGCACATCTGGACAACACTTCACACTGAGACCCGCTCTGAATGCTGGGAGTGGTGGCTGGGATGGATTTACACAGCAAAGGGATTGCAGGGCCTGGGGTTTTCCCGAAGGCTAATCATCCTGTGCTCTCTCCTACCCTGCACGGTCCTCCTCACCCAGCCACACTGAGACTGAGCTCCTGGCCTCGCTCAGAGGAGGCTCCCCCTTAACCCTGGTTTTGTACCCCAATCTCCTTTGGCTCCCTTCTACTTTCTTCCTCCCTGGTTGTCAGACACCCTCCACATGTGTCCAGCCATTCATGCTGGGCTCCCCGGCCCTCTGCCACACGTCTGCACTCGCAGGAGGGCTCTGGTCCCCAGGGTGGCACAGCTATGTCTGCTCACTAGCAAGTGTCACCTCCATTTCTCTCCACTGATCGAATTCCCCTTTCTACTTCCTCGTTCACTTGTTTGGTTTAGCACTTTTTCTTTCTTCTGCTCTGTACCTGCCTCCTTCACCTGCTTTGAAACCTATCTCAGTGCCTTGGGGATTGCTGCAGGGCTGAGCTATTTGTGGTCTCCAAAACAACAAGAACCAAATATCAAATAATAAATTATGCCCGGCCAACATGGCTCAGTGGTTGAGCAGCGAACTAAGAACCAGGAGGTCACGGTTCCATACCTGGTCAGGGTACATGCTCAAGTTGTGGGCTTGATCCCCAGAGGTAGGGTATGCATGAGGCAGCCAATCAATGACTCTGGGTCATCATTGATGTTTCTCTCTCTCCTTCTCCCTTCCTCTCTGAAATGAATAAAAATATACTTAAAAAACCCCCACATATTACCAGCTCTGGTTGAAGCAAAAATTCTTTAAAAGACATGGATTCTAACAAGATCAGTTGTTTGAATTCTACCTGGCGCCACCTAGAGAGTGGGTCACCAATACACCTTCGGAATACAAGTGCATCATCTGAAATGCCTCATCCCTCAGCCCCTGGCTGAGAACCATGAACTGGGTTGAAAAGCCCTGGCTGAGGTTTGGGAAGAAGTGGGAAGGAAGAAACTCTTTTTTTGAGGGTTTCAGTAGATCAGGCCAAAGAGCTTGAAGGACCCAATTATATTAGAGTTAGTTATGGACCTGTCTGTCTGCCCAACAGGACTGAAAGCTCACAGAGGACAGGGCATGCCATCTCCCTACGTCCCCCTGTCCTCCCATCCCCAGCTCTGGGATTACGCCACATGGTATGTGCACATTCAACAAATGCCTGCTTTCCTTAAGGTCGCAACACTGCCTTCTCATTACATTAACCACAGACCTATCTCCAAATGTCCAGCTCACACCTTTAAAATCTCTCACCGCCTTACATTGTTGTTATTTCTCAAATATTTGGGGGCCATACTAGCCTGAATTTCTCATGAAAAGTTAAGCCTCTACCAGAACTATGAGTCTTCGGTATCACGGTGGTCCCATGCCCAGCACCACGGAGCTGCTCAATAAATACATTTGGAATAAAATTGAACTAAATGAAGAAAGTGGGTCTGATAGTCCATTGACTGCTCAGTTTCTCTCTGAAGGAATAAAATCTGCAACTACAGTGGTACCTCGAGATACGAGTGCCCTAACATATGAAATTTTTGAGATATGAGTAATCGCGTGGATCGGCCGGCTGCACACGACCCACCAGTTTACCACGACTTGAGCGTCTCAAAGTTTCCCACGCCTCAAGGTTATGGAACGAATTAAACTCCTATCTCGAGGTACCACTGTATTTTAACTAGGAAATGAGAGAGTACGTGAAGTCTGATCCTCACCTGTGGGAGGTTGTGGAGACCTCACAGCACCAGAGTCCCACTTCCCCTATGAATCCGAACAACAAATCCCCCCAAGACTATCAATATATAGCCACAAGAAAGAGGCTAGATTTATAAGAGATGGCAGTGTTATGTTCACTCACCAGCCAGCCCATCTGCTGCTCCATCCAGAATTCTTGTGCCATCTCCCCTTCCTTCTTCAGGGAAAAAGGAATCTCCAGGTAACACGGGTTCCTTCCTATATCCTCCACATGGCTGTTGATTAGCCATGAACTGAAGCCCATGCAGGTCCGACTCCCTCTGCTTCTTGCTCCTCTGCACACTCCTTACTGGTTCAGGAAGAGGTAGCCCTGTCCCCCTTTGGACTTGCGCTGCCAGCATGCAGTCACTGGTGTCTTTCTCAGCCACAGACGCATCTCGGCGTGGATCAGGGAGGTGATGCTCTGGTCTGGACGCCTTGGAAGACTGCCACTTCTTCCAGAGGCCTCGGAAGCTGTGGTCTCGTGTCTATAGATCTCTCCTGAGTCATCGCCACTTACCTCTCCCAGGACACTCAGCAGGTGGGCCACTCTTCCATCCGCCACTGCGGGTCGTCTTGGTTACTTCTCAGTGTTGCTTCCTCCAGGTTCACTCTGGTGCAGACGGGGTATCTCTGTCTGAGATGCGTGGCCCCATGTGATTCTGAGGATTCCTCCTAGGCCTCCTCCTTCTCTCTTCTTCACGTTCTTACCTCTCTTATGAAACACACCTCTCCCTGTTCCAGCTCTCTCCATTTCTCCGGTCTCGGCGTTGTGCACAAATTCAGTGCCATTATTTGTCAATCCAACCCTCCGATCTTTTCGTATTTACAACCTGCACATTCTCCTTTGACTAAGGCCTCCGCAATGCTACACTGGCCAGTAGATCAGGCCAAAGAGCTTGAAGGATGCTGCTGGCATTGAGTCTGTGCTCCGGGGAACCCTTCCTGGGTGGCGAGGACGGTGGGATTGAGGAAACAGCTCCTTGCAGGCTGACAAGTTAGGAAGCAGGAGGCTCCGTGCTGTTCTCTACGAGCAAATGCTCACGAGGCTGATTCACCAGCCGTTCCATTCGTCCGGAGCCCCGGTGAAGAGAGACAGGCGCTTCCTACTGACTGAGCTGCCCAGCCTCGTGTCTTTGCTCTGGAGAGTCTCAGTGATGCCTGCCCCAGCACCATCTATTTCTTCTCCTTTAATTGCCTTGGAGGAAAACAAAGAAAATTTGATTTTATTATAAGCACGGGGCTTCTTTGTAGTGCGGTGGGGCATCTTAATGGCATCATAGTTAAGTGGCGATAATGGCCTTGGAGAAGGTAGATGAAGGACCTTTTATCTGAGACCCAAGCAGAGAGCCGTCAGTATACTGGCATGAAAGCTTGATGGGGAAGAGGACTCCAATAAGTTGTCAATAAAGCCACCACTCTGGCTGGCAGCCAAAGCCACAGTGGAGGTTGGGGTGCTGCTACCCAAGATGCAAGGGGTACAGGTGATGCCTATAATTATGCAACTGATATATATATATTCAGAGCTTTGGCCACTTCTTCCTCAGACCTTCTGATGCCTTCCTTCAGACCGTCTGGTACCTTTCTTCATCCCTCAAGTCAACCCCAAATCCTCCAGGCTTGCTTTGCTACATCCTTCCCTTGCTTATGCGGCATCTCAGCATTTTCTCTCCCTGTGAACAGGTCCTGGGATTCAGTGACATGACCACAGAGCCGTCCCTGGTACCTTTTAACTTTTGGTTCTTAAGCCAGGTTACGTGTAACCGAGAAAGGCTGGGGATGGGAAGCCCAGGACAGGATCGGTACACCCCTGGTGTATCAATTTCAATTAGCGAACTGGGCAAACCTTAGAGTGCTTAACTGGAAACTTTGGAACATTTTTTTTTTTATCTTAAAGCCAAAATGGGAATCTGATGGGATATGAAGTCAATCAACTCAAAGGTTTTCATGCTTGTGGAAGCTGCCCCGCGCCCCTCCCCCCTTCCCTTCCTGCTGTCTCAGGACTTTTCCAGCTACCTGCTTACTCTGTCCCAATGCTATGGGCACCTGTAGAAAAGTCCACCATCACCTTCTTGTTCCTTCCTTACCTGTCTCCAGATACTTTTCCCAGGTCATTGAAATGCATTTGTATGGATCTCTCACCTTGCATTTTTTTCAACTCTTTTTCGAAATGATCTCTTCCTCCAGAAACTCCCCTGATCCCCAACTAATTATCAAAGCCTCTACCTTTTAAATCTCTCTTCAGTCCCTTTAAGGGATATACAAGCGGTGTTACACAAATAGTTGTCCACCGTCTCAGCCATTCCTATCCACCTCCAGGTTTCCAAGGCTTGGGGTGCTACGGTGCCGAAGGATTTGACTCTTAAAGCAGATGGAAAGGGTGCCCATTGCTGCCACTTCATACAACTTCTTCCTTGACTCAATCCCAGTCCCTCCCTAGAGATGCCGGGTGGGCTACGAGGTGGTTCTGATTATGGGTTTACAGGATCACAAAAGAATGTCACTGGAGAGACCAACTCCCAATTAACAAGGGCAGTTACTTGGGCTAGACTGTGAGCCCTCTTTGAAGGTCTACCACAAAAGTCTGATTTCATGGGTACACTGAGAGGAGTCCTGACTTAGCAAGAAGCTCAAGTAAAGAATTTTATGGGAACAAGCATTTTATTGGACAAGAGACTCTTATGAGGAAGGCAAATAACAGACTAAAGGGAAGGGCATCTGAAAAGGGGTGAAGATGTAAGAAGAAAAAAAAGACTTGACATACTCCGTCCACACCCTCTGTAGGGAGGGTATAAATGCTCCTAGAAGAAGGAGTCCTACAGGCTCCTTCGAGAGCTGGGACTCTGTTTTCAGCTGGGTGACTTGCTCCCTCCCGGCGCCATGCCTTACACCTGCTACCTGCCCAACCTGAGCTGCCGCTCCAGCTGCTCCTCCAGGCCCTGCGTGACCCCCAGCTGCCACAACATCCCCTTACCTGGGGCCTGGAACATCCCCGCCAACGTGGGCAACTGCGGCTGGTTCTGCGAGGGCTCCTTCAATGGCAGCGAGAAGGAGACCATGCAGTTCCTGAACGACCGCCTGGCCAGCTACCTGGAGAAGGTGCGGCAGCTGGAGCGGGAGAACGTGGAGCTGGAGAGCCGCATCCAGGAGCGCTGCCAGCCCCAGGAGCCCCTGATGTGCCCCAGCTACCAGTCCTACTTCCGGACCATCGAGGAGTTCCAGCAGAAGGTGAGGGGCCTTGGTGTCATTGCTAAGCAAGGGGAGCTTGCCATGATTGCCAATCTGTGGTAGAGAAATATGTTTCATGCTTCTCTGTCATCTGGACTCGAGCTTCTCTTCTTTACTGCCTTCACTAAGCACCCTCTCATTCTCCAGATCCTGTGCAGCAAGTCTGAGAACGCCCGGTTGGTGGTGCAGATTGACAACGCCAAGCTGGCAGCAGACGACTTCAGGACCAAGTGAGTCCTTTCAGAATGGGCACTGGGGTCCACTTCTTTGTTTTAATCTCCAAAAGAAAAGGAATTCCCCTGGCTTTATTGGACAAAGGTTTGACCCACTGATCACAAAGGATTCTGCAGGGATGGAGGGGAGCGCAGCAAAGTAATCACCGAAAGAGATGCGGGCTCAAATTAATCTATTGCTTTTTGGATCCATATTGGGTATTGATAGCTTCCAGAACCCTCTGTCTCCTGCTTTCACTCATGGCACAAAGTGGAAAGACAAGAGGAATGGGTTTATCAAAGATCATCCCTGGGAGTCTTGGAGGTCTGCCAGTTACTGTTTTGATTCCATCCTTGTGCAGGTACGAGACGGAGCTGGGCCTGCGGCAGCTGGTGGAGTCAGACATAAATGGGCTGCGCAGGATCCTGGATGAGCTGACCCTGTGCAAGGCCGACCTGGAGGCCCAAGTGGAGTCCCTGAAGGAGGAACTTCTCTGCCTTAAGAGGAACCATGAGGAGGTGAGCCCCGAAATGAGAAACAAAGAACCTGATTTAGTTTCCTGCTAAGGTAATTTAGTGACTTCCTTTGAAAACCTGATTTAGTTTCCTGCTAAGGTAATTTCGTGACTTCCTTTGAAAACACCACATATTGACAGAAAAAATGAAGGGATGGAACCTATACTTGGTCCCAGATAAGATGTCTCTTTTCTTATAACTGTATTTCCCCGAGCACTCCCACCAGCTTGTAACTGGTTACTGTGTTGTAGAATGCTCACGTTGACAGGGATATTCCAGGCCCTATTGTTGTATTCATGCAATGCAAAGTCATTTCTCACCATGAAGAGCCAAAAGAGAGTCTCCTCTTTCAAAGCCTTGGTGAAGAGTAATCTGGGGCTCCTTCTCTCTCCTGGGATTAAATTATTCTCTCAGTTGATGGCAAGAATTATTTGATGCAAACTGGGAAAATAGACCTCAGTGGCGTCCAAGCAGGTCCTTGAAAAAAAGTTTTTTTAAATTGTTGACACTATTACAGATGTGCCCTATTTCCTCTCCCTTTGCCCCTTCCACCCATCCGCCAGTCCCCTGGCCTTCTCCACAATGTTGTCTGTGTCCATGGGCTGGGCATATATACACACATATTATTTGGCTCATCTCTTCCAGTCCCCCCACCTCTCTCCCCTCTGAGATGTGTCAGACTGCCCCATGTTACCACACCGATGGCCATATTTTGTTCTTTGAATCCTGGTGGGATGGCACAGTCATGGCGAGGAGGGAGCTGGGCCACATAGAGCACAGATCACTTTGCCTTGAACCATCAGATTGTTCCATTAAGTTTCTTTCCTGAGGAAATAGACTAACAGGCTTCAACAAACAATGCCATTCCTTCGAGTCTATTATTCATTGAGGATAGTTCACTCTTGCTTTTTCTGAATCCATAGGAAGTCAACACCCTGCGCTGCCAGATTGGAGACCGCCTCAACGTG
>JAAGEH010001767.1:1756-16780 GCA_011751065.1 Lasiurus cinereus
ATTAAGTGAATTAAAAATTTGATCAACAGAATAAACTGGTGAATATAATAGAATCAGGAGCACAGAAAGGGAGTGGACTGATAATTCTCAGAGGGAAAGGGGTGAGGGGTGAACAGGAAGAGACTGGACAAAAATCATACACCTATGGATGAGGTCAATGGGAGGGAGGTAAGGACAGAGGGAAGGGTGGGAGCCGGGTGGGGGGGAGCTATGGAGGGGAAAAAAGAGAAACAAATGTAATAATCTCAATAATAAAGATTTAATTTAAAAAAATTAACAGTGCTTCTATGTACTAATAATAGCTTATTTTGTTACTTTTAGGAAAAAGTAACAAAACAAACCCATGAATAGGCCTAACCCAAAGTTCTAGAACTACAAAGAAAAAAATTACTAAACATTTCTAAAATTCATAAAAGATCTGAATAATTGCGGAGACAGACCCTATTAATGGATAGAAAGACTCATATATCATGAGGGTGTCCATTTTTCTCCCAAATAAAATGTCTTTTAAAAAGCTTCTTTCGCTCAGGCGGAGGATTCAGAGATCCACACTGCGCACGCTCGCGCGGAAGGGTCAGATTTCGCCTGGGCCAGGGTGCGGTCTCCTACCCCCACAGGGCAGAGACGTGCACACTGTGGGAGACGGGCTGCGGGAAAGCTGCCTCTGGAGAGGTCCGCAGAGGTGGTCAGGGTGTGATCCCTGAGTGTGAAGGCAGACCCTCTGAGCTGTTGACAGAGGAGAGCTCCGGAAAACGACTCTTTTTTTTTTTTTTCTTCTTTTTCTCTGGGGCAGAGGAACAACCTGGGAGTTATTGCAGTGTCCAGGCTGCAAAACCCCCACATACTGGTTTTGGGAACCACAGAGTAGCAGGATCTGAGCACAGCCTAGAGAGGTCCTATGCTTTGTCTCAGAGATCAATTCCGAAACACTGCCACCCAATGGATGACACACAAATTGACTCTCGCATAACCACAAGAGAATAAAGAGATTAAAACACCAAGAGGGGAACACAGGGAACTGCAATACCTCCCCTACTGGGAAACAGGAGTGCCAAGCAGAATAATAGTGGAAGTGAAGGACCATTCTATTTTTCTTCTTCTTTTTTTTTTCCTTTTTCTTTTTCTTAATTTTTAATTCTTTATTTTTCATTTTCACATATTTTAATTAAAAGAATATTTTTTTTCTTTCTGCCTCAATTGATTTTACCTTTATAATTATTACATTTTTGTTTTAAACTAGTATTATTAATTACTACTAGGAATTTACCGTTTTTGGAAAAAAAAGTGTCATTTTGTTTTCTCTTTATTTTATTTCGGGATTAGAGTTCTACATTCTAATTTCATCTTCCCTTTAGCATAATTTTACTCCAACTCAACTCCACCTTTATGCCAACACTTTCCTCCTAACTTTCCCCATTTTGCTGTCTTGTTTCTCTTTCCCTTTTCCAACTTTAGATTCTCCCTATTTTTCTCTTTACCTGGTTAAAATTTCACCCCATTTATATATCTAATTTCAAATCCCCTACTACAAGTCCACACAAACCTCTCCCCTCTTGTCTTCACTAGCCAAAAAGTTGTTTTTTCTCTATGTCCTTTTGTTGCTATTTGCCTGAAAAGTGATTATATCGATTTTTTGAAAAAAATTATTGAGAGATTGTTTTAGTTTATTCTACTTGTTTTCTTTTGCTTTTTGCTTGCTTTGTTTTCTACCTCTCTTTTCCCTCATCTCCCTCGATACCAGTTGCTATTTGCAATTTGCATCAATCTCTAGGTACTGGTTGCTGGCCTTTATTGGGATTAGTGACTGTTCTATTGAACTTCTCTCCTGACATCTATATTTTGTTCCTCTTTTCTCTCTTATACACTTTCTTTTCCCTCTGACTTTTTTCTCTTCCTCTTTCCTTCTCTTTTTCTCCTTTTTATTTTCTTATTTTATTTTATTTTATTGTTCATTTATTTATCTTTTTTTTTCCTCACTCTCCCAATTTGATTTTGGCACTTCTTTCTTTTCTTTCTTCCTCATTTTCCTCTTCTTCTTTCTCTATTTACCCCTAATTTGTCCTTCATTGGTGGTCACCTTATTTGTGATTTTTAACATCTTGAATACATTTCTACTCAGTGCCTTGTGTGCTGTACCTGGTCGTGTTGTAGTTTGTGCCTTTCAATCAATGTCGGAGAGAGTACTACATAACCAGACACCCAGAGAAGAAAGACCATGGGCAGAAAAAGAAACAGCCCACAAAAGACAGAAAGGCAGGTTTCACCAGAAAATGAAGTAAACGAAATAGAACCACAAATAAGCCTACTAGAGAAAGAGTTCAGAGAAATTATCATAATGTGGTTGAAAAGAATGGAAGACAAATTTGACAATATGAGTAAGAGCCAAGAGGTAATGAATAAGAACCTAGAGGAGGTGAAGAAGCATGAAGAAGAAATGCAGAAGAAAATAGAGGAGGTGCAGAATAAACAAAAAGAAATGCAGAAGAAACTAGAGGAGGTGCAGAATAAACAAGAAGAAATGAATAATGACATCACTGCTATAAAGAACTCAATAGAAAGCATCAAAAGTAGACTAGAAAAAGCAGAGGACCGCATCAGTGAGCTAGAAGACACGGTAGAAAAAAATACCCATGTACAGCAGTTTCTAGAAAAAAAAAGTTAAAAAGCAAGAGGAGAGTCTAAGGGAACTTTGGGATAACATGAAACAAAATAACATCCGCATAATTGGGGTGCCAGAAAGAGTGGAAACTGAACAAGGATTAGAGAACGTGTTTGAAGAAATAATGGCAGAAAATTTCCCCAATATAGAAAAGAAAAAACCCACACAAATCCAAGAAGCTCACAGAGTCCCAAGCAAAATGAACCCGAACAAACCGACACCCAGGCACATTATAATTAAATTGGCAAACACCGACGACAAAGTAAGAATCTTAAAAGCAGCCAGAGAGAAAGAGAAAGTTACCTACAAAGGAACCCCCATAAGACTAGCTACTGACTTCTCAACAGAAACTCGTCAGGCCAGAAGGGAATGGAATGAAATATACAAAGTCATGCAAAGGAAGGGTCTGAATCCAAGAATACTGTACCCTGCAAGCTCTCAATCAAAATTGAAGGTGAAATCAAAAGCTTCACAGACAAAAAAGGACCAAGGGAATATATTACCACCAAACCAGCAACGCAAGAAATGTTAAAAGGTCTGCTGTAATAAAAAGAAAGAGGAAGCGAAGAAGGAACTCGGGGGTAAGGACTAAAAATAGCAACACATAATTATTTATCAATAATAACTTTAAATGTAAACGGATTAAATGCTCCAATCAAAAGACATAGGGTAACCGATTGGATAAGAAAACATGATCCATATATCTGCTGTCTGCAAGAAACCCACCTTAGGAAAAGAGACGCACACAGATTGAGGGTGAAGGGATGGAACATGGTATTTTAGGCAAATGGAAATGAAAAAAAAGCTGGGGTTGCAATACTTATATATGACAAATTAGATCTCAAAGTGAAGGACATAACAAGAGATAAAGAAGGCCACTTCATAATACTAAAGGGAACAATCCAACAAGAAGAAATAACTCTGGTAAACATATATGCACCCAATATAGGAGCACCTAAATACATAAAAAAAACTCTTGGAGGATATTAAGGGAGAGATTGACAGGAATACAATCATAGTAGGAGACTTTAATACCCCACTGTCACCATTGGACAAATCCTCTAAACAAAAAATCAGCAAAGAAACATGAATCCTAAATGACTTACTAGACCAGATGGAATTAATTGACATCTTCAGAACATTTCACCCCAAAGCCACAGAATATACATTCTTCTCCAGTGCACATGGGTCATTTTCAAAGATAGATCATATGTTGGGTCATAAGAAATGTCTCTTCAAATTCAAGAAGATAGAAATCATATCATTTTCTCAGACCACAGTGGCATAAAACTGGAAATCAACTATAATAAAAACAATAGAAAGAAATCAAACACATGGAGACTAAACAGCATGTTATTAAACAACAACTGGGTAACCAAAAAGATCAAGGAAGAAATAAAAAACATCATGGCAACAAATGACAATGACAACACAACAATACAAAATTACGGGACACAGTGAAAGCAGTCTTGAGAGGGAAGTTCATAGCCCTACAAGCCTACTGCAAAAAACAGGAAATAATGGTAATAAATCACCTAAACCTACAACTCAAAGAGCTAGAACGTGAGCAACAAGAAAAGCCCAGTGTACTCAGAAGGAAGGAAATAGTGAAGATCAGAGCGGAGATAAACAACTTGGAGACCAAAGAAACAATTCAAAAGATCAACCAAACAAAGAGCTGGTTCTTTGAAAGGATAAACAAGATTGATGGACCCCTAGCCAGGCTCACCAAGAAGCAAAGAGAGAAGACCCAAATAAACAAAATCAGAAATGAAAGAGGAGAAATAACAACAGACCCTGTGGAAATACAAAGGATTGTTAAAAAATACTATGAACAACTCTATTCCAACAAATTGGACAACCTGCAAGAAATGGACATTTTCCTAGAAAAATATAACCTCCCAAAACTCAATGAGGAGGAAGCCAAACATCTCAATAGTCCAATAACTATGGAAGAAATTGAAGCAGTAATCAAAAAGCTTCCAGCAAATAAAAGCCCGGGTCCAGATGGCTACACAGGAGAGTTTTACCAAACATTCAAGGAAGAATTAAAACTTATCCTCCTCAGACTATTCAAAAACATTCAAGAAGAAGGAATACTACCAAACACCTTCTATGAAGCCACCAAAACCAGATAAAGACAACACAATGAAAGAGAATTATAGGCCAATATCTCTCATGAACATAGATGCCAAAATCCTCAACAAAATTCTAGCAAACCGGATCCAGCAGTACATCAGAAAGATCATACACCATGACCAAGCAGGATTCATCCCAGGAATGCAGGGATGGTTCAATATCCGCAAATCAATAAATGTGATACATCACATAAACAAATTGAGAGATAAAAATCACATAGTCATATGAATTGATGCAGAAAAAGCATTTGACAAAATCCAACATCCTTTCTTGATAAAAACTGTCAGCAAAGTGGGAATAGAAGGATCATACCTCAACATCATAAAAGCCATATATGATAAACCCACAGCTAACATCATACTCAATGGGCAAAAACTAAAACCATTTCCCCTAAGAACAGGAACAAGACAGGATGCCCACTCTCACCTCTCCTGTTCGACATAGTACTGGAAGTATTAGCCATTGCAATTAGACAAGAAGAAGAAATAAAAGGCATCCAAATTGGAAAAGAAGAAGTAAAGCTGTCCTTATTTGCAGATGACATGATATTTCACATAAAAAACCCAAAGGATTACATTCCAAAACTAATTGACTTAATTAATGAATTCGGCAATGTAGCAGGATACAAAATTAATGCTAAGAAGTCTGTGGCATTTCTATACACTAACAGTGAAATTATAGAAAGAGAAACTAAAAAAGCAATCCCATTTGCCATCGCACCAAAAAAATTAAGATACCTAGGAATAAACCTAACTAAAGAGGTAAAAGACCTTTATGCAGAAAACTACAGGACACTGAAAAAAGAGATAGAGGAAGATATTAACAGATGGAAGAGCATACGATGCTCATGGATTGGGAGAATCAACATCATTAAAATGTCCATACTACCCGAAGCAATCTACAGATTCAACGCACTACCTATTAAAATACCAACGACATATTTCACAGACCTACAAAGAATTCTTCATAGATTCATGTGGAACAAAAAAAGACCACGCATAGCTACAGCAATTCTGAGAAAAAAGAATAAAGTAGGTGGGATCTCAATACCAGACTTCAAGCTATACTACAAAGCAACTGTTCTCAAAACAGGCTGGTACTGGCAGAAGAACAGACATATAGATCAATGGAATAGAATAGAGAACCCAGATATCCACCCAAACCACTATGCTCAATTAATATTTAACAAAGGAGGCATGAACATTCAATGGAACCAAGATAGCCTCTTCAATAAATGGTGTTGGGAAAATTGGACAGATACATGCAAAAAATTGAAACTGGACCACCAACTTACACCAAATACAAAAATAAACTCAAAATGGATACAGGACTTAAACATTAGAAGGGAAACCATAAAAATACTAGAGGAATCCACAGGCAGCACAATCTCAGATATATGCCGAAAGAACTTCTTCACTGATACTGCTCCAAAGGCAATGGAAGCTAAAGAAAAAATAAACAAATGGGACTACATCAAAATAAAAAGCTTATGCACAGCAAAAGAAACCATCAACAAAACAACAAGAAAGATCAATGCATGGGAGAACATATTTGCAAAAGCTATCACTGATAAAGGTTTAATCTCCAAAATCTACAACCAACTTATACAACTTAATAAAAGGAAGATGAAGGATCCAATAAAAAAATGGGCAACGGACCTAAATAGAACCTTTTCAAAAGACGACAGAAGGAAAGCCAAGAGACACATGAAAACATGTTCAAAGTCATTAATCATCCGAGAGATGCAAATCAAAACGACAATGCGATACCATCTTACACCTGTCAGAATGGCAATCATCAACAAATCAACAAACGACAAGTGTTGGCGAGGATGCGGAAAAAAAGGAACCCTTGTGCACTGTTGGTGGGAATGCAGACTGGTGCAGCCACTGTGGAGAACAGTATGGAGTTTCCTCAAAAAACTAAAAATGGATCTCCCATTTGACCCTGTAATACCACTCTTAGGAATTTATCCTAAGAAATTACAAACACCAATCAGAAAGGATTTATGCACCCCTATGTTCATAGCAGCACAATTTACAATAGCCACAATTTGGAAACAGCCTAGGTGCCCGTCAGCAGATGAGTGGATCAGAAAACTGTGGTACATCTACACAATGCAATTCTATGCTGCCATTAAAAAGAAGGAATTCTTACCATTTGCAGCAACTTGGTTGGAACTGGAGAGCCTTATTCTTAGAGAAATAAGCCAGTCAATGAAGGAGAAGCATCATATGATCGCACTCATTGGGTGATAATAAAGAACATTATAAACTGATGAACAAAAGGATAGATACAGAGACAGTAGAGCTTCAAACAGATTGTGAAATTACAACAGGAAGATTAAAGTTAGGTGAGGTAGATAAGAGATCAATCAAAGGACTTGTATGCATGCATATAATCATAACCAATGAACATAGACACTTGGGGGTTGGGGTATCCCTGGGAGGGAGGGGGGCAATGGGGAGATATGTATAAAAAATTAATAATAAAATAAAATAAAATAAAAAGCTTCTTTAAAATTTTTAAAAATATTTTTATTAATTTTAGAGAGGAAGAGAGCGATAGAAACATCAATGAGAATCACTGATTGGCTGCCTCCTTCACCACTCTCCCTCCTAGGGATTGAGCCCAAAACCTGTGTGCTCTGACTAGGAATCTAACCAGTGACCTCCTGGTTCATGGGTTGACACTTAACCACTAAGCCAAACCATCTGAGCTAAAAAGCTTCTCCATAATTCTTATTATAAATAAAATTTAAATTAATCATAAGATGATAATATCTAAAAAATTAAAACGTTAGAAAAATATCCTCCTAAAATCCCCACTTAAAAGCCCAAACCATGGCCAACTCAGCATTCTTTGTATTCAAAATACCATTTTTCAATTTTGGTAGATTCTTCCCTAAAAAAATTCATGTAATTATTTTATTTTTGTTAATTCTTACAAAAAGGTATTTTTCCATTGGTTTCTTAATAGTAGTAGGGAAGGGAAAGACAGAGAGAAACATCGATCTGAGAGAGACAAATTGATTGGTTGCCTTCTACATGACCCTACTTGACTGGAATCAAATCCAGGACCCTTCAATACAAGGGTCTGATGTGCTATGCACTGAGCTAAACAGGCTAAGGAAAGAACTCTTATATTTTCAAGTAACTTACCAAACAATTTTCATGAGCAGCTATGTCCTCTGATTGTGCACAGTACAGGACACCACACTCGAGGTCTTTGGGGCAAAGTGCACATATCCTTCTTTCCATCTTTTTTGAAACCTGAAAGACACCTACAAGTAATATCCCTCATGAGAAATGGAAAAGTAAAACCACCAACTTACACCATACACAAAAATAAACTAAAAATGAAAAGAGGATTTAAACGTAAGATGGGAAACCATAAAAATCTTAGAAGAACCCACAGGCAGAAAAATATCAGACATATGTCATAGCAATATCTTTATTGATATGGCTTTTAGGACAATGGAAACTAAGGAGAAAATAATCAAATGGGAGTACATCAAAATAAAAAGTTTCTGCACAGCAAAAGAAACCATGAACAAAACAACAAGAAAGCCCACTGCATAGGAGAACATATTTGCCAATGATAATTCCAATAAGGGTTTAATCTCCAAAAATTATAGGGAACTCATACAACTTAACAGAAGAAAGATAAACAATCCACAATCAAAAAGTGGGCAAAGATACTTTTCAAAAGTTGACATACACAAGGCCAAGAGATGTATGAAAACATGCTCAAAATCACTAATCATCCAAGAGAGGCAAATCAAAAGGACAATGCGGTACCATCTCACACAAATCAGCAAACGACAAGTGACAAGTGCTGGAGAGGATGAGAAGAAAAAGGAACCCTCGTGCACTGCTGGTGGGAATGCAAACTAGAGCAGCCACTGTGGAAGACAGTATGGAGTTTCCTCAAAAAGTTAAAAATGGAACTTAACCCAGTAATCCCACTTCTAGGAATATATTTCAAGAAAACAAAAACACCAATCAGAAAGGACATATGTACCCGTATGTTTATTGCAGCACAATTTATAGCTAAGATTTGGGAACAGCTTAAGTATTTATCAGCAGATGAGTGGATTAAAAAACTGTGGTGCAGCCCTAGCTGATGTGGCTCAGTGGATAGAGCATCCATCTGCAGACTGAATGTTCCTGGGTTCAATTCTGGTTGAGAGTAAATGCCTGGATTTCGGGCTCAGTCCCCAGTAGGGGGCATATAGGACACAGCTGATCAATGATTCTCTCTCATCACTGATGTTTCTACCTCTCTCTCCCTTTCCCTTTCTCTCTGAAATCAATAAAAATATGTTTTAAAACCACATACATGTGGTATACCTATGGAGTACTATGCTGCTGTAAAAAAGAAAGAACTCTTAAAATTTGCGACAGCATAGATGGATGTGGAGAGCATTATGCTAAGTGAAACAAGCCAGTTGGAGAAAGATAAATATTGTATTTTCTCATTTGTAAAATACAGTGGTACCTCGAGATTCGAGTGCCCTAAGATACGAGATTTTTGAGATATGAGCCATCGAGCGAGCAATTTTTGCTTTGAAATACGAGCAACATTTGAGATAGGAGTAATCGCGCGGATTGGCCGGCTGCATGCGACCCACCAGTTTACCGCGACTCGAGTGTCTTATACTTTCCCACGCCTCAAGGTTACGGAACAAATTAAACTCGTATCTCGAGGTACCACTGTATAATGAACAGAGAGAAACCAAGATGGCGGCATAGGTGAACATCTAAACTGCTGCCTGGCACAACAATTTCAAAACTACAGCTAAAAGACAGAATGGACACCATGCAGAACCACAGGAAAGCTGGCTGAGTGGAATTTCTACAACTAGAAGTAAAGAGAGGGGCACACGGAGACTCAGAGGAGCTGCAAAAAGCTGAGGTCAGAGACACATCAGTGGAGAGGACGGGCAGCGGAGTACCTGGCTGGCTTCCTCTTGTGGAAGGGAGATGGAAACTACTGACTGCACTGAACCCCAATTCAGACTGCAGTGAACCCCAGTGCCAGGAGAGACTCATATAGGGGGCGTCTGGACTGTTGGAAAAAGCAAGGAATGCACAGAAACTCAGGGGAGCTGTGAAAGGCAGAGGTCTAGAGGAGTGCGCGCCACTGTGTGCTCAGAGGATTGACTGATCATTG
Organism: Lasiurus cinereus; assembly: GCA_011751065.1. Lineage (NCBI taxonomy): Eukaryota > Metazoa > Chordata > Mammalia > Chiroptera > Vespertilionidae > Lasiurus > Lasiurus cinereus. The sequence goes on from JAAGEH010001767.1 coordinate 11,730, forward strand.
TGCCACTGGCTTTCTCTAGTGGGAGGAAGAGGAAACCTCCTGACCATGCTGAACTCCACTTCCGACTGCACTGAATTCCAGTTTCTGGTGAGACCCTGGGGACCCAGACTCATAAGGGTTCCTGGAGCACACAGAAACTCAGAGGAGCTGTGAAAGGCAGAGGTCTGGAGGCATGCAAGCGAGAATGCACGCAGAGAGGGCTGCAGAAATTACTGAGGGACCGAGACCCAGGGGCCGTGTAGGGCAGGGCTGACAGGAAACCAAAGCTCTCTGCTCAGCCCTGAGACTCAGCTCCATCCAAGCTGAGCACAGAAGTTTTTGCAATTTTCCAAGTCTTGTGTCAGAAGGCTAACTCCAGCACAGAAATTCTCCCAGCGTAGAAACAGCTGATCCTCACAACCAATTGGCTTGGAGATCAATTCCCCCCAGTGATACCAACAACAATCAACACTTAACTATAACAAGGCTGTACACACAATAACTGGGGAGGAAGAACTACTGGGCCATATAGGACACCTAGCAACAAAGCTACTATACCAACTCAGGAAGCAGTGAAAATGTGGAGACAAAGAAACAGATCACAAACGAAAGAAATGGAGGAAAACAAACGACCAGATATAGAGTTCAAAACGACAGTTATAAGGTTTTTCAAGAATTTCCTAGAAAAGATGGATAAATTTAGTGAAACCCAAGAGGAGATGAAAAAGGACTAACTAGATATTAAACATACACTGACTTAAATAAAAAATATTATACAGAGACCTAACAGCAGATGAGAAACACAAGAATCAAGTCAAAAACAAAGAAGCACAAAACATTCAATTGGAAAATAAAAAAGAATCCAAAAAGTTGAAGATAGTGTAAGGAGCCTGTGGGACAACTTCAAGCATACCATCATCAAAATTATGAGTGTGCCAGAAGAGAGAGAGAAAGAGAGAGCAAGATACTGAAAACCTATTTGAAGAAATAATGACTGAAAACTTCCCCCACCTGGTGAAAGATTTAGACTTACAAGTCCAGGAAGCGCACAGATCCCCAAACAAAAGGAACCCAAAGAGGAACACACCAAGACACATCAAAATTAAAATGCCAAGAGCAAAAGACAAAGAGAGAATATTAAAAGTAGCAAGAGAAAAACAGTTAATTACCTACAGGGGAGCACCCATATGATTGTCAGCTGATTTCTCAACAGAAACTATGCAGGCCAGATGGGAGTGGCAAGAAATATTCAAAGTGATGAATAGCAAGAACCTACAACCAAGATTACTCTATCCAGCAAAGCTATCATTCAGAATTGAAGGTCAGATAAAGAGCTTCACAGATAAGAAAAAGCTAAAGGAGTTCATCAACACCAAACCTGTATTATATGAAATGCTGAAAAGTACACTTTAAGAAGAGGAGGAAGAAGAAAAAGGTAAAGATAAAAATTATGAACAACAAATACATATCTATCAACAAGTGAATCTAAAAATCAAGTGAATGAAAAATCTGATGAACAGAATAAACTGGTGACTATTAATAGAATCAGGGGCACATAAAGGGAGTAGACTGACAATTCTTAAGAGGAAAGGGATGAGGAGGGGTGAGAAGAGAGACTGGACAAAAATCGTACACCTATGGATGGAGACAATGTGGGGGAGGTAAGGGAGGAAGTTTGAGTGGGAGTCAGGTGGAGGGGATCCATGAGGGGAAAAAAGAAGAACAACTTCATTAATCTGAACAATAAAGATTAAATTAAAAAAATAAAATAGGTTAAAAATATATAATGAACAACATAAAATGATGAACAAGAATAGATTGAGAGATAAAGAAGCATTAAACAGACTATCAAACCTCAGATGGAAGGCAGGGGTGGATGGGGGGAGGGGTTTAACCAAAGGACTTGTACGCATGCATTTAAGACTAACCAATGGACACAGACAGTAGTGGAGTGTGGGCATGTACTGAGGGGTGGGAGTTGCCAGGAAGAGGTCAATGGGGGGGAATGGGAGACATGTAATACTTTAAACAATAAAGGATTTAAATTAAAAAAAACAACGGCACTTGTTTTTATGAGATAATTTCAACTTGCAGGGAAAAAGAAATCGGGACCCAAGTAGAAAAGCAACTTACTTTGCATTTTTTAAAAATATATTTTTATTGATTTTAGAGAGGAAGGGAGAGAAATACAAACATCAATGACAGAGAATCATTGATTGGCTGCCTCCTGCATGCCCCCTACTGGGGATCGAGCCTGCAATGTGCCTTTGACCAGAATCGAACTTGGGACCCTTCAGTCTGCAGGCTGACACTATCCACTGATCCAAACCGGCCAGGGCTTACTTAGTATTTTTTAATGGCTTAATTACAGAAAACACTAATGAATTCATTTCAAATATCCAAACATGAGAAACACTTATATTCAAGAAATGCAAACAGGAATTTAAATACAAGCTTTCAAAATTTTGCCTTGACTATATAGTAAACTCTCAATAACTACTATTGTCATTACAAATCAACAAGAAAACAATGGTGTATTCAAGAAACAGTGCTCAGTCCCTGGAAGGTGTGGTTCAGTTGGTTGGGAGCGGTATTGTGTACGACGGGTTTCTGGTTCAATTCCAGTGCTAGGGAAGGCAGCTGATTGGTGTTCTGCTCTCACACTGATGTTTCTCTTTCCCATCCTCTCTCTCTTTTAAAATTTTTTTTTTACGAAATAAGGAAATAGTGCTCTAGTTTGCTACCTGTAAAATCAATTTTTACTATGTCATCTGTAATTCAAAAATAAATTTTGGGTGAGTTAAATAAGCAAATGAGAAATGTATCTTAATGTAAATGTTCTTTAATCTAGTATTATAAGTTAGGGAAGGAAAATAATGAAGGGAAAAAAATGCTTTTAAAGAGGAAATGGAAGAAATGAAAGAAACCTAAGAGGTTTGGAAACAGCCTAAGAACCCATCAGCAGAGGAGAGCTAGGAAAAAAAGGGAAGAGGCAGAAAGGAAGGAGAAAGTCACCTGTTCCCAATATGGCATTGGCCACAAATGTCCATTTAACATTTCTATTCCCTTTTCAGTGTTCATCCTTTTATTCATTTGAATTTATCTTACTACTTAACTAGACTCCCGGTACATGAAAATTTGTGCACTGGGGGCGGGTCCCTCAGCCCAGCCTACATTCTCTTGCAGTTCAGGACCCCTCGAAGGATGTCCACCTGCCAGCTTAGGCCCACTCCCCAGGGGATCGGGCCTAAGCTGGCAGTCAGACATCCCTCTGGCAGCCCAGGAGCCCTTGGAAGATGTCCTCTGGGGAGTGGGCCTAAGCCATTAGTTGGACATCCTTAGTACTGCTGAGTAGGCAGGAGAGGCTCTCACCACCACTGCTGTGCTGGCCAGCCATGAGCCAGCTTCTGACTAAGTGGTGCTCTCCCTGTGAAAGTGCACTGACCACCAGGGGGTAGCTCCTGCATTGAGCTGTCTGCCCCTTTGTGATCAGTGTACATCATAACAACCAGTTGTTCTGTCATTAGGGTCAATTTGCATATTACCCTTTTATTATATAGGATGGTGTTTTAAATTTAGATGAGGTTAAGCACTTAAGTGGTTCCTCAAAGTACTTTTTTGTAATTCATGAGAGAAAAGGATGAGGAGAGAGAGGTAAAGGGAAAGAGGAAAGGGGAGGGGGAGAAGGAGATTGTCCACCTCCTGCACATAATCCAAAATCTAGTTAGGTACTCTGACAGGGAATCCAGCAATCTTTTGGTGCACAGGGCAATGCTCAACTTTCCAGGACAATACAATACATACTATGGACATAGGGGAGGAAGAGCTTTCTGTGGGATGGAGTCTTGTCAAGGACACGGATCTTGATCAGGTACAACCTGGAGAGAAGCTTGGGGAGCCTGGGGGGTAGGGGACGGGAAGACGAGTTGGCAGACAGAGCAGTAATGTGGGAAAGGTCTGACCAGAAGAGAGAAAATTAGCTGGTCTGAAGAAAAGAATTTATGCTAAGGGATCTGGAAAAGAATTTGAAAAACTGATGGTGGAAGTCTGCCAAAAAGGATTTTTGAACAGGAGAATAACATGATGAAAGAGTTGTTTTAAGATCAATCTCAATATATAAAAATACTGTGCTCCCACCTGAAGGTTGAACATAATAATGCTGTCAATTCTACCAAAAACAAGTTCTAGGTTTAAAGTCATTTCAACTTAAATCCCAAGGTTACTTTAAAGAACTTAAAAAAGGAAAAAATAAATAAATAAAGATTATCTGGAATAAACAGTCATAGAGAGTGAAGAAACTTTAAGAAGAAAAAAAAAAGATATTTGCCTACCAGATTTAAAAATAGTATATATAAGAGGTAACATGCAAATTGACCATCATTCCAACACACAAGATGGCTGCCCCCATGAGGTCAAAGATGGCCACTCCCCTGTGGACACAAGATGGCTACCACAAGATAGCTAGCAGGGGAGGGCAGTGGGGGGGACCAGGCCTGCAGGAAGGGCAATTGTGGGCAACTAGGCCTGCAGGGAGGGGCAGTTAGGGGTGACCAGGTCTGCAGGGGAGGGCAGTAATGGGCGACCAGGCCAGCAGGGGAGGGCAGTTAGGGGAAATCAGGCTGGCAGGGGAGGGCAGTTAGGGGCAACTAGGCTGGCAAGGGAGAAGCAGTTAGGAAATATCAGGCAGGCAGGCAAGTGGTTGGGATCCAGCAGTCCTGGTTTATGAGAGATGTCCGATTGTCTGTTTAGGCCCATCCCACTGGGATCAGGCCTAAAAGGGCAGTTGGACATCCCTTGAGGGGTCCCAGATTGGAGAGGGTGCAGGCTGGGCTAAGGGACACACACTGCCCCCCTCTATTATATTTTACTAGTTATATAAGTACAGCTAGGGCAGAAGATTAGATATCCATATCAAAAGAACATGAAGTATAGAGAGAAATGGATCATAATCTATAATTATGAAATAATATACCACAAGGTGGCATTGCATTTCTTCTCTGATAATGTCCTTAGCTTATTTTTTTTTTGTATTAGGTTATTCACTATTTTCTTATTTATAAAAGCTTATCATG
>JAAGEH010001768.1:0-12790 GCA_011751065.1 Lasiurus cinereus
AGACCACAGTGGCATAAAACTGGAAATCAACTATAATAAAAACAATAGAAAGAAATCAAACACATGGAGACTAAACAGCATGCTTTTAAACAACGACTGGGTAACCAGAGAGATCAAGGAAGAAATAAAAAACATCATGGCAACAAATGACAATGACAACACAACAATACAAAATTTATGGGACACAGTGAAAGCAGTCTTGAGAGGGAAGTTCATAGCCCTACAAGCCTACTGCAAAAAACAGGAAACAATGGTAATAAATCACCTAAACCTACAACTCAAAGAGCTAGAACGTGAGCAACAAGAAAAGCCCAGTGTACTCAGAAGGAAGGAAATAGTGAAGATCAGAGCGGAGATAAACAACTTGGAGACCAAAGAAACAATTCAAAAGATCAACAAAACAAAGAGCTGGTTCTTTGAAAGGATAAACAAGATTGATGGACCCCTAGCCAGGCTCACCAAGAAGCAAAGAGAGAAGACCCAAATAAACAAAATCAGAAATGAAAGAGGAGAAATAACAACAGACCCTGTGGAAATACAAAGGATTGTTAAAAAATACTATGAACAACTCTATTCAAACAAATTGGACAACCTGCAAGAAATGGACATTTTCCTAGAAAAATATAACCTCCCAAAACTCAATGAGGAGGAAGCCAAACATCTCAATAGTCCAATAACTATGGAAGAAATTGAAGCAGTAATCAAAAAGCTTCCAGCAAATAAAAGCCCGGGTCCAGATGGCTACACAGGAGAGTTTTACCAAACATTCAAGGAAGAATTAAAACCTATCCTCCTCAGACTATTCAAAAACATTCAAGAAGAAGGAACACTTCCAAACACCTTCTATGAAGCCAGCATCACCCTAATACCAAAACCAGATAAAGACAACACAATGAAAGAGAATTATAGGCCAATATCTCTCATGAACATAGATGCCAAAATCCTCAACAAAATTCTAGCAAACCGGATCCAGCAGTACATCAGAAAGATCATACACCATGACCAAGTAGGATTCATCTCAGGAATGCAGGGATGGTACAATATCCACAAATCAATAAATGTGATATATCACATAAACAAATTGAGAGATAAAAATCACATAGTCATATCATTTGATGCAGAAAAAGCATTTGACAAAATCCAACACCCTTTCTTGATAAAAAAAACTCTCAGCAAAGTGGGAATAGAAGGATCATACCTCAATATCATAAAAGCCATATATGATAAACCCACAGCTAACATCATACTCAATGGGCAAAAACTAAAACCATTTCCCCTAAGAACAGGAACAAGACAGGGATGCCCACTCTCACCTCTCCTGTTTGACATAGTACTGGAAGTATTAGCCATTGCAATTAGACAAGAAGAAGAAATAAAAGGCATCCAAATTGGAAAAGAAGAAGTAAAGCTATCCTTATTTGCAGATGACATGATATTGTACATAAAAAACCCAAAGGACTCCATTCCAAAACTAATTGACTTAATTAATGAATTTTGCAATGTAGCAGGATACAAAATTAATGCTAAGAAGTCTGTGGCATTTCTATACACTAATAGTGAAGTTATAGAAAGAGAAACTAAAAAAGCAATCCCATTTACCATCGCACCAAAAAAATTAAGATACCTAGGAATAAACCTAACTAAAGAGGTAAAAGACCTATATGTAGAAAACTACAGGACACTGAAAAAAGAGATAGAGGAAGATGTAAACAGATGGAAGAGCATACCATGCTCATGGATTGGGAGAATCAACATCATTAAAATGTCTATACTACCCAAAGCAATCTACAGATTCAACGCACTACCCATTAAAATACCAACGACATATTTCACAGACCTAGAAAGAATTCTTCATAGATTCATCTGGAACAAAAAAAGACCACGGATAGCTACAGCAATTCTGAGGAAGAAGAATAAAGTAGGTGGGATCTCAATACCAGACTTCAAGCTATACTACAAAGCAACTGTTCTCAAAACAGCCTGGTACTGGCACAAGAACACACATATAGACCAATGGAATAGAATAGAGAACCCAGATATCCACCCAAACCACTATGCTCAATTAATATTTGACAAAGGAGGAATGAACATTCAATGGAGCCAAGATAGCCTCTTCAGTAAATGGTGTTGGGAAAATTGGACAGATACATGCAAAAAATTGAAACTGAACCACCAACTTACACCAAATACAAAAATAAACTCAAAATGGATACAGGACTTAAACATTAGAAGGGAAACCATAAAAATACTAGAGGAATCCACAGGCAGCACAATCTCAGATATATGCCGAAAGAACTTCTTCACTGATACTGCTCCAAAGGCAATGGAAGCTAAAGAAAAAATAAACAAATGGGACTGCATCAAAATAAAAAGCTTTTGCACAGCAAAAGAAAGCATCAACAAAACAACAAGAAAGATCACTATATGGGAGAATATATTTGCAAATGATATCAATGGTAAAGGTTTAATCTCCAAAATCTACAGCCAACTTATACAACTTAATAAAAGGAAGATAAACGATCCAATAAAAAAAATGGGTAACGGACCTAAATAGAACCTTTTAGAAAGACGACAGAAGGAAGGCCAAGAGACACATGAAAACATGTTCAAAGTCATTAATCATCCGAGAGATGCAAATCAAAATGACAATGCGATGCCATCTTACACCGGTCAGAATGGCAATCATCAACAAATCAGCAAACGTGTTGGCGAGGATGCGGAGAAAAAGGGACCCTTGTGCACTGTTGGTGGGAATGCAGACTTGTGCAGCCACTGTGGAGAACAGTATGGAGTTTTCTTAAAAAATTAAAAATGGATCTCCCATTTGACCCTGTAATCCCACTCTTAGGAATTTATCCTAAGAAATCACAAACACCAATCAGAAAGGATTTATGTACCCCTATGTTCATAGCAGCACAATTTACAATAGCCACAATTTGGAAACAGCCTAGGTGTCCGTCAGCAGATGAATGGATCAGAAAATTGTGGTACATCTACACTATGGAATTCTATGCTGCCATTAAAAAGAAGGAATTATTACCATTTTCAGCAACCTGGTTGGAACTGGAGAGCCTTATGCTTAGTGAAATAAGCCAGTCAATGAAGGAGAAGCATCACATGATCGCACTCATTGGGGGATAATAAAGAACATTATAAACTGATGAACAAAAGGATAGATACAGAGACAGTAAAGCTTCTAACAGACTGTGAAATTACAGCAGGAAGATTAAAGTTAGGTGAGGTAGATAAGAGATCAATCAAAGGACTTGTATGCATGCATATAAGCAAAACCAATGAACATAGACACTGGGGGGTTGGGGCATACCTGGGAGGGAGGGGGCAATGGGGAGATATGTATAAAAATTAATTTAAAAAAACACAATTTAATTGGTTTTCTTGCACACTGGCTAAGTGTTGCAGCTTTTGTTTGCCATTTGTTTGTGCTACCAGAAAAGTATTGTTGAGTTCCTAGTTTTAATGAGACAAATCACTATGTAATAATAAGTATGCATTTACTAAGTGCAATCCATTTACATTTAAAACTAAACAAAAGATCTGTTTTTATAACAAGTCCAATTTGGTATAATGTGAATATAGAGGAAGAGGAAACATACACCATCCTAACTTAAAATATTTTTTTTATTTTTTACATAGAGATATCATATAGGATTTTAGGGATCAGGACTAAATAAACAAACATCCTTTCAAATGATATTGCCCCAGATGTTAAATTGTCTACAATTAACTTTGTTAATAACACTAATTACTATTCTATTAAGAAAGAGAGTAAGAAAAACTATACATGCAACTTACACATTGTTTGGTATTTTTTCCCTGCTCTTTCATCATTAGAACTTCCTTACCCTTACTTCATTTGTGGTAGGACCATCAAGAATAATTCACTATTTGAAGTCTTACCAGGAGTGCAACCTTCAGATTTTTGGGGTTCTCTTCCTTCTTTATATTGAGAAGTCAGTGGTTGTTTGCTGTGTACAAAAAAAGGGTGTTAAATAATATTACTTTTTAACATGAATATAAAAATATTTTCCAAGTATAATAACTTCTTAGAATATTTCAGATAATGTCAGAACTAATATTAAAACTTTAATTATCCCATATGCTTTAAATTTGTAAGTTATATAATTGTCTTATGAAGTATGTAATTTAAAAAAAATAAAGTATCACAGTCATGATTTGAGGAAAGTATAATTCAGTGAATTAATTAGAGTCAGTTTAACATAATGGGAAAAATCACACATCCTAGTCCTATAACTAACATCTCTTTGTTTTCAAACAAGTCACATTTTTGGCTCAAGGTCTTCCTCTACAACATATGAATCTTACTACCTTAATTTAGAAGGTTGGTAGGAAGATTAAATGAGATGATAGAGCAAAAAGCATATGCTCAGAAAATGGTGAAGAAAAGAAAAAATTGAGTTATGAACTTTATTTGTTGAAACTATTTTTGAACCCCAAATGAATCCCAATGCAAACTTTTCAGGGTTTCTAATATCCAAATGTTGCAGTTTTCAGAAAATGTTAGGAATTTGGGTTATTACCTGTACTTATGTTGGGGTTTGTAATTCAGGGCATCTCAGCTATTATGTAACTGGCAACTAAATGTATGTACAAAGAGATTATAGAGATCACTTTGTGCTGAGCATATTATATTATGTTATTTAATATAAAATAATGAAGTCAGATGACACCATGCTCCCTTCTTTATGTAGCAAATCATACAAAGCACAGAAAACTAATAAAGGCCTGGACTAGACTACCCCTTCTCTGTCTGCCTACTAAACCATGATCCAGCAGAACTTTATGAGAACGATGCTTAATCCCCCTGTCCACCCCAATTGACTTGGAAGATACAATCCTACTGGTCACCCGTGGATACTGATGAGTTATGCATGGTGCTTTAGCAATTGTAAGAACCAATAACCTACTTTTGATTCAGAGCTTTCTATTGACTGGCGTCCATGTGAGGTAAACGTAAATTTTTTAAAACCTGAGGTAAATTCCAGTCACCTGAGAAAGTGTCGTTGTTATGGCAAAGAAATCCCTTGAGAATCCAATCTAAATGAGGGAACCTCAGGCAAGCTGGTGCTTACTACAGTTGGTGAGGAGACATGTGACCTTTCACTATCTAAACAAAGATGCTTCATAGGATAGAAAGTGAACTTGGAGTAGAGATATGGTAAAATAAGAAAATACAATAAGAGAGAAAGGAACATCTGTTCTTTTCCTGCAGCATCATTTGAATTTTTCCGACAGTTTAGAATTGTTCTAAGTAACACCTGCTACCAACCAACAAACAAACATGAAACTCAAAGGATAACTCATCCTCAAAGGTTTGGGCTGATATATGAGTTCCATATAAGCTTTCCAGTATGTGAGAGAGGCTGTAGGTGGCTAGAGCTAGGAGGCCCAGCTGCCAGAATAGGGTGCTGGTAATTAGAATAGTGGCTAAGCCAACATATGTATGTAAGTCCAAGTGTGAGTCAACATAAAGACTCGGGAATCTGGATCAGCAAGGCCAACCTGGGAGGAAAGATCAATTGTGACTACAGGAAGGGTTTAGATGGCAACTCAGCAGCAGTAGAATCAATGGATTCAACAGAATATTTAGAATGTACTTTCTGACATCTTCATCTATCTTATGAAAGAAGATTGTCTCCCGTGGCCTTAGGGAATCCTTTATGTTCCTGAAAAATTAAGGATGAGGTTATACGAGATAGCTTCCAGAAACTACAGGTTTTTCTGCTACATTGCTCATTTCAAAATCCTGAATAAATAGGTAGAAAAACCAGAGCTGAGATTTTATTTGTAACCCCATGCATACAAGTTTTACTTGGAATGTAATGGTAAAAATCTTAAAAATTCTGAGATAAAGAATATGGCTCATTGTTTCTTCAAACTAGATGAGCCTTTGCTTGGTCTGGGCTAATTGCCTATTCTAATTGACTGGCATTCCCAAAGTGCCAGAACTAAACTATGAAATCTCGCCTGGGCTGAAGCCGGTTTGGCTCAGTGGATAGAGCATCAGTCTGTGGACTGAAAGGTCCCAGGTTTGATTTGGTCAATGGCATGTACCTTGGCTGTGGGCATATCTCCAGTAGGGGGCGTGCAGGAGGCAGCTGATCAATGTTTCTCTTTTATCGATTTTTCTAACTCTCAATCCCTCCCCTTTCCTCTCTGTAAATATATATATGTATATATATATATATATAAAACTTTAAAAAAAAGAAAAGAAGAAATCTCGCCTGGTATATAAAAAGGAACAATGAACAATTTTAAACCTTATTTTAATGATAACTAGCATTTTTAAGACAAACACAAACTAAAACACCTCAAAAAGCATATTTATCAGCAGTCCACCCACAGTTATCTTGAGAAAAGACATGAGTACCTCGCTGAAAAGGTAGCCAGAATGTATTTGCATCATTTCCAGCAAGTATGAGGGCTGTATATATAATACAGAGATTGCTTCACCCTCAGCATCTTCTATAATGTTATTTAAGTTGATACACTCCCCTGTTTTTCTGTCTATAGTTGACATTTAATGCTGAAGTGTTCATCTGTGTAAATTACCTCAAAGGCTAAAATGTATGGAAAAGAAGGGCAGCTCTGTCCCACTTAGGTATTGCTAACTTAAAGTCCTCTCACAGATAGGAAACCATGCTGAGGTCACTGATCTAAAGTATGTTAAACTCAGGTTGAAGTACTAGAGTATTTTGATTAATTAATTGTTAGGCCTTTTTAAGTCCTGAAATTTCATCTGCCTTTCATTCTGTCTATAGAAAAATGGAAAACACTTGAGATAGCAAAAGTGGGGAAAAATAACACAATGAAAGAAATACAAAAAAAAAAGTAGAGAAGAACAATCAAGAAAAATCATAAAAAAGGGAAAAATGACTAGGAGAAAAGACAAAACTTCAACTTGGCAAAAATACCAGCCTGGAGGGAAAAACAGACTGAGAAATCAGCAAATAGAGGAACCTATTAAAGATGTACTCAAAATAGATACTGAATTTAGTTAACATAACACGAACTACAGATAAGCAATACATTTCAGGAAGATTTCATATCATTTAACCTAAAAACACTTGCCTGATTAAGACTAGCTGTGGTAAAAACCTTTCGTTCTTTGGTCATAGCTAACTTCGTTGTCCTCTAAAAGCTTTTATGGGAAAATTAATGTCCTATTTACCACTACAAATGTCAAGAATAATAAGATAAATGGTAAAACTAACTGGACCTCTTAGAAAACTCTAAATCAGATTTAACACACAATTAGATCTGATATTCTGAGTTCATTGCATTTTCATCTATATCTAGTTGCCTGAGCTACATAGAAAGTTATCAGTGTATGTCAGGGGACAACAGAATAATTTGAGAGCCAGGCTAGTTGATAGTCAAAACATCAGTCAGTCCCTTGCTAACAATGGAATCATGGGTCAATTCATCCACCTCCCTGAACCACAGTTGCCTCATTAATAAAAATGTAGGCTACATTAGGATAGCTACTTTTCAAAACTATCATGATAACTATATAATACAGGTTAATTGCATATTATAGGGTCTAACCCACAGTAGAGTATTCAAGAAATGTTAGTTTCTTTTTTCTGCATCCCGTAGTTACCATAACATTTTTAGAAATCCATAAAATCCTACCTGCTTAAAGAGTCTTCTGAAGAGACATCAATCACTATTTTTTTAAAAAGCAAAATACATTTTAAAACAATAAGAATACAAAGCTTTAAACATGACAGTTTAATGCATTATTAGAAAGTATAACTTCAGGACTACATCTGAAGACTATATTAGAGTAAACAATAATCCTATTATTAGTAGGCCATTAATACATTAGGACCATCTACTTTCTCTTTTTAAACATATATAATGCAAAAAAGGGGGGGTCTATCAAAATTGATAATTAACTGTGAACTGCTATGTGTAATGAAGGTAATCCTAACCAAATCCCATCAGACTAACAGAAAATTACACTTTGAGTGGAAACAATCATGAACTAACCATGTCAAACTTAAATAACATAGTTTTCTGGTTTCTGCTATTAAGAACAATTTGCTAGAGAGTATACTTATTTTACTGTTACACAATATAACATGACCAGCTCTTGAGTGAAGACTAGCTGGTTGAGGATTAAACACTCTTATCATAAGGAAGCTTGGGCGCTAGGCAAAGCAAACATAGGAAACAGATTCTTTCTGACCCCATTTCCAATTGCAAGATAAGTAGGAAAGATTCCAGTTGTATAAAGTAGAACCCTTGAGACTGTCTCCTGCCATTACTAGAGAGTACCTGTTCCCATCTCAGAGAGCAAGGTTGCCCAGAGAGTTAGTGCTCTGTAGCAGTGTCAGAGGTCATTTTTCTCAACACTCCCCCCAGTAAGTGTCAAATGGCAAAAGAAATCATTCTCTTTCAGCTAGTACAGCATATGTATTGAGATCTTATGCTTATGAAGGACAACAAACCTCAAAGAACATCTTGGATAACTACATCCAATTGCCTTGGAATTCACTTTTTTAAAACTTTCCAAAAGATATTAACTGTATGATTCCAACTATACAACATTCAGGAAAAGACAAATGCAGGGAGACAAAAAGATCAGTGGTTTCCAGAGTTTAAGGGGGAGAGAAGGATGAATAAGCAGAGCATGGAGGATTTTTAAGGGAGAATGGATTCTATATGATACTATAATGGTGAGTATGTGCCATCATACATTTGTAAAAACCCATATGATGTTTCACACCAATGGTGAAATTTTATGTAAACTATAGAATTTGGTTGATAATGATGAGTCAATGCACATCTATTCGTTGTAAAAAATATACTTCACTGTCCTGGAGGTCAAAAATGAGCAAGGCATCATTCCTCCATGGCTCAGTAGTTGAGAATCCAGTTAGGAACTAGAAGGTCAAGTTTTGATTCCCAGTGGGGACACATACCATGGTTGTGGGCTTGATCCCTAATTTGTGGTGTGCAAGCGGCAGTAGAACAATGATTACCTCTTATCATTGATGTTTCTATCTCTGTCTCCCTATCCTTTCCTCTCTGAAACCAATAAAAAATAAATTTTAAAAAATGAGCAAGATTGTGTGTGTTTGAGTTTATGTGGTATATGGGAAACCTCTATACTTTCTGGAGGAGGAAAAATGGCGGTGGAATAGACAGAGGCGTCTGGAGCTTTGTCGCTGGGCAGAGGAAGAGAGAGCAGCTGAGAGTCACACTGGGAGTGTTTGTTGGCAAGAGTCAGTTATCCTCCAGGAGAAGGTGGGGGACTGCTGGACAGGGCTCTTCTGGCCAGACAGCCCCACTCCTATGGGATTTTTGTCTACCGGAGCCACCAGCAAGAACATGGAGACCACACCATCTTGCAGAGCAGTGGTTCCCAACCTTCCTAAGGCTGCGACCCTTGCATACAGTTCCTCATGTGGTGGTGACCCCCAACCATGAAATTTTGCTACTGTTATGCATCATGATGTAAATATCTGCATTTTCCAATGGTCTTAGGCGACCCCTGTGAAAGGGTCATTCGACCCCCAAAGGGGTCACAAGCCACAGGTTGAGAACCACTGTTGCAGAGGGAGGTGGATGTCTGCGGCGGTCTGAAAGCTGCAGCTGAATCACTCACCGACAGCCGGGGAACCAGCTCTCCAATCGGCACAGACACGCGGCAGACTCAAAGGAGATCCACACAATACATGGAAAGGTAAGATTTCACCTGGGATAAGGTGAGGTCTCCTGTCCCACAGAACAGAGACAGGCAGGAACTGGGCTGCAGGAAAGCTGCTTCTGGAGAGGTCCGCGGATGTGGGGCAGGGTGTGATCCCTAAGTGTAGAAGCAAACTCTCGGAGCTGTTGACAGAGGGGAGTTCTAGAAAACAACTCATTTTGATCTGAGGCAGAAGGACAGCCTGGGAGTTATTATAGTGTCCTGGCTGCAAAATCCCCACAAACCGGTTTTGAGAACCACAGAGTAGCAGGATCTGAGCACAGCCTAGAGAGGTGCTGTGCTTTGTCTCAGAGGTCAATTCTGAAACACTGCCACCCAGTGGATGACGCACAAATTGACTCTCGCATAACCACAAAAGAATAAAGAGATTAAAACACAACCAGCAATGGAACACAGGGAACTGCAATACCCTCCCTCCTGGGAAACAGGAGTGCTAAGCAGAAAAATAGTGGAAGTGAATGACCATTCTATTTTTTTTCCTTTTTTCTTTTTCTTTTTTTTCTTTTTTAAATTTTTTATTTTAATTTATTTTTATTTTTCATTTTTGCATATTTTAATTAAAAAACTATTTTTTTCTTTCCTCCTCAATTGATTTTACCTTTTTAATTATTACATTTTTTTTCAACTAGTATTATTACTACTACTATTTTCCCTTTTTGGAAAAAAACAAGTGTCATTTTGTTTTCTCTGTATTTTACTTTGGGATTAGAGTTCTACATTCCATTTTCACCTTCCCTTTAGCATAATTTTACTCCATCTCAAATCTACCTTTATGCCAACACTTTCCTCCTAACTTTCCCCATTCTGTTGTGTTGTTTCTCTTTCCCTTTTCCAACTTTAGATTCTCCCTATTCTTTCTCTTTACTTGGTTAAAATTTCACCCCACTTATGTATCTAATTTCAAATCTCCTACTACAAGTTCATACAAACCTCTCTCTTCTTTTCTTCACTATGCAAAAAGTTGTTTTTCTCTATTCCCTTTTGTTGCTATTTGCCTGGATGGTGATTATATAGATTTTTTGTGAGATTGTTTTAGCTTATTCTACGTGTTTTATTTTGCTTTTTGTTTACTTTCTTTGGATTTGTTTTTCACCTCTCTTTCCCTCGCCGCCCTCGATACCAGTTGTTATTTGTAGTTGGTATTAATCTCCAGGTACTGGGTGCTGGCCTTTGTTGGGGTTAGTGACTGCTCTATTGGAGTTTTCTCCTGACATCTATATTTTGTTCCCCTTTTCTCTCTTATCTCCTTTCTTTTCTCTCTCTCTCTCTCTCTCTCTCTCTCTCTCTCTCTCTTTGCTTTCTCTCTTCTTCTTCTTCTTCTACTTTTTATTTTTTTATTTCATTTTGGGTTTTCTTTCCATTTATTTATTTTTTTCTCCCTCTGCCAATTTGATTTTGGCACTTCTTTCTTTTTTCCTCATTTTCCTCCTCTTCTTTCTCTACTTACCTCTAATTTGTCTTTCATTGGTGGTAACCTTATTGGTGATTATTAACATTGTGAATATATTTCTATTCAGTGACTTGTGTGCTGTACTGGGTCGTGTTGTAGTTGTGCCTTTGAATCAACGTAGGAGAGAGAACTACATAACCAGACACCCGGAGAAGAAAGAAAATGGGCACAAGAAGAAACAGCCCGCATACGACAGAAAGGCAGGTATCACCAGAAAAAGAAGTAAACGAAATAGAAGCAGAAATAAGCCTACCAGAGAAAGAGTTCAGAGAAATGATCATAAGGTGGATGAAAATGGAGAGGAAATGAAGAAGAAGCAAGAAGAAATGCAAGAAGAAATAAAAAATGACATCACTGCTTTAAAGAAATCAATAGAAAGCATCAAAAGTAAACTAGAAGAAGCAGAGGACCACATCAGTGAGCTAGAAGACACGGTAAGAAAAAATACCCAAGTACAGCACCTTCTAGAAAAAAATATTAAAAAGCAAGAGGAGAGCCTAAGGGAACTTTGGGATAACACACACAAAAAAAAAATCCGCATAATTGGGGTTCCAAAAAGAGTGGAAACAGAGCAATGCTTACAGAACCTGTTTAAAGAAATGATGACAGAAAATTTACCCAATATAGGAAAGAAAAAAATAACACAAATCCAAAAAGCACACAGAGTACCAAGCAAAATGAACCCCACAAAACCGACACCAAGGCACATTATAATTAAATTGGCAAATACCAACGACAAAGTAAGAATCTTAAAAGCGGCCAGAGAAAAACTGAAAATTACCTACAAAGAAACCCCCATAAGACTAGCTACTGATTTCTCAACAGAAACTCATCAGGCCAGAAGAGAATGGAATTAAATATACAAAGTCATGCAAAGGAAGGGTCTGAATCCAAGAATACTGTACCCTGCAAGGCTTTCAATCAAAATTGAAGGTGAAATCAGAAGCTTCACAGACAAAAAAGGAATAAGGAATATATTACCACCAAACCAGCAATGCGAGAAATGTTAAAGGGTCTGCTGTAATAAAAATACATAGGAAGCAAGGAAGGAAGTATGAGATAAAGACTAAAAAATGTCAACAGATAAGTACCTATCTATAATAACTTTAAATGTAAATGGATTAAATGCTCCAATCAAGAGGCATAAGGTAACCGATTGGATAAGAAAACATGATCCATATATCTGCTGTCTGCAAGAAACCCACCTCAGGAAAAGAGAAGCACACAGATTGAGGTTGAAGGGATGGAAGATGGTATTTCAGGCAAATGGAAATGAAAATGAAGCAAGGGTTGCAACACTTATATCTGACAAATAAGATCTCAAAGTGAAGTACATAACAAGAGATAAAGAAGGCCACTTCATAATACTAAAGGGAACAATCCAACAAGAAGAAATAACTCTGGTAAACATATATGCACCAAATATAGGAGTACCTAAATACATAAAAAATATCTTGGAGGATATTAAGGGAGAGATTGATAGCAATACAATCATAGTAGGAGACTTTAATACTCCACTGTCACCACTGGACAAATCCTCTAAACAAAAAATCAGCAAAGAAACATCAATCCTAAATGACTCA
>JAAGEH010000143.1:0-13509 GCA_011751065.1 Lasiurus cinereus
GGGGGCTGCAAAGCCAGGACCTTGAGAGCCGGGCATAGATTTGAGACAGAATGGAAGAGACAAGAGGAAATGGGGAGACTTAATTAAAACGGGTACTTTTTAAAAGCTTAACACTCAGCCTCCTTCTAAATCAGTGTGGTCTGATTAGCAATTACTTTTGTATTACAATCTGTATGTTTTTTCTAAAACTTTTTCTTGTTGCCCAGGTTTCTTTATTCTTCTTTAAAAAACATCATTTCCGTGCATTCACTCCTAAAGTACAGTGTATATTTGAGTTCTAATAAAGGAAAATCAATTCCAAAAGCAGTAAAATGTTTAACCATCTAGATCAGCGGTTCTCAACCTGTGGGTCGCGACCCTTTTGGGGGGTCGAACGACCCTTTCACAGGGGTCGCCTAAGACCAGCGAAAAACACCTATTTCCCATGGTCTTAGGAACCAACAGACCGCTCCTCGGTGTAGCAAAGTGTAGCAATGTAGTTTACTGTTGTCATATGAAGACTGTTACCCATGCTACACCACGATTCAAGACAAAATTTCACTTATTTGTAATTAGAAATAAATATTTCACAATATATAATTACATAGTTTTTGTGATTAATCACTATGCTTTAATTATGTTCAATTTGTAACAATGAAAATACATCCTGCATATCAGATATTTACATTGCAGTTCATAACAGTAGCAAAATTACAGTTATGAAGTAGCAACGGAAATAATTTTATGGTTGGGGGTCACCACCACATGAGGAGCTATATTAAAGGGTCGTGGCATTAAGAAGATTGAGAACCACTGATCTAGATATCCTCTCTAGAATATGTTAGAGCCATGGCAAACTGCGGCTCGCAAGCCACATGCGGCTCTTTGGTGCCTTGAGTGTGGCTCTTCCACAAAATACCACGGCCTGGGCGAGTCTATTTTGAAGAAGCGGCGTTAGAAGAAATTTTAAGTTAAAAAAATTTGGCTCTCAAAAGACATTTCAATCGTTGTACTGTTGATATTTGGCTCTGTTGACTAATGAGTTTGCTGAGCACTGTGCTAGAGGAATAAACCTTCTCTCATCCTAGCCTCATTCCCTTGCAGGAAGTTAGGTACAAAGATTTATCCATTAAAAATCTCATTTGGCAGGATGTTTACCTCCCTCTGACAGCCCATATTAACTTCTCTTCTGCAATGTTTTTTGTATGCCTGGCAAAATCTATTTGTTGTGACTCTCAGTGCAAAAGATTTATTTACAAATACAGTTCACTGCCGAAACCGGTTTGGCTCAGTGGATAGAGCGTCGGCCTGCGGACTGAAGGGTCCCGGGTTTGATTCAGGTCAAGGGCATGTACCTTAGTTGCGGCCACATCCTCAGTGGGGGGCGTGCAGGAGGCAGCTGATCAATGTTTCTCTTTCATGCGATGTTTCTAACTCTCTATCCCTCTCCCTTCCTCTCTGTAAAAAAAAAAAAAAATCAATAAAACATATATTTTTAAAAATACAGTCTGCTCTTTTTAAAAAAATCTTTAGTGTTGAAAGTTTCACATATGTCTCCCCTTTTCCCCCATCGACCCCCTCCAGCCCACACCCATCCCCACCCAGTTGGCTCTCCAAGAGGCCCAGTCCTAACCCAGAAGGGAAACAATCACCTGTAAGCGAGGCATCCTGCTAATGAGGTGTGCCTGGGCAGCAGGTGCGGGCTCGAGGGGTGGCAGGGGCAAAGGACAAGAGCCGCCCCCAGCCCACACAGACAGCATGGGCATCTCAGAGCCACGGGAAAGGGCTACCGTGTAGCTTCCCAGCGGCTGGGAGGATGGATGTGCCTTCTGGGTGGGGCCATCGGGGCGGCCCCACGGGCGTGCTCTGTGGGAGAGCATGTGCAGGAGGAACCCCGGAAGCCAGCCAGGCCCACCTCTTTGCACCCACAAAGCCACGAATTCACGAGGGCGGCGCTTCGCAGCCTTTCCCACCCCTTCCCGCCGCCCTGTCAGCAGCAGGACTGTTCTAAGGCCGCTGACTCCCAGGAGAGGTGCTGGATGGAGGCTCTGAAAGGTCACCATCGCCCTCCTAACGACGCAGATGACAGAGGCCAAGCTCTCCCCACGACAGAGCCACCTGTCTGATGAGCCAGCTTCCAATTCCCGGAGGCCATCTTCCTGCCCGGGGTACCCAGGACAGAGAGAGGCTGGGCCTGCACCCCACCACGGCCTGAAAGGGCAGCTCTGTCTGTTCCGGGAAAGATTAAAATGGAGACGGCCGTCCCAGGGGACACTCTGCTCCATTACCTTCAGCTGGAAGCTTGCCTATAAATACATGTAAGGCTTGCCGGAACAGAAGACCGTCCTTTCCCCGAGACTCGCGGGTCTGAAGACGTGCAAATAAAGGCCATCGGAAGGCAGCTATGAGGCTGCTTTGTTCTCTGGTTCTCAAAATGACAAGAGTCATCATGAGAATTTTGGAAAAGACAGAAAGGGCGAAGAAAAACACCAGTTACACAGGTCAATTTAAGCACCTAGGGTGCCCACCGTTCATATTTTATTCTGAATCTCCCACCCTACTTGCGCCCATCTTCCCTGACTTTAAGCCGCAAGTTTCCCCACACGCCCTGAACCTGGGCCGTGCCTTGCAGTCAATGGTGCCTCTGATTGACAGCATTTTTCTTTCTCGGTGGAGCGTAACATCTAAAACCAACGGTGTTAGAACTGAACAAACATAATGGGAGTGTGTGTGCCTGTGTATACATTCTTACACAGTTAAGACCATGCTTTTACTATATTCTTTTTAACTAGAGTCTGCATTTTACCAAGGTTTACA
Organism: Lasiurus cinereus; assembly: GCA_011751065.1. NCBI lineage: Eukaryota > Metazoa > Chordata > Mammalia > Chiroptera > Vespertilionidae > Lasiurus > Lasiurus cinereus. Next base: position 2,797 of record JAAGEH010000143.1, read on the forward strand.
ATTATCACAGTCCTGGAAATGATCAAGTCTCTATTTTGAGCAAAGCTGATACTTAAATAAGCTAACCACACCTGGAACAGTAAGCCAAACCACAAGAAACAAGGTACGGTGGGACACTGACCCTTTCTAGAAGAGGACACTCATTTTGAAAACAAAACAATGGCCCGAAACCAGTTTGGCTCAGTGGAGAGAGCGTCGGCCTGCAGACTGAAAGGTCCCGGGTTCAATTCTGGTCAAGGGCATGTATCCTGGTTGCAGGCACATCCCCAGTAGGGGTCGTGCAGGAGGCGGCTGATCGATGTCTCTCTCTCATCGATGTTTCTAACTCTCTATCCCTCTCCCTTCCTCTCTGTAAAAAATCAATAAAATATATTCTTAAAAAAAACAACAACAATGTACTATGGAGCCATATGTATCTGTTGTGACAGTTTCCCTAACAGCAGCGGCGGCTCAGTCTCCTGCCCCCCGCAGGCCCCGGGATAAGGACAGGGCGTTGGGGCGGAGAATAACGATGCAGAGCACAACCCAGCTCCAGCTCCGAGAGGCCAGCAGGCCAGTCCCATGAGGAACAAACTAGAAAACCTCTGGTCACCGCGCTTGCCATTACCGGTCTCTTGTGCCCTCCCCGCACCGATCACATTTCCCGACTTGCCAAGGCCCTGCCCTCCTGCCACACACACAGAGGGTCTGCCGTCTGCACGAGGGTCTCTCGCTGGGTTGCTTGGGAACCGGTGCTCCAGAGCAGGTGGGAGGACGCAGGTCTGGGACTGAGGGGACTGGGCAGGGCCTGGCTTTCCTGGGCTCGGGGTGACTCAGTCATCCAGGGAGGGGTGGGATAGGGGGGCTCAGGCATTTGCCAGGACACCTCCGCTGGCATCAGCGCCCCAGGCGGCAGTGGGGGGACAGGATGTGCCCTGCTTGAAATAAGGCGACACCTTGTCCCGCTATTTTCATTTGGTTTCAGACGTCGTCGGATTGATTTTGTAACTCCGAGCAGCAGCACAGGCAGGAGGGTTTTTTTCTTGCCATTTGTTTCTCAGATCAGGACAGGGATTCAACAGCTTGGGGGGACTCTGAGCTAAAGGTAGGGGAACCGGCTCGGGGTTCCCTCAAGCGTTCTTTAGCTTTAAAAAACCCAAATGTCTCCCTGAGCTAACGAGGCTCATGGGGACCCTCACCAGCTCTCCCTGGCACCCCCAGCGGCCCCTCTACCCCCAACAAGAGGCTGAGAAGTTCCCTGCCCCTGGAGTCCGTGCTCACAGCGCTGCCCGGATCGAGACCACATGCGGATGTGACAGGGCAGCGGTGTGGACGCTCTGGAGGTGGGCAGAAGGCACTGCGTTTAAGGAGAAGAAACCTAATTGTCTGTACCATCTGGAAACCCCAGAGGTTTCTAATCCCAGGGCCAGGCCCGGCCCTGCACCAACTCTGGTCACTTTCCCAGGCAGGAGCTCCCAGCTGCTTCCTGCCGGCTGGGCTGGGCAGGGACACATGTCCGATCTGCTCCAGGCAGCCCCCTGCTCGCCTGGACGTGCTGGAAACTGTCAGCCTCAAGCGCCTACTTTCCTTGAGTCTCGGCCCCGCTCTCACTCCTGTACTTGAGGGGTGGGTGGGGATGCTCTCCCTGTGCCCCTTGGGTCCCCCTTCCCCCAGGAGGGCTGAGAGGACAGGACAGGATGGGAGGTAACTGCGTTCTCCCTCAGGCTTCGGAGAGGGAAGATCCTGAGCGGCAGGTTACAGGGGAGCGAAGCTATCACCCAAAAGGAGACCAATAGCTCCCTCACTCTGGGCGACAGGAGCAGGAACGGATCCCAGGGGACAGTGGTTCCGGCGGAACGCTCGCTCGGGGCTGAAAGTGCCAGCCGGGGCCAGAGCTGAGCGCTGGGCTGGCTGCCTCTCGGGAGATACAAGGGGGAGCATGAGGCCACCGCAGCCCTGAATGACCGCAGAGGGACATGGGGGAGAGGAAGGCAGAGTAGCTCTAAGGCCCCGGGGCTGGTAAGAGGGAACCCTCGCATGATCACATGAACCCCGGCTCCCTCCGAGTCCTCACAGCCTTTCTCCCAGCCCCCGCAGAGAAGCGGCGGCTCCTCAAACCTTCCTCCCTTGCTCCTCGTGGTTCTCAGAAACGTTGCCCCCTCCGCCAACATCGCCCTTGTCGGCACACGTGTGAGGACCAGGCTGCTCACACGGGAGGGGCTCTCCTGGAGGCAGGAGGCAGGGTGGGGCCAAGCTGCCAACCTCACTGACCAGTCCACCTGCCACGCTTCTGGGCGGGGACAGATGACGGAGGCCTTTCCTGGCAGGGCCTGTGACCAGCCTCTGTTCTGGGGCCGAGGGAGGGTCTGTGACAGCCAGGGAACAGGCCCACTTTCCAGAGAAGCCAGGCGCTTTCACGAGCCAATCGGGGCTCAGAACCAGAACCAGGATGCCTGTCCAAGGGTCCCAGAGCTGGGGACTCTCAGGCCAGGCCTCAGGGGCGCGGGCTGGAGACATACCTGGCCCATTGCTCCTCCTGCGCCTCCCCACAAGCTCCTGCCCCGCACCCCGCCTCGCCTCCCTCACCATCTCTCCAGGCCCAAACAGGACCGGTGCATTCTTCCAAAGGCCCCTCTGCTTCACCGGCAGGGTCCCAGGAAGGGCAGGGAAAGGGGGAGAGTACCTCCCCGCCCCCTGACTTCATACGGGCTCAGGGTGGCCCCTCTGCTTCTGGCCAATAGAAATGCTGTGAGGCCTGAGTTCCCCGCACGTCTGGGCGGGAACAGAGCGCGCCCTTGCAGACAACCTGCACTCCCCGTCTCCTCACCTCCTCCTGATGCCTTCCCAGCCCCTGGGCGGACCCGGGCTCCGCACGGCCTCCCCGCCACTGTCCTGCAGGTGGCAGGATCCCCTATGCCACTGACTCCCCACATTAGCCTCCAAGTTCCGTCAGAGCAGGGACTCCGCTGTGCTCCTCTGTATTCTGAGCACCTCGCCCGGGCTCTGGCCAGGCCCTCAGTGACATCTGGGGAAAGAATGGGCCGATTCAGACGGACAGACTGAGACGCCGTACAGACTGCCCATGAACAGCTCAGGCACTTGGCCGAAACCGGTTTGGCTCAGTGGATAGAGCGTTATCCTGCGGACTGAGGGGTCCTGGGTTCGATTCCAGTCAGGGACACGTACCTTTGTTACGGGCACATCCCCAGTAGGGGGTGTGTGGGAGGCAGCTGATCGATGTCTCTCTCTCATCGATGTTTCTAGCTCTCTATCCCTCTCCCTTCCTCTCTGTGGAAAATCAATAAAATATATTTAAAAAAAAAAAGAGCTCAGGCACTCGGAATGGAATCCCAGTGCTGTGACTTATCAGCAGTGTGAGCCTCAGTTTCCTCATCAGTAAAATGGGAGTAACAGGAGGACCACCCTCAAGGGACTGAGGTCAGGGTTAAATAAGATGGTGAGTAAAGGCCTGCACACTGATGGGACCGGGCCAGCAGGGAGGAGTGAACGGTGTGGACCTGCTCCTGTCCCCGCCGTCGCCAGGGAATTCCTGGAAACTTGGAAACTGTAACCACCAGCGTGGGCTGGACTAAGCGCCATTGGGCCGTGGTCATGTCCATCGTAAGTAACAAGCTGGTCCCTGCGAGGAAACGGCCTCAGGGGCCACAGGAGGCAGCCGCAGGAATCACAACCGCGGATCCATCAGAAAAGCTCACAGGGGAAGCCGAGGTCGCTTCCTGCCGTCGCCTGCTGTCAGGAAGCGGGCGCTGGCTCCATCACACCCCGAGCCTTTCGCTTTCTCTATGCCAGGCGCCCTCCCCTCCCCTCCAGCGCTGCCCACGGGTCCCTCCCACTCGTCTCAGCTGCTCCTCAGCGGCTCCCACCGCAGGTCTCCTTCCACCCAGCCTGTGGCTGAAAGCAAACAAGCCTAGCAAACGCTGGGTGCGGGGTGAGGGGAGGAAAATCGAATCCATCACCGAGAAGCCTCAATGCAGCGATTTTTCTATTCCGGGTTCCCTGTCATTTTCCCATCAGGCCCCGTCCTGATAAGCTGGGAGTTAAGTGAATGGAAGGGGCTGTGGCACAGCCATGTTCCCGGGCAGACCGCCAGCTGCACACGGAGCACACAGAGCGGCCGAATCAGGTGCAGACACAAAGCCCCGAAGATAACTGGGGGGCACAGCCCCTGGCACCCGGCGCCCTTCCCCACCCGACCCCCAGCCCGTGACTGCAGAGGTGGAAAGCCCAGCCTGCTTTCCTAGCCCCCCGAAGCCAGGGCGGCCCCGGGACACGGCTGGGCTGGGGCTGAAAGCACATCAGGGGGCTCTTGCTGGCCTGTGGACTGAAGGGTCTCGGGTTCGATTCTGGTCAAGGGCACATGCCTGGGTTGCAGGCTTGATTCCCAGTAGGGAGCGTGCAGGAGGCAGCCAATCGATTCTCTCTCATCACTGATGTTTCTGTTTCTCTCCTCCTCTCCCTTCCTCTCTGAAATCAATAAAAAAATATTTTTTTTTAAAAAAAGCACATATTGGACTAGGCCATTCATCAGGATCCTTTAAGAGTTTCGCCGAGCCAAAACTGGTTTGGCTCAGTGGATAGAGCGCCGGCCTGTGGACTGAAGGGTCCCAGGTTCGATTCCAGTCAAGGGCATGTACCTTGGTTGCGGGCACATCCTCAGTGCAGGAGGCAGCTGATCGATGTTTCTAGCTCTCTATCCCTCTCCCTTCCTCTCTGTAAAAAATCAATAAAATATATTAAAAAAAAAAAGTTTCGCTGAAACCGGTTTGGCTCAGTGGATAGAGCGACGGCCTGCGGACTGAAAGGTCCCAGGTTCGATTCCACTCAAGGGCATGTACATTGGTTGCAGGCGTATCCCCAGTAGGGGGCATGCAGGAGGCGGCTGATCGATGTCTCTCTCTCATCGATGTTTCTAACTTTCTATCCCTCTCCCTTCCTCTCAGGGAAAAATCAATAAAATATATTAAAAAAAAAAAAGAGTTTCCCACGGCCCCCGTGATAAAGTGCAAATTCCTGAAGACGTACAGGCCTTGCCTGATGGGCCCTAACCACCGCCCCAGCTTCGCCAGCCCCGCCTCTGTTGGCTCCCTGATGTCCCAATACACTGACATTCCTCCTGCTCCTCACACTGTCACACCGACTTCTGTTTTAGGGTCACCACACATGGTTGTTCCTTATTTGAGAGGCTCCCCTCCAGCTTTATGGCCCACTTAACCCCTGCTCACCTGTCTGCATCCTAAACAGGGAAATTTCCCATTTCAGATATTATATTTTTCTGTTCTAGATTTCCAGTGTTCATTTGTTTTTTTGGGTTTTTTTTTTAGTTGTTGTTTGTTTGTTTTTTAAATATGTTTTATTGATTTTTTTACAGAGAGGAAGGGAGAGAGATAGAGAGTTAGAAACATCGATGAGAGAGAAACATCGATCAGCCGTCTCCTGCACACCCTCTACTGGGGATGTGCCTGCAACCAAGGTACATGCCCTTGACCAGAATCGAACCCAGGACCTTTCAGTCCGCAGGCAGACGCTCTATCCACTAAGCCAAACCGTTTCGGCTCATTTGTTTTTGATAGTTTCCATTTCTCTTGTGAGATTCCCCATTGTTCACTCATTACGACCATCTATTCCTTTAAGTTCCAGATCAGTTATATAATAAATGCCTCTGGCTTTATTTCCTAATTCCAATTTCTGGGTCATCTAGGGATCTAGTTCCTTTTGTAAAATTTTTATTCCTATGCCTTTGTAAACTTTGACTATGAGTTACATTTCCTGACTCTCTGCAAAGCTGGAAGTTTTTTATTACGTGTTGAACATCACAGGTGAAACCAACCTTGCAGGAAGCCTGGATTATGTTGTCTCCCTTGAAAGGTGTCGAATTTTGTTCTCAAAGTTCCTTGTGAACCTGTCAGGCCTTTTTTTAATTTATTCTTTTTTAAACTAAGGTGAGTCTATTTTAATTTTGTCCTCCTTCCTAGAGCGTTACCTGTATGTCTAATACATGGCTTTGGGGGGGGTGTCACATGCATACTTCCGTCTGGGCCCTAACTCCGAGGCCTCTGAGCACCGTGCAGCCCTCAGCCCCTGCTCTGCTCTCCCTCAGTCCCACAGCAATCATTTCCCGTTGGGCCTGATGCTGTCTGGCTGCGCGCAGCCAAGAGCCCGCAGGGAACAGGGCTTTCTGCCCACGCCTACCACTCCCACTTCTTCTGATTTTCAGGACAGACCAAGTGCTGACCTCCAAAGACAGCTTTTTCAATAAATCCGCGCAGGGGTTCAGCAAGAACCCAGCGAGTCACCATGGTAACTAGCATTTCTGATGAACAGTTGAAAATCCACAGTTGACTATTTAAAGAACAATGCCCCTCGGTGAGGTTATTACATTTCCCGCTGGAGGCAGAGGTCAAAACACCCGAGCTCATTAGGCCCGCAACAGAGCCATCGGACGGGTCTGGAGCCGACCTGGCAGCGGAGAGCGGGCCCGCCTGCCGGGAAGTGACAGAGAGCAGTGTCCCCAGCCTGTGCTCCCGTCTCTCAACAGCATCGTGTGCTTACCGGGAGCGAGGCACTGTGCTACCCAGTTCCGGTAAGTACTTCTCCAAATCCATACGCTATTCTCCGTGGTGTTCTGAATAAATTATAATGGAAAAATAGCCTCGTTTAAGAAACATCTTTAAACCGAGGGGAAAATAGGAGGGGAGGGAGGAGAGAGAAAGAAACGCCTTTTGAGTGAGAGAACTGGGGGTCATCTAGCCATATGGCCGCTGGTCACTGGTGCTGTCTGCATTAGTGGGGAGCCTGCGGGCCGGCACTCACCTTTGCATAAGCCGTTGTCTTGAGAAACCACTGCTTGAGGTACTTCTGCTCCACCTTCGCTCCGGAGCGCCACGAACGGCCCTGTTCATCCACCTGCTCGTTGGCCAGCACGGTTTGGTCCACGGGGTCCCAGTTAACCAAGGCCTGCACCAACCATGAAACAAAACAGGGCAGTCTGGTGAGTGCACAGAAGGACCCCACCTCGAGGTGCCTCCCGTGGGAGGGGGTCTGCAAACGCAGCATCTCTGCTCGGGGACTCGAGGGACCTGCATCTCCTCGGAGTACCGCGTGGCCAGGAGACCACCAGCCAGCCCTGAGAAGCGCAGGAACGGCCTGTGTGCCTCCCTCCCGTTAGAACACGCTTCGGAAGGAAGCTGTAAGCGTGTGTCTGGCTCAGGTTGGATATCTTCTTGCATGAAAGGATGCAGTTGTAGGATTGGAAGTTGTAGTAAACAGAGAAAGAGGAGTAACAATGGTACCCGGAGCCTAGCAGAAATCAGTTACTTCAGGGGAAACAAGTAGATTTACTTTAATAGAAATAGCTAACCGGGCCCGAGTGACCACCATGTGCTGGACACTGGGCTAAGTGCCTTCCTAAGGCTGGCTTTCTGCCTCCTCACACCAACCTTCTAAGGCATGAATAGTGTTATCCCCACACTGCAAAGGAGGAAACTGAGGCACAGAGATCAAATAACCTGCCGAAGGTCACTCAGGAAGTGAGAGAGACGGTATCAGAACTCACTATGGGAACTGAAAAAACTGCAATTCTTTAAAAATTTTATCTCTGCTGCTGGCAACAGTAGGGCTTCTCTAAATCCTACAAAAACAGTCACTGTATTCCATTTAAATGACTGTGTCACCTATGTAGGGTAGTGTGAATAAATCAAGATACAGAGCATTCCCAAAACCCCCCAAAATTCTGTTGTGTCGTCTCGCAATCAACATCCGTCCTTGGGAGGTAGCCATCTTTTGAGATCTTTCTGAATACTTTACATGAGAGACCCTGTAATCTTAACCACTATGAAGGTTCCCTCCATAGCTCTAACTCACTTCTATCTTCGTGTACAATAAATACCTCTGCCATTGACATCATCCTTTACTACATTTAGGTACAACTTAGTGCAAAGAAGTCAATGAGTATAGAGTTTGGGCACTAAAATATCCTGGCTTGATAAGCGCTGTTATTTTAAAATATGGTTTTTATTGATTTTTAGAGAGAGGAAGGGAGAGAGAGAGAGACATAGAAACATCAATGATGAAAGAGAATCATGGATCGGCTGCCTTCTGTTGGGGATGGAGCCTGCAACCCGGGCATGTAATAGAACTATGACCTCCTGGTTCACGGGTGGACGCTCAACCACTGAGCCACACCAGCCAGGTACTCATTGTTATTTTTAATTGTAATAAGCAATTCCAGTAAGAGATTATGCTGAATATTGTCTATTTGCCCCTCCAAATCCTCTTTCCCTCTTCTGCACCCTGGCTTGCCCTCTGGCTGGGTTCAGCCAATGAGAAGTGCCCTAGCCTCCTTCCAACCACACCATGGCTGGAACCCCGAAGGCACGGCCCCTGCCCCCTGTCACAGCCACCACGCTCCCCGAGGTCGCCCCTTCAGCCGGGCCGGCCAAAGCTTCCTTCTGTTGCCAGGACCAGGGGCTTGACCATGCTGTGGGCTTCCCTTTATAACATGATCCTTTTGGAGGCTCCCTCGACTTCCTGCTGGACCCTGACCGATCAGAGATCTGTCTAAAATCTACATAAAAAGGAGGGTGGAGGCTGGGCTCACTGTCTGTGGGCAGTGACTTTACAACTGGAAAGCAGCGTGTCCACCAAGACACGTAAGCCTGTGAAGCCTGCAGTCAGTGGCAAAGGCGGATGGTGAGGGGCCCCCCAAGCCTTGAGTACAGAGATAAAATAACAACCTTAGACCTGAAAACTCCAGGCTAAGAAACCAAGGGTGATTTACTTATCTATTATTATTGCCTCTGTTAGGGGTTAGGAGAGATTCCATTTAAAATAAATAAGATAGCCCTAGCAGGTTGGCTCAGTGGATAGAGCGTCAGCCTGTGAACTGAAGGGTCCTGGGTTTGATTCTGGTCAAGGGCACATGCTGGGGTTGCAGGCTGGATCCCCAGTAGGGGCCGTGAAGGAGGCAGCTGATCAATGATTCTCTCTCATCATTGATGTTTCTTTCTCTCTCTCTTCCCCCTTCCTTTCTGAAATCCATAAAAATATATTACAATAAAATAAAATAAGTTAGCCCTAGCCGGTTTGGCTCAATGAATAGAGCGTCAGCCTGCAGACTAAAGGGTACCAGGTTAGATTCTGGTCAAGGGCACGTACCTTGGTGGCAGACTCCTCCCTGGCCCAGACCCTGGTGGTAAGGAGCAACCAATCCATATGTTTCTCGAGCCCACCACCTCAGAATCAAACCCTTGACCAGAATCAAACCCGGGACCCTTCAGTTCACAGGCTGACGCTCTATCCACTGAGCCAACCAGCTAGGGCTACCTCATTTACTTTAAATGGTATCCCTTCTAACCCTCATATAGGGAAAAATAATTGGTAAGTAAATCACCCTTGGTTTATCAGCCTAGAGTGTTCATGTCTAAGATTAATATTTTATCTCTATGTACACAAGGCTTGGGGGGCCCTGGAATGAGGGGACTCACTCACTTTCTCTCCCAATTTCCCTAAAAATCAATGGAAAAATATCCTCGGGCAAGGACTAACAATAAATAAATAAATAAGGTAAAAAGAAAGAGCCAAGTATTGTTTAGTATTATGAAAAGTTCCCCCCCAAAACCGCCCCCCCACAAAACTCACACAGAACTAAGACTGTATAAATATAAAACTGAGATAAAAAGCCCTATATGCGTCCATCTGTGCCTCCCAGCCCCCACCAACCTCCAAGGATCAAGAAGAAGCCAACACTCAATACTGCCGCTTGCAAAAACAAACCGGATTTTATTTTCTTATCAACAGTTCCCACATGGACCCGGCATCTCCCCGGCTCTAGGTTACAAAATGCAAGGAGGAAGATGTGTCCCTAAGAGGTTTACAAGCTCTAACAAAACCTTGGTGTCGGATGAGAGACAAATAAAAAAGCAAAACACAAAGCAACGTTTTCTCCCCCGTGAAAGTCTTGGGGGAACAGGAAGAACACCAAAGGAAATGGCATTTCAGATCAGAGAGGCATCAGCGGTGAGAACGCACTCTCCTTTCTTCCCACGATCCGTTCTGCCGCAACCACAGAGACCCAGGGTCCCGGTTCAGCCTTCCCTCGGGGTGGGGCGGGGGGGCTACCCCAGGGGTGACCGCAAGGCAAGGCCCTGGCATCCGGGGGCAGTTCAAGCAGCCTCTCCACCCCTGGAGCTGCTCCCAATGCCCTTCCCCAGATCTCCTCTCTCACGACCGGTCTCGAGCACACAGCCTCCCTCGGAGCCAGTGCTCTTCACAACAGCCCGATGTCCATGTTGCGAACACGTACTTCGATGGACACCCTGAGTGTCAAGCAAGCACCGTCTTGCTACATAGAATACCATTTCTCGACAACCTCACCTGGCTGACATGTACGTTCTGTTCCCCCCTGAAGCCAACTCCACGCTCCTCTACCGCTCACTAGGCACGTTGGCAGGATCTGAATTTTAAGATCAGCCCTCCGTCCATCCATACCGAAGCCACTGGGCCCCCCGCAAACACGCAGCTCCAGCCCACTTGGCCCACTGCTTCCTGCACACGGTTAAAGGGTAGCTCCGCAGAGTGAGCCCTTCCAAATAGGACGTGTCCCCAGCTGGTCCAGGGTTAAACACGGGGACTCGAGCGTGTCCTCAGCTGGTCCAGGGTTAAACACGGGGACTCGAGCGTGTCCCCAGCTGGTCCAGGCTTAAACACGGGGACTCG
>JAAGEH010000143.1:13519-59013 GCA_011751065.1 Lasiurus cinereus
AGTGCAAGACAGACCAGTCCACTCCATTTCAATTTAACGAGAACAGAAAGGTCACTGTTGTTGCAGATTCAACACTGCAGCTCAAGTGCAAGAAACCACCACTTGTTGACTGTCGCCATAGTATCAAAGCAGAATATTCACAATTCTGGGACGTGGTTATGAAGTCACCCTTCCACTTTTAACAGGTTCTGTTCAGTCTTCTGGTATTTACCACCATAACTTTAAATAATAAAAATAAGCTTCCATTTCAGATATTGTCTTCAGACGGTTCTGAAGACCCTGGGCCATATCTGGTGGATATGCAACATGGTCGGCTCTACAGCCTTCCTCCCACCCTCGACCCCTCTTCTAATTCACCCTATTTCTGTTAGCTTTAATAGCTACCTTTCTAACTGAAGAAACACTGAGAGGTAAACCTCTAACTTCTCATCTCTGACTCCTGGCTGGGAGGATGCAGGGATGGTCTCACACTTGCTTCTATTTTTCTTCCCCAAGTTCACCTCCTGGTTTGCCTTGATACATTATTTTTATGTTGTCAAGGTTCAAGACATGTTTGTGTTACTCTGAAATTCAAGTTGACTTTCACTATAGTATCAAAGAAGAATCACATGTATGGGAAGTGGTTCTTAAGTCACCCTTCCGCTTTTAACAGGTTCTGTTCACTCAGTCTTCTGGTATTTACCACCATAACTTTAAAAGTTATAATAAAAGTATGCTTCCATTTCTGATTGAAGCATCCATCTCTATATTGAGTCTAAAGCTTTTCAAACCTAACAATAATGATTCTGTAAGTGTTATTCATTGTAAGACCAAGCAGAGGGAAGTGACCCAGAGGACAGTAAATGTATTCTGTGTCGTTAAATCCCTCTGGTCAAAGGCGAATGCCGTTTCCACTTGTTACTTCTGGATTTTCTAGACCCACATTGTCTAGTAGAATGTTCTGTGTTGATGGAAAATGTTCTAGATCTGTGATGTCCAATCTTCACTACTCTCACGTGAATGTGGACCTCAATCCTAATGTTAATAAATCTCCATTATGTTACACTGAAATTTCAACCCCACATGCTGCTGGTGGTTACAGTACTGGACAGCGAAGTTCTAGGCCACACTGTGACCCTCTCCCTCCTCCCAGCATCTCAGGAGCACTCACTGTTACTGAGCTCCCACCATGGCACGCTCCTGGGATGATTGTCCTTCAAACAGCATCTCTGTCCTCCCAAGACCCTGAGACGATGATGTTACCCGCACTGAGCAGGGGAAGGACCACGCTTCCCAGAGGTGACTGACTCAGTGCAGAGCTGGGAGGGGTCGCTGAGCGAGGGTCTGGGAAGCCTGCATTCCTCCTCCGCTCCCCGTCCTGATCTCAGCCCAGGCACCAGACACTGCTACGTGCTGGGAATTCAAGTGTGAAAGAACCAAGCCCTGTCCTTCCTGGAAGCAGCAAACGAAGCCAGGCATCGCTACTTTCCGGATCTGCTGCGACCGAGGCCATGAACTTGAGGTCAAGTTCATTTTCCCGGCTCCTGGCCAAATGGGGCGTATTTGTTCCTTGTTTCACAATGGTGTGCTCTCAGCAGACGGAGGAGATTTATTTAAAGGGCAGCTGACTTGGACTTACCTCCTTCTGATAGGCCAGTCCAGCGTCATAGAGCTTGATAAAGAGGTACTGGGTCCACTTGTAGTAGTCTGGGAGACACGTGGTTATTTCCTGCCGGAGAGGGAGAAGAAGTCACCCACTGCTCACTGCAAACACCTGCCCCCATGCCACGTATGCACAGGCCTTGCAGCGTTTTGAAAAGCCATCTCACTGCAAACATGTGACCGACTATCCTACTTTCCACGGATCTGTAAAGTGAGGGAAGAGAGGCGTGATTGAAATGCCAGCCCCACCTTCCCTGTTTAAAGATGAGAAAATCGCCAAAACTGGTTTGGCTCAGTGGATAGAGCATCGGCCTGAAGACTGAAAGGTCCCAGGTTCGATTCCGGTCAAGGGCATGTACCTTGGTTGCGGGCACATCCCCAGTAGGGGGCGTACAAGAGGCAGCTGATCAATGTTTCTCTCTCATCAATGTTTCTAACCCTCTCTCTTCCTCTCTGTAAAAAAATCAATAAAATATATTTTAAAAATATATTTTTAAATTTAAAAAGCTGAGAAAATCAACCCAAAGTCTTCTACACACCTCTCCCTCCACCCATGCAATGAACATGTGAATTACACTGTATGAAGTGGGGTGCTATCATTTTTGTCAGCACAAACATATTTGGGGGGGCCACAAAGCGCATTCCTGAAAGCAGTTCCTTTTTAAAGCAATCACAAAATCCAAGCGGAGTATTTTCCTGCTTTCATACGATCTCCAGTTGAAAATAAACCTGTGTTCCACATGTAACCAGGGCCTGGTATCTCCTTCAGGATCCTTCTACGCCATGCATTCCATTCTGTGAGTCCGGCTGACCCACCAAAAACATCACCAAATATGAAACTTAGTGAGAAAGCAGCTGGCTTGTATTTCCACCTAACCCTAACCCTCCCCACAGTTACTTTCTGTCCTGAAAACGCCTTTGCTATGGAATCTTGCAAGACAGGTTATTGATTCATCCCTGTAAGGCTGGATTGATAAGGCCAATAAGCACAAAGATGGCCGAAACCGGTTTGGCTCAGTGGATAGAGCGTTGACCTGTGGATTGAAAGGTCCCAGGTTCGATTCCAGTCAAGGGAACGTAACTTGGTTGCGGGCACATGCCCAGTAGGGGGTGTGCAAGAGGCAGCTATTCGATGTCTCTCTCTCATGGATGTTTCTAGCTCTCTATCTCTCTCACTTCCTCTCTGTAAGAAATCAATAACATATATTTTTAAAAATAAATAAATAAGCACAAAGACCTACACTCCCACTGCTTCCTTCTCCTGCTCTTTGCACCCAACAGCCAACAGAGGAGCGGATGGAGGACAGGCCACATTCCCAATGGTTCCACCGGCGCGGACATCCGCCTTTCTTCAGGGGGGAGGAGCGAGCGGAAGCACAGCAGGGAGGGCAAGCAGGGCCGGAGCTGAACAGGGGGTCTGGGAAACTCGAGATGCTCCCAATGGGCTACCTCTCTTTGGTAAGAGTCTTGTGAATTATGTCCTTTTATGGGCTGACTAATAAAAATAGCAGAATCATCACTACCAGAAAACAAAGAACCCGGGTCACCAGATCCACTCCCCACTCCCTTGCAAGGCAGAGAGTGAACACCCAGCCCAACTAACAGCTCTGCCCTATGGTAGCTGAGCCCCGGGAACGGCCCCATGCAGTGCCCAGCTGTGAGGCTGAGTGCTGAGCAATGCGCACCAAAGCCAGTCCCCGCTCCCGCTCCCAGGCTGCACACGCTTCCTATCTGCAGGAGCTCGTGCAGCAAGTGCCTCGCCAACTCAAGAACGGGACCAGCACACTGTGGGCGGGCTTGCTCCCCAACACCTCCAAATCCACCCTCAGCCCAGGATCTCTTCCTCACCGGCTACCCCTCCCCATGGCACAGAACTCCTTTTCTTCCGTTTCCCAGACAAGCAACTGAAGAATTTGCATTTCTTTATTTTCTTGTTTTTGAGGGGGCAAGGGAGAGACAGAGAAACATGAACTTACTGTTCTACTTGTTTATGCATTCACTGGTTGATTCTTTTTAAAAAATATATTTTATTGATTTTTTTTTACAGAGAGGAAGGGAGAAGGATAGAGAGTTAGAAACATCGATGAGAGAGAAACATCGATCAGCTGCCTCCTGCACCCTATACTGGGGATGTGCCCGAAGCCAAGGCACATGCCCTTGACCAGAATCGAACCTGGGACCCTTCAGTCTGCAGGCCGATGCTCTACCCACTGAGCCAAACCGGTTAGGGCAGGAACTTATATTTCTAATAAACCAGGGCAGGAGCTATGTTGAGATGTTTAATTTGTTCATCATGGTCTGCTCAGGTCCTGGTACATCGAGGCACCCCAAAATTACTGTTAAATGAAGAATAAACTAAACGGACCAGCCATCCAACTCCTGCATGTCGAATCAAACTAAATTCAAATTACATTGTAAGTCTACAAAGATGAACTAGGGCAGGAGATGCAAGAAGCTGGTAAAAATATTCCCAGGCTTGTTATGGTTTGTTTCTGCAAATTCTTATTCATTCGAAGTTTTAAAAAAACGCGTGAAGCTAATATGAAAAAATGACAGTTAAATTTAGGAGGTGACAGTTCTCTTTTCTCTACTTTCCTGTATCAAGTTTTTCATAATAAAGCATCAAAATACTTCCAATAAACACATATAATATGTGTGTATTTTATATGCATGTCTGTTTTCTCAGTCCTGAATCTGCTTCTATAAATTGAAAATAAAAACTATACAGCAACAGGCCAGTATTATTATCTTCATCCAGGCTTATGGTTCTGAAAACCACTTTCACTTGAGATAGAAGGAAGATCACAGGGCCAGTCGGAGGGAAAAAAGATGGCTGTCCGACCGAGCATGTCTATTTCCCCCGCCAGGAATGCGATCTCTCTGGAAGAGTCAGGTCCGAGGTGCGCTGAGCCATGGGCACTGCAGGCCCCTCCCCACCTGCCTTCAGACTGGGTCTGACCCGTGTTGTTCACATCGGGTGTCTGCGTGTCATTGGAGGAAATGTCATGCCAGCTGCTGGAAGGGTACAGCTTGCAAACCAGCACTCCATTCCCGACAGTGGAGGAGAGAAAGTTCCGTGCTGTGAGCGCAGTGGGACCTGCGGGCTGGATGGACCTGGGCCAGAGTGGGAGAGGGCTCCCTGCAGCCCCCTGAGAGACAGGACCGAAAGCGATGCTCATTCTGACATAAATCGGTGCCCCTCTCTGGCCTCCTGCGGTGAGCTGGTTCCCAGACCAGGCTGTTTACAGGCCGGTCAAGCATGTAAAGCAATTTCCGCACCTGGAAGCATGCATGTACTGGCCCTGTGACTGGCCCCCCATCTCCCTTACCCTCCCTTACCCAAGCAGCGTGACGATCCATTTATTTCCTCTCGCAGCCTCCGAGACATGCCTTGTGAGTTTCCCCTATAAGCCCTGTTAATTACCCACGGGGGTGGCAGCCTCTGTCTTCATCTCTCCTGCCCTCCATCGCAGAGGAAGATTTTCAGTGCCAGGAAGGCGCCCGTGTCTGAGTATGTGCACGCTGATGGCTTTACCTGAGTGCATGTTTACCACCCACACCGCCCCCTCCGAAGTGCCGGTGCCCCCTGCCCAGAGGCAGCTGGGGGCGCTCCTGCCCATGTATTCCCACCTGCTGCACACAGGTCCACTAGGACTCTCGGTATCACCCTCTCCATGAAGAAATGGCAGACCAGGTGCCCCAAGGATCCCTCCTCGTCCCGTCTCTTGAGAACCACAAACATGGTGGGGAGAGACCCTGCTCAAAAATGCATTTCCTAAAAATACCAGGAAGCTTCTGGAACCTTCCTTGACTTGCTGGTTTTAACAACAAAACAAAACAACTATTTCTAATCTTCTAATACCTCATCTCAGTAAAAGAATCTCCAAAAAGGGGACATCTGTAATACTCTCAACAATTAAAAAAACAAAACAAAACTAAACAAAAAACAGACATCTTTCTGAAATTGAGCTGCTAAAAGCTTTCCCTTTTGTCTGGCTAAAATGGAGACTCCCTTTCACATTTTCCTTAAGAACAACTTCTTCTTCTTCTTCTTCTTCTTCTTCTTTTAATACATTTTATTGGTTTCTTACAGAGAGGAAGGGAGAGGGATAGAGAGTTTAGAAACATCGATGAGAGAGAAACATTGATCAGCCGTCTCCTGCACAGCCCCCACTGGGGATGTGCCCACAACCAAGATACATGCCCTTGACCGGAGTGGAACCTGGGACCTTTCAGTCCGAAGACTGACGCTCTATCCACTGAGCCACACCGGTTTCGGCTCCCTGAGAACTTCTTACTGAACCCGGCTCTGCAGACAAGGCTCTCCCGAGGTTTCAGCACCAGAGATGCTCGCTGCCCTTCCTCCCTTCCTCCTCCTCAAGCAGGATTCTCACAGGAAGGGTTTGCTCTCAAGGACACCTGGTGACACCTGGAGACACTTCTGTCTGTCACCCTGTGGCGGGGGCGGGGGCGGCTGACACGGTGCGTCAAGGCCAGGGATGTTGCTAAAACCCCTTCCATGCACAAGGCCATCTCTAGAACAAAAAATTACCCCAGTCCAAGCGTGCCAACAGGAGACCCCTGCTCCGTGGGCTTTGATTTTTGTAGTCTGAGTCTGTACCCTCGGGCAGATGAAAGAGCCACGCAGCTTTCAGATGGGCATTCAGTAAGAAGGCGAAAAACGGCCTGGGGAAAGTGGGAATGCCGGCCCCTGAGTTTCAGCTTCCCTTCTCCCAGCGCTGCTGAGCACTCGGGGCAGGACCCCCATCCCCAGGGAGCTCGCCCCTTCTCCCAGCTCTGATACCAGCTCCGGGAGAGACCGGGCCAGGCTGGCGGGGCGGGCAGACACAGCTCTGAAACTCGGTTATGCATGCAGAGCGCTGGTCCCTGGGAATGAGCGATTGGTTTCACTCCCTAAATGTTAAATCATTTAATAGGCCTCCAAGTGGCTGTCTGACTTGGAAAACCTCTTGTCATAAATTCATGTAATACGGTTCCTATTGTAAAGTTAGAGAGGCGTGTCGCTTTCCGTGATACATCAGTTTACCGCCTCCCGTGAAAAGGTGGCTGACCAGTAAGTGTTGAAAGATCATCTGCTGGAATCTGGCCCACAGCACCCAAATGTCCTGGCCCAGTCCTGCCTGCACTCGGGGGGAGCCCAATGTCTGTGGGGTGGGGATTCCTGGCGCCCCCGCCCTCTCCCCCCGCCGCCTTCCTGTGGTGGGAAAGCACTGACTTGGGAAAAGCACAGACTATTTACTCTGTTCCAGAACCTTCTTCATTCTTGCCATTCCCTGCTTCCCAGACAAGCCAACACCTAATGCATCTTTTAAAAAAAAAAAAAAACAGAAAGTCGGGTTACTCCAAGTCATACGCCACTGAGGTCTCCCCAGCTAACACTCCTTGCTCCAGGGAGAGTCTAGAGACCTGGTTCCAGTCCTTGCATCACCGGTAGCTGGTGGCCAGAGCCCAGGGTCCTGTCTAGAAACAGCGATGAAAAGCCCCCCTGAAAGCACAGGCGGGGCGCACTCAGGAGGGGCGCACTCAGGGGGATCGCCGGTGCCACTCCCCGGGGATGACTCGAGCAGGCTGCAGGGGGTGAGGCTGGTTTCCCATCACCCCGCTCGGAGAGGTGGCTGACCCTCCTGAGGCTCCCTGGACAAGGGAAAAGGGCGAGGAAAGGACTAGAAAGAAAAGTGTTTATAAACCAAAAGATAGACACAGAGGCAGGAAAGCTTCAAACAGACTGTCAAATTACAGCGGGAAGGTTAGGGGAGGTGGGGGAGATAAGAGATCCACCAAAGGACTTGTATGCATGCATATAAGCATCACCCATGGACAAAGACACTGGGGGGTGAGGATATGCATGAGAGTGGGGTGGGGGTGGGGGCAACGGGAAGATATGTACACGAGTAATACATTAATCAATAAAAAAACTTTTTTTTTTAAAAAAAGAAAGGTGTTTACAAGAGAACGACCAAAACACATGTCAGGATGGAGACATTCACATAAGGCTGCTCCCAGTCTCGGCTGGTGGCGACCCAGCGCAGGGAGAGCCAGCGGGGTGGGCCGGGGCCAGCTTCTGCTCCGGCCGGACTCACTGTGCCAGGTCACAGACCTGCTTGCTACCAACCCTCAGAGCCAGGTGCATTTGCTTTGCGCTGCAACCCTGCATGATGTAGGATTTTAACATAAAACAAGCAAGGTGTGTAGCAAGCCGGTCATTCCTCAGCCCCAGCCACTGAAAAATAAACACCTCAAGGAAGCTGAGCAGCGGCCACGCCTCACAGTTCCTGACAGCAAAGCTTTGCCTCCTACTCCTCAGCCTCGCACCAGCCTCCTGCCTGCACAGCAACCCATCTTGGAAGCAGAGGACACAGGTACTCACGTACCTTTTTTTTTTTTTTAATATAGATTTTATTGATTTTTTTTACAGAGAGTAAGGGAGAGGGACAGAGAGCTAGAAACATCGATGAGAGAGAGACATCGACCAGCTGCCTCCTGCACGCCCCACACTGGAGATGTGCCCGCAACCAAGGTACATGCCCTTGACTGGAATCGAACCTGGGACCTTTCAGTCCACAGGCCGACGCTTTATCCACTGAGCCAAACCGATTTCGGCTTACGTACCTTTTTAAAAAGTCATCTCTGTAACATGCATTTTTGCCATTTGCTCTTCATTGCAACGGAACTGTGTGGTAATGACCTTGCTCTTTATCCCACCCCAGATTCTCTAATTTTTTTAAAATATATTTTATTGATTTTTCACAGAGAGGAAGGGAGAGGGACAGAGAGCTAGAAACATCGATGAGAGAGAGACATCGACCAGCCGCCTCCCGCACACCCCACACTGGAGATGCGCCCGCAAGCAAGGCACTTGCCCCTGACCGGAATCGAACCCGGGACCCTACAGTCCGCAGGCCAACGCTCTATCCACCGAGCCAAACCGGTCTCGGCCAGATTCTCTAATTTTAAAGGGGAGAGTTTGGCAAGCAGAGCCCGGCTCCAGGGCCAGAGGAACCAGCCTCGGGATTCACAGGGTGCAGCTTGGAGAGATACAGATCCCGTCTGCATCGGCCGCCTCCCGTGATGGCTCTGACACCCGCTGTGCCAACAGAGGCGGGTGGGAGGCTCCGGGAGATCTGCCGGTGAGGACAGCCAGGGTCACCCTATGCTAAGTCTTCCAAACACTCGGCACCCCACCTGCTTGCGCACTGCAACTGAGCTCTCGCCGTTACTGGTGCCTGGGTCCCGCTGCACCCCAGAAATCCCCCTGCAGCCAGGACGCAAAGAGGCCCCTCCCGATTACATCTCCCTCTGAAACACTGCTCGGGGGATGGGTCATCCCTGCCCTTGGATCTTCACAGGACTGAGTAATTCTTCCCACAGCCTACGATGCTAGGGAAGAAATGCCGACGTACAAATAAACACTGGGCTGCTCGGGATGACAGCGACTGTGGGCGTGTTGTTGTTTTTTTAATTATACAAGGTTTTCTGAACTTCGGTGATTTTGCACAGTGGCTGTGTGTTACTCTGGGAATCAGTAACAGTGGTAAAGCTCTTGAAAACAGTTCAGATCCAAAGGAAGAAGAAAACAAGGGAGTTGAGGCTACAGGGGCCGGCCCCTTGCCCTGGTGAGCAGTCTTCCAATATTCTTGGCATATGCACCTCCAGACCCACACGGTGGGCTTTAAAGGAACTAGAGATGGTGCTCTACAGACCAACGAATGTCCTGGGGCCACCACGGAGGGGCATCCACGTGGCCACCTCCAAGGCCCCTGGTCAACCTTAGGGGGTGTCCACATAAGCCATCCTGACGAGCCCAACTCTAAAGGGAAGGGTCTGACGCAAGTGCAGAATCACATAATGAGGGGGGGAAGAGGGGTTCCAGCCCACCATTCCCAGGTAAGAGGCCCGGCCCGGTCACCTCCAGTCCTACTTGCTGTTAGAATGAAAGGGGCCGGGTGAGCATCTTGGCCCGTGAGTAGAGCAAAAATTGTGTGTGGGGGCGGGGGGAGGGCGTGTCCCAGAGTCAGATGTTAGGGCTCAGGTCCCACCTGATACTGACTTGGCCACACCCGTGCCTTGTTGTTCTCGTTCGTGTCACCAGATAGCCTCCAGGGTGGCCCACAGTGACCCCTGCCTCTAACACTCGGGCCTTCAGGAAATCCTCTTCCAGGGTGGGCTGCACTGGACACTGGCCGCTAACTAACAGAGCATGCTCCCAAGGTGAGGTTATGAAGGGACTGTGGGTTCTGTCCAGGGCCTGCTCCTTTTCTCTCCTCCGCACTCTTTCCTGCTCAGAAGAAAACCAGTCGCCACGCTGCGATCTGGCCCGCGAAGAAGCGCAGGTGGCAAGGAAGGGAGGGAGGCCTCGGCCGACAAGGCAGCAGCCCCGGTCCGGACGGCAGCCAGCGAGGACCGGTGCCAGGGATCCAACCCAGCCAGGCCCGGATTCCTACCCCACGGATACTAAGAAACAACAAGCGCTTATTGTTTTAAGCCTCTAAGTCTGTTCTATAGCAATCGATGAATGACACATTCATATAAGAAGCCAATAACCAGACCAAACCCTGGAATGGACACCAGGCTTAAATGAGAAAATGGAGGTAACGCGCTTGGCAAAGTGAGACACGTTGCCCCCCTTCACACGCCCACAGTGCCTCAACAAGCCTGAGTGCCGAACCCCAGGTCCCCCAAGGCGTGAAGAAGCAGCACACTTATGTCCACTGGCAACTACTCCCATATCCAAAGCCACAGGGCGGTCCAGAACTCTGTGCCCCCCACTCCCAGACTATGAGAGAACATGCACCAAGGGCCTGCCGCCCGTCCTTGTTCTAAGAGACTCACCCACCGGCTAGTGACAGAGAGGAAACGGAGGTGCCGAGAACAGAGGATGGATTTCCACCAGCTCAAGGCTCTGTTTGCTCCTGCACTCACTGAGTCATTCCACTCCGTCTCCTGAGGACCAGCTCTCCGAGGGCCTCTCCTCCGTGACTGAGGAGAGTAAGGCCATCTAAAGCAGGCCTTCCGCCCGGCCGGGTGTGGCTCAGCGGTTGAGCATTATTGACCCGGGAAGCAAGACGTCACTGGTTCGATTCCTGGTCAGGGCATGTGCCCGGGTTGTAGGCTTGGTCGCCGGTGTGGGGCAATACAGGAGGCGGCTGGTTGGTGGTTCTCTCTCATCTTTGATGTTTCTGTCTCTCTCTCCCTCTCCCTTTCTCTCAGAAATCAATAAAAATATATTAAAAAAAATAAAAATAAAGTAAGCCTTCCATTGTCTCTCCTCTCACCCGCCCATTCATTCCCGGGGTCTCCGAGGAAAAGAGGCCACCGCCTACCTGAACTCCCATGGGTATTCTAGGTCCCAGGCCCATCCCTCCCCACCTCCAGTTTCTGCTCTATTCCATCTCTATTTGACTCTGTCACCTGCAGGCCCAGTCAGAGGTCCCCGGCCTAAGACCACATGGCTCTTTGTCACCTACAGACCCAGTCAGGGGTCCCCGGCCTAAGACCACATGGCTACCTCTTCCTCCTTTTTTTTTTTTTAATATATTTTTACTGATTTTTTTTAGAGAGAGGAAGGGAGAGGGATAGAGTTAGAAACATCGATGAGAGAGAGACATCAATCAGCCACCTCCTGCACACCCCCTACTGGGGATGTGCCTGCAACCAAGATACATGCCCTTGACCGGAATCGAACCTGGGACCCTTCAGTCCCCAGGCCGACGCTCTATCCGCTGAGCCAAACCGGTTTCGGCGTCTCTTCCTCCTTCTTAAGCTGTTATTCCCCTGGGGTCCCACTGCCCGGGCCTCCTCAGCCTCACAGGCCGCTTCCTCATGGCCTCATCCTCTCATTCCGCCTCTCTTCTACCATCTATTAAAGTCCATCTTGGCCACACTTCTGCCTCGGGTCTCCTTTATCTTCCCTGTTCCCCTCCTTTATGCAAAGTCGATGGAACAGGTGTTAATATCAGGGTGATTAATTAATCATGAACCTAACATTTGTCTAAGAATTCCTTCAGAGGTAATTGTGTTCTTTCACCTCGGGACTAACTTTAGACTGAAAATCACAAATGCTGCCCACTGTGCTTTATGGAACATACATTTTGTTCTTATAGGTCTTTTTTCTCAACTCCAGGGCTGCAGCTAAACTCTCCAGTCCCTTGAAAAGTTCATGTTCTACCTGCTCTCGAAGCCAATCTAGAGAATGACTATTAATAGAGGGGAAACGCTGCGGTGAGATTTTAAAGACAGCTCGCACTGTCTTTCTGAGCTTAAATATAAGCTTGCCCTAGCTGATAGGTTCCAGGTTCAAATCAAGGGCAAGTGCCTGGGTTGCGGGCTTGATCCCCAGTGTGAGGCATAACAGAAGGCAGCCGATCAGTTATTCTCTCTCATCACTGATGTTTCTATCTCTCTCTCTCTCCCTCTCCCTTCCTCTCTGAAATCAATTAAAAAAAATTTTTTTTTAGAAAAGCTTCTCTTTTTGCTTCTGTCTTGACCATTATATTTTTTAGCACTGTTGTGTTGTTGTTTGTTAATCCTCACATGAAGATATCTTTCCATTGATTTTTAGAGAGAGTGGAAGGGAGAGGGAGAGACAGAAAGAGAAAAACATCAATGTGAAAGAGACACATCGATTGGCTGCCTCCTGCCCCGATTGAGGCCGGGGATTGAGCTGAGGCACAGGCCCACGCCCCTGACCGGAATCAAACCCAGAACCCTTCAGTCTGAGAGCCGATGCTCTATCCATCGAGCCAAGTTGGCTAGGCCTGGGCACTATTGCTTTTATGGCAACCTAAAAGCTGTCTCCTGCTGCACACTACACACGATTCTGAGAACTGGCCGCCATCGAACGAGAAACAACAATTTGCTTAATTTCTCGGTAATTGTCCTTTGCCAGCTAACAAGAATTTCATCCAGGCAGCCTAACAATACAGACAGCTTTTCTAAGGAGGCATTTGGGAACAGAAACCCCTCCATTAAACTACAGATGAGACTAATGGGTCTGAATAGCAATTAGTTATCTGTCTACTTGAATAGATGCCAGTGTTTCCCCGGTCCAAGCCAAACCAGCTCTCCACAATGGTTGCGTTTCTCTGGAAGGAAAAGAACATTTTTATCTGCAATGAGCTTGAAAACTTCAGGATCGGCAGGACAGAGTGATCGGAAAGCTATTATTGAGGTGTAAGCTGTCTGGGTTTCCTGAATAAAGCGAAAGTCTTTTGCTTCCAGGGGCATGGATCCAGAGGAGGAGCAGAGAACGTCAATCCATCAACTGCTCTGCTGCCTGCCGGCTCCGTGAGCAATGAGTGGTAGAGGCCTGTCACAGCCTGAAAGATTTCATAGGCGACACAGAAAACCAAAAACAAAAGCAAAAAACTATAAGCTTTGGCAAATGTATAGGAATTTATTTTGAAAGATCTTTTGATTTTTTTTTAAAACATTTTTTAATTGATTTTAGAGAGAGGAAGGGAGAGGGATAAAGAGAGAAACATCCATTGGCTGCCTCCTGCACGCCTCCCACTGGGGATCGGGCCCACAATCTGGGCATAGCGCTGACCAGAAATCAAACCATGACCTCCTGGTCCATGGTCCAACGCTCAATTCCTGAGCCATGCCAATGGGCAGTCTGGTGACTTTTAAAAGGGAAGAGCTAGGGACAGAGAAGCACAGATCAGAATCTCACAGGAAGGGGAAGGATTTTAAAACTATACAGGGTGGGGCAAAAGTAGGATTGGAAAATAATATAATAATTTATAAATAATAATACAATAATAAATTCTGTGTTTTGTACACTCACAACGAAGTAAACCTACTTTGCCCCACCCTTCTGAGCAGATGGAATAGATGGACTTTGCCCTACTCTTTCTACTAAGTACAACTGACATCCCTGGTCATGGTGTATATGAAACAAACATAAGATTCTGAAAAAAGGAGAAGAGAAGGCAGGCTGATTCGGAACTTCAACACCCGAGGAATGACAGACACTGTGCAAGGTCCTTGGATTTTCTTTGTTCCTCATAAGTCCCAGAATCGGAGCCAGCAGAGCTGGTAATCCAGAAAGCCACGGAGTGCAGACAAAGGACAATTAGTCCGTGCTCTGAAATATCAGCGTGTCCTGGAACAGTACTGGAGGAAGCCTTCCAGCTTTTATTTTCACACGCCAAAGCCTGTTACTATTTTCCTTCAATTCTTTATTGTGGTAAAACGCACATAAAATTTATCATCCTAACTATTTTTTAAAATATATTTTATTGATAGTTTACAGAGAGGAAGGGAGAAGGATAGAGAGTTAGAAACATCAATGGGAGAGAAACATCAATCAGCTGCCTCCTGCACACCTCCCACTGGGGATGTGCCCGCAACCAAGGCACATGCCCTTGACCGGAATCGAACCCGGGACCCCTCAGTCTGCAGGCCAACGCTCTATCCACTGAGCCAAACCAGTTAGGGCCATCCTAACTATTTTTAAGTGTACACTTCAGTGGTACAGTAGTCCCCCCTGATCTGCAAGGGATACGGTCCAAGACCCTCAGTGGGTGCCTGAAGTCAGAGACAGTACCAAGACCTAAAGAATAGTATGTCTTTCCTATGCGTACATACTTATGATAACATTTAATTTATAAATTAAGAACAGCAAGAGATTAGCATAACTAGTAATAAAATAAAACAGTATAGTAACAGTATACTATAATAAAAGTTATGTGAATGTGGTCTCTCTCTCTCAATATCTATTATATTGTATTCATCTTTTCATTAAAGGAAGGACTTTAGGCTTCTCTTTGGTATATATGAATTACCAGCATCCTTACTCTTGTACTTGAGGGCCATAATTAAGTGAAGTAACAACCAGCAAGGAGAACGTAACGTCCCGGATATTTGGAGGACGGGGCCCTACTGCACACCCTGGCCCATGCAAGCTATGTGGAAGCTGCTCCAGGAACTGATGCACCGCTGCCTGCCATGGGGCTCAGGGGAAGGGACTGGCAGCCACCACGGAGCTAAGAGCTGCAACTGACCAGAACTCGCTGCAATTTCCCACTCAAGTCTTCCCCTGGGATTTGCAAGCCTTCAATAGACTCAAGATCCAAAATGGTTAGGTCAGACCCAGCCCGCCAGTGCAGGCGTAAGGTGGGGATACGGATTCCTGGTACTTCCTATACTCTGCCATCTCCCTAGATTCCCTTCCCCAAAGCTGTTTTTGTTTGTTTGTTTGTTTTTAAATATATTTTATTGATTTTTTACAGAGAGGAAGGGAGAGGGATAGCGAGCTAGAAACATCGATGAGACAGAGACATCGATCAGCTGCCTTCTGCACACCCCCCACTGGGGATATGCCCGCCACCAAGGTACATGCCCTTGACCGGAATGGAACCTGGGACCTTTCAGTCCACAGGCCGATGCTCTATCCACTGAGCCACACCGGTTTCGGCTCAAAGCTGGTTTTTGTAATCAACTTGATCATCGGTGGATTTTTCGAGCCCCTTTTCTCCTTTTTCCAGTGGCTACTGTCTGCCCTCTTTGTGGACATTCACTCCTCCCCTGGTTTCCACAGCAGCGTTTTACTTCAATTCTTCTCCAACCCTAGGCCTTTCTCTCGGCTCCTCTTTGTCTCTTGACCCCCAACTCCCAGACTCCTGGGCCCTCTGTTCTCTCCACACTGTCCCTTGGTGACTTCATCCAGTTTCTCCAAGGCTGGTCATCTCCAAGGCTGGCCACCACAGTCCTTCCCTGTTGACATGTGCATGCATGTGCTCACATGAAGTGGGGGTCTCATTCCTCACGCTTCCACCTTGGATTTCTTCTTTGCTTGCAAATCCATTTCGCTGGCACTGTCCTTGGGCCCTTTGCCAGTTTCCCTGTGATCTTCCAGGATCTTATCAGAAGAAAAGTTATTAAGTTTCAGACTTACCTGAAATTGACTTTCACATATAAGTTCTCAAACAAAAGATACGTTTTGACAGTAAGTTGGAAAGGTTATTTGAAAAGTTCACTTGGAGCTCTCCGCTGCTATGAATAACTGATCCTGGAGTGGCTCATCTTCAAGGTGATTAGACCTCTCTTCAGTGAATTTACCTTTTAAGACAGACATGTGAGTCCTAGCCAGTTTTCTCAATGGGTAGCGCATCGGCCTGCAGACCGAAGGGTCTCGGGTTCAATTCTGGTCAAGAACACACACCCCAACTAGGAGTGAGTGCAAGAAGCAAACAATCAATGTGTTTCTCTCAAAATAATAATATTTCTCTTTGTCTTTCCCTCTGTCTTCCACTCGCTCTAAAATTCAATGGGAAAACATTCTTGGGTGAGGGTTAAAAAAAGAAAGAAAACCATGTGAAAGCCAGTGGGATACTCCAGAGAAAACGATCCAGAACTTTCAGTCTTACATAGTAAACACCTCATTAAAAGTGCCAGTTAGGCCCTCGCTGGTTTGGCTCAGTGGATAGAGCATCGACCTTAGGACCGAAGGGTCCCGGGTTTGATTCTGGTCAAGGACAGGTACCTTGGTTGTGGGCACATCCTCAGTGGGAGGTGTGCAAGAGGCAGCTGATTGATGTTTCTCTCTCATCAATGTTTCTAGCTCTCTATCCTTCTCCCCTCCTCTCTGTAAAAAATCAATAAAATATGGCAGTCCCCTCAGCTCTGCTGTGGTGCCAGCCTTCAGAGTCCCCCAGTCTCCTAAGCTCCTCAGCCACCCAGGGCCAGCCCAAGGCACAGGCAAGCCTCAGATGGCAGCTGCCCAGCCGCCCAGGGCTGCACGAAGCTCAGGTAACCAGGGCTGGCCAAGGCTTGGACTGCTGGCAATGGCAGCAGCAGAGGTGTGATGGGGTGTCACCTTGCCCTGATAGCCAGGTTGCCTCCTGCCCCTGAGGGCTCCTGGACTGTGAGAGGGGGTAGGTCGGGTTGAGGAACCCCCACTCCAGTGCATGAATTTTCATGCACCAGGCCTCTAGTAATAATGATAAAAGGGAATGATAACAGTCAGCTTGTTTGAGGAGAACCAAGATGGCGACATAAGGTATACACCTATATGTGCTGTCTTTCCCAACCACACCAAAACTACAACTAAAGGACAAAACAAAAACAGCAATAAAATATATATTTAAAAAAAAAAAAGTGCCAGTTAGCCCTGAATGGTTTGGCTCAGTAGATAGAGTGTCAGCCTGTAGACTGAAGGATCCTACATTCGTTAGGATCAGTCAAGGGCACATGCCTGGGTTACAGGCTTGATCCCCAGTGGGGGACATGCAAAAGGCAGCCAATCAGTGATTCTCTCTCTCTCCCTTTCCCGTCCTCCCTGAAATCAATAAAGATACACACACACACACACACACACACACACACACACACACACACACATATATATTTTAAGTGCCAGTTAGCCTCCTGTCACCCCTCTGCCCTGGCTCTCTCCCCATCCCTACTCTAAGTTTCACTATTTCCAAACACCAGCCTGTTCATCAATTTACAAACGGTTCAGGGTGGAGGTTGCACATTAAGACAACAAATCAAACAATTCATTTGTTTCGCAGCCATAGCAACTGGAACTAATGCCTGAAGAACCAATCAGACAAATCCAGGCTGTTAGGCATTCTTCAAAACCAGGACACAGAACTCTTCAGAAGTCCAAAGCATTATCAGTCACTGACTGGGCTGGTGATCACTTGTAGGGAACGGGTGGCCCCCAGAGACCTAGGGAGGGCTGAGGAGTCTTAGAATTCGCTCCTGGCTGGGGCAGAGAAAACCTCCACCACAGGTTTTAGGCTAGTCAGCCCTGAGCTGGCACAGCACGGTCTGAGGTCAGCGACATGTGTGCCATGTGTTCAAAAGATGACAAACGGTCCCCACCTCGAGAGGACTGCAGTTCTGAGTGACACCTCAGGCCCCGGCACCAACTTCCTGTAAAGATGAAGCCCTCAAAGATAAGCTGCCCATTTACCTCAGTGGAAACAAAGGTGCCTCCACCCTCACCCCCACCCCATCAATCAAGGAAAACCTCCAGAAACATGTTAATTTTCTGATTCTGAGGGAGGAGGAACCGAGAGTCAGGAGTCTGCCAGACACACCGCTTCTCGCTGGAAGGACCCGTAAGGGGACCTGGAGAGTCAACCACATCAGGACCTGTTACTGTTGTCAAGGCAACCAGAGCTCCCAGCTCTCACAAGGGGAGTTTCCAGGCACTCACTTGCCCCCAAATTCTTTTTGTTTTAAGCCATTCTTTGAAAATAAAAAACATAAAAAATATATATTCCTATTCCTAGCGCCTCATTGTTTCTTTAGTTTAATCCTTTGTCAGACATCTGGTCCTCCGTGTGATTCAAATGCCAAGGTAGCAAGGGCCTTGAAGCAATAATACTTTTCCCTCTGTAATGACACAAAGCACAAAAACCACACGAATCATGAAAATAAACTCGTGCAGGAATGCTCCAAACAGCTTGTGTATAGTGGGTGACAAGAGTACAATTCCCAAACCATGACAACAACACGGGGTGGGGAGGAGGAGACTCAGCAAGGACCAGCAGAAACGCATGCACACCAACCGCTGGTGAAAAGAAACGCTTATAAGACACCCAGGGAAATCTGCAAAAGGACTATCCCTCTGTGATGTTATATGGTGGTATCATTCATTGTTTTAGCTTAATAGAATTGTGCCGAAGGAAGGAAGGAAGAGAGGGAGGGAAGAAGGGAGGGAGCGAGCCTTCATCTTTGCCATGTGTACTGAGCTCGTTACAGATGAAGCTATGTGGTGTCTGCTATAAAACAGCTCAGAATGAAGGTTGCAGATGAAATAAGATTGGCCATGTAATAGCAACTGTTGAAGCCGGGGGATTTGTGTTTGGGGGCTCCCTGTACTAGTCTCACTTTTTTAGTAGGAGTTGAAAAATTTCAGAAATACAAAAAATCTATCTTAAAAACGAGACTGAAAGAGAGGAAAAGGAAAGCAGGTGAGTGGAGCCAAAGGATGAGAGAAAACAAGGAATGGTAAGAGGAGGTGAAAGGAAAGAAAGATTCAGAGAAAGCACGAGAATCAGAAGCCCAGAGATCAATGCAGATGGTGTGGACCCGAACCCCTCAGCGGCCTCCCCGCTCCATGCAGCCTGTGCAGCACTGTTGGCAAAACTTGCAAGAGCTCAGGGTCACCAAAGCCTGCCCAGGGAAGAGTCCCGAGTGCGGCTCTGATATGCCTCTCCCGCTGCCCTGGGAGAGCCACAGCTGCACCCCCAGCCCACACGCCCGTGGGGAGAGTGTGAGGGCACAGCTCAGGGGCAGTAATCCCTGTGTTTCCCGGCCTGGACCTGGGTGAAGCCACCAGTGTTAGTACCGGGCACCGACATGTACAGAGACCAAAGGTAAAACATGAGAAGAGGTCAGACACAGGAATGTAAAAGCCAATGAAAGGGGCATCAATGAAAACTCCTGAGAGCTCACAATAAAGAAACTCAGTCAAATTTTGATTATGTAAATACAGGAGAACAAGAAAAGTTGAATTAGTCCAAACACCCATTATGCCCCATCCTGGAATATGGTTTGCTCTTAATAATTTATCTTTATTTTTATTTTTTTACAGAGAGAAAGGGAGAGGGATAGAGAACTAGAAACATCGACGAGAGAGACATCGATCAGCTGCCTCCTGCACGCCCCCCGCACTGGGGATGTGCCCGCAACCAAGGCACATACCCTTGACCAGAATCGAACCTGGGACCCTTCAGTCTGCAAGCAACGCTCCATCCACTGAGCCAAACCGGTTTCGGCGAGTGCACTGTTTTGGTTTTATACAGGAGTGTGAGCGTTCGGGGTGGCTCAGCAAGCATTATACACCACTAATAAAACCTCTCTGGCAGAGTCCACAGGCATTACATTGAATCCTGTGTAGTTTGGACTTTGTTTTCTTCTTCTTTTTTTTTTTTTTTTTAAGATTTTTAAAAATTGATATTTACAGAGACAGGAAGGGTAAGGGAAGGAGAGAAACATTAATGTGAAAATGAAACATAGATCAGCTGCCTCTTGCACGGCCCCTACTGGGGATTGATCCTGCAATCTGGGCATGTGCCCTGACTGGGAATCAACGGGCATCCTTTCTGTGCACGGGACAGGGCCTAAGCAACTGAGCCACACCCGCCAGGGCATATTTTCCTTCTTATACTTGTCCGGTTTTGAAGGGAACTCCTAGGGATTGCTCCCAAAACAATTATCCAGATGATTCCCGATACAAATTAGGCCCCCAAATCTACTGCCATCAGGAGTCACAGCCAAGGCCTCGTCCAGAACCAGCTTAGGCACCAGAGCCTGGTGAGAGGGCAGAGGTGGAAGGCAGAGACAGACCTGCCTGGATGGGCCACACCAGACAACTTGGAAGCTAACTCTGTCACTTGTCACTCGTGGAACTCCGCGGGCCATTCCCTAGGACCAGTTCCTGATCACCAAGGCCATAACCTGACCCCACGAGAGTCAAGCACAGGCCACACCTTCTCCTCAGAAAGGCTGCCAGTTACTCCACAGAGCGAGGGCCCCATAAAGAAACAATTCCCTCTGTCCTGGCACAGTTCGGAATTTTGTTTCCTCTCTGTTCCCACCTCAGGAGATGTTCAGCTATTCACATTTAACTTTCAGGTTCCTACTTTCTGTCTTCTCAAAATTACAGCAGCTGGAGGAGATCTGAAGTTGGTGACATAGGTAAAGGCCTATACTCTCTGCCTCCCACAACCACATCAAAATTACAACTAAAATACAGAACCATCATTACCCAGAATCGCTGGAAAGCTGGTTGAAGTCCTACAAGTAGAGAGGTAAAGAAGACTGGCAGGAGTGGAGGCGTAGAGCAGGCTGGTCCAGCAAGCCATGTGTGCTGCTTTTCTAATCGGGAGGGAGATAGTCTCTGCGGAGGCCACTCAGAGGGGGAAGGGGTCCCAGCCCCCACACGAGACCCCCAGCCCAGGGTTCCAGAGCAGGAAAAAGAAGTCCCTACGGGTAGTGACAACTACGGGCTGTGAAAACCAGTGCGGATCGGGGCTCAGTGACACAGAGGCTGCTGGAGACCCAGCTGTTCCTCTTAAAAGGCAGCACCATGACCTGAACTTACAAGGTCCCGCTTCCTCTGGGCTCCAGCACCAGGGCAAGGCTTAGGGGGACACAGACACATACAAGGGGGAACTGGACTGTCAGGCATCGTGGCAGGAACTCAGGGGCGGCTTTCTCCCAGAGGGAGGTGCTCCAGGGATCATGGTTCCTATGCTGGGACTTCCCTCGTCACAGGGCTGACTGGCAACCATTTCTGTTTGCTCTGCCCTGGTGATTCCCTAAGAACCCATCTCATACAACCCCCCTACCCCATGCAGCAGCTTTTGCATGTGAATGGCCTTTTCTTGCTCAGGGTAAAATCTCTCAAACAAGCTGCAGCTGGGTCAGGGAGCCCCAAACCTATCAATAAAAGGCCCAAGACCCTTGCTTCATAGCTGGGCCTCATCTGGGCACTTCCAACCCCAATACAAAGAGGAGGAATCTGCAGATATCTCTGCAGTGGCTGACTTTGCACCTCCCTGGTGACTTAAGAGGTAGTGTTCCCCGTGGTCAGTATCAGATCATACCAGATTACACCTCTGCACATCCGTAAGTGACACATTCAAGGGGCAGACTCAGTGAGCACTAAAGCTCCAATGAAGCAAGTCCTGCTCCACAGGGGTGCCTCCTGCACAGCGGCTCTCCCACTGCAGTCACAGCTGGTCCTCACAGCCAGCTGGCCTGGAGGTCAATTCCTCCAGTGACACTAACGGCAAGCAAGTCTCAACTACAAGACTATGCTCACACCCACAAAGGGGTTCACCTAGAGTGCCCAGTTCAGCTGACTGGGGGGCTGAGCCACTGGGCCTTATAGAACACCGACTACACAAGGCCACTCTACCAACTCAAGGAGACAGCTCTCCCCAATGCATAGAAACAAATACCGGGAAGCAGCAAAATGCAGACACAAAGAAACATGTCAGAAACGAAAGACGGCAGAATACTAGATATATAGTTCAGAACCATGGAATTAAGGTTACTCAAGAATCTTCTAGAAACCTCCAAAAAAAAAAAAAATGGAAAAGGACAAGTCAAATTAAGCATTCACTGACTGAAATAAAGAATAACCTACAGGGATTCAACATGTTATTTTTTAAACATTCTGCTCATTGTCAGCTGGCCATCTGTTGACTTATCTAGTTTGTATGAGACGTTAGGAATGTTACCTTGCAAAGGGCACAGATTTGCCTGGTCTATTTGCTCCATGTAACCAAGCAGACTGTCAAGGTTCAATCGAAAAGCACTTGTGGACTTGTTGGACAGGAGGGCATCAAGAACACACACACACACATCTAAACTTGTTTCCATCACTACTGTTAAAGTCACCGACAGACCACAAAGGGGGTGGGAGGGGGCGTGGGGATCGCACCAGCATTGGGAAGAACAGACAGTGCTATCAACATGCCAGAAATGTCAAGGAATTTTGGCAGATGGGACTAGATTGAAGAAAAATACCATAAGCCAAATAGTATCTCCCCTTCTTAAGAATAGGTTGGCTTCTTGGGAAAAACAGCTCTGGAACCCCTGTTCCAAAGGGCAAGGTCCAGAGGAGACGGTGGGCTCTGGGCAGACAGGAGAGCCTACGAACTGGACACCTCTGGCTGTAGGGACTCAGTAGCACTTTAAGTAGTCACGGTCCGGGGGATTTGTAATGCCACAATTCACTTCTGGGTAAAGATCAAACCAAAGAGAATGATGCACCAGGAGAAGGGATTCCCGAAACCCAGCAGAAACAAATACAGAGACGACAACAGGCTGAGGAATCCCTAAAGTGATAAATGGATAGAGCCCACAGGAAACGGGGGAAACCCACAGGGGTCTACAAAAAAGATCTGGAAACAAACAAGGAGAACATAGCATCCAAACTCATGAAAATGATTATCACCCCAGACAGTATGTATGGCTCAGGAGGTTATGGTTTGATTCCCAGGCAGGGCACATGCCGGGTTGCAAGCTCAATCAATCGCCAGTGGGGGGCGTGCAAGAGCCAGCCAATCAATGATGTTTCTATCTCTCTCTCCATCTCTGAAATCAATATAAATATATTTTTAAAATATATATTTCTTAAAGGCAGCAAAAACAATTTTCAAGAGCATCTCCTTGTATCCTCAAGAAAATTTCTGAACATGTCAGGTCTGTGAAGGTGAGATAAGATAGCAAAATAAGAAGAGAAAAAAGCACAACTGGCCAAGAGACTTCAGAAAGAACATAGGAACCAAAGGAGAAAAGGAGAAATAATAATAATACATCTAAAAATACAATAGTAAGATTAATATATGCATTAGAAACCTTGCAAAGCAACACTGATTCTACAGAAACTGAGTCAGTGACGTGGAAAGCAAATATGAGAAGTTTTTTCAAAGAAAGAGACCAAAATCATGAGAAGATGATGAGAACGGAGGTCAGAGTGGAGCACGCCATCGGCAGTGTTCCTGAGAAAGAGCTGTTAACTGCCCCTGGGGTGGCCACCGAGTCCTGGGTGGAATTCACGAGAAAGGCTCTACACTGAGCTACAACTGGTGACACTTTTAAAGGGCCAAGGGCAGAGAAAGAAAACATCCAACAAATATCAACATGGCAGCCTAGCCAGCGTGGCTCATTGGTTGAGTTTTGACCAGGAGGTTGTGGTTCGATTCCCAGTCAGGACTCATGCTCGGGTTGCGAGCTCGATCCCCAGGGTAGGGTGTGCAGGAGGCAGCCGATCAATGATTCTCTCTCATCATGGATGCTTCTCTCTCTCTCTCTCTCCCTCTCCCTTCCTCTTTGAAATCAATGGAAATAGTTTTTTAGAAAAGTATCAATAAGGCAGAAGAAAGATCAATCTTACAAAGAAACAAGTGGGGCTGGCCTCAGACTTCTCCATCAAATCTATACATGTGATTACATCATGTAGAACGAATACTACTACATACACACGTACACACACGTACACGATGCTTACATAAAATAACTGGTGGAATGTGAACAAGGTTTGCACTTCAGTTAACAGTACTGCTCAGTGTCGATGTCCTGGTTTTGATATTAGTCTGAAGTTATGCAAAATGTTATCACTGGGGGGAGGTTGGGGGAGGGTACACGTCTCTGTACTATCTTGGCAACTTCCTGAGATTCAACAATTTATGTGTGGCACAATCACAACAGGTTCTTGTAAACATCAATTCCAAACTTGGGACAAAAGGTAAATAAATCAACTTAACACCTAATCAC
Source organism: Lasiurus cinereus (assembly GCA_011751065.1). Taxonomy (NCBI): domain Eukaryota; kingdom Metazoa; phylum Chordata; class Mammalia; order Chiroptera; family Vespertilionidae; genus Lasiurus; species Lasiurus cinereus. Next base: position 37,430 of record JAAGEH010000143.1, read on the forward strand.
CAAAAAGGACCTGACGGGTGGATATTTAATCACTTGCACATCGATTCCAACCGTCGCGTTCAGCTATCGCTGAGAACAGCAGAAATCCCCGAGCAAAGCTGTCACCGCACACAACCCCCGCTGCCGACTGTGAGGCTTAAGTAAGAAGTTAACACACTTAGCTTAATCTCGCAGAAAATTACTTGTTTGCAGACAAATTATCCACTGGGGATGCTTTTTCATAGGTGGAGACCTGCTCTGTCTCCCTCCCTCCCCTTCTCCCGACCCAGGAGGCAATCGGGACCTTCAGTACAATAAAGACCTCCCAGCCCTGCCCGCGTGGCTCAGGGGTTGAGCGTCGACCCATGAACCAGACCATGGTTCGATTCCCCAGTCAGGGCACGTGCCCGGAGGCAGCCAATCGATGATGCTCTCTCATCATCGATGTTTCTTTCCCTCTCCCTTCCTTTCTCAAATCAATAAAAACATATTTTAAAAAATAAATACACAAAGACCTTCCGTAAGAGGGCCAACTTACCCTGTCCCAGCTGAAGCACAGGCCCAGGCGGTCAAGCTGCTTCCTCATATACTTAATGTTACTGCGGAACAGAGGGAAGAGGGTTGGGTTTAGAGAGGGGGAAAGCTGAAAACAAACTGTACTTTGAGAACGGGAAGGGGAAGAGAAAAGCCTAGGTTATTGCAAAGGGCCCCCAAAATATCACTCAGTGTCCCAAATGGTTTGGCTCAGTGAATAGAGCACCGGCCTGTGGACTGAAGGGTCCCAGGTTGGAGGGCATGTACCTTGGTTGCAGGCACATCCCCAGTTGGAGGTGTGCAGGAGACAGCTGATTGATGTCTCTCTCTCATCGATGTTTCTGGCTTTCTATCCCTCTCCCTTCCTCTCTGTAAAAAATCAATATATTTTAAAACATATCTATCACTAGGAATCGATGAAAATGCCAGTGTATTGGAAGATACCGACTCTTTGGACTCAGACAGGATCTATCAGAAACCACAAAGGTCTTTGGCCCTGGGCACTCCCGGCCCATCCACCTGGGGTGGGCAGAAGTAATATGCAAAACAGAGTTTACTCTTGTATTACTAATCATTCGTTATGGTATTATTTCCCATACAGACAACTGTAAACCCACTTTTGCCCCATCCTGTATGTCTGTATTCCGCACGGAGTTAAGCCAGTTAAGCCAGGCATTTAGCATAAAATCCACTGAAGAGAAAAAAACCTTAACACACGAACTGTGGGAATCCGCCAACACGGGTGTTCGAATGTCTGTAAAACACACCTTTGCGTCCAACTCTCTGGATGCAGATTCCTCTCGATGGCGGCATTTTCGGCAGGCAGTCCGAACGCGTCCCAGCCCATGGGGTTGATGACCTAGGACCAGAAGGGAAGCGTCAGGTATGGCGGGCAGCGAAGACCTAGATCGGTGTCCTCTCTGGGTGCTCAGCCGGCGTTCTCTTCTGCTAACATGCCTGTCCCTTCCTGGGTGAGTTCACAGTGTCTCTGGGAAGCCGGCCAGCTGCCTGTGACACACCGAGGATGTAGCAGGTTACACACCAAGGCCTCTACGGCAGGTGCCTCTGAGTCCGTGTTTTCATTACTGCATCTCAGGGTTGTTGGCCAGGATGATGATGTCTCTCGCGCTCTCCCTCTCTCCCTCCCTCCCTCTCTGAAAAGCAATGAAAAAAATATCCTCAGGTGAGGGTTAACAAAAAAAAAAGAAAGAAAGAAAAAGTCCTAGCGGCTAAAATCAGCAAATCTAGAAAATGAACTTCCAGAGCGTGAGAAATCACTGCTAGCTCTTCTTCTAACAAACCCTCTAAGAATTTAAAAGTGAGCGAGAAGCCAAGCGAACAGCAAAGCAGGCCAGAAGCCGGGAAGAGCAGGAAGCCGCCGCCTCCGGACAGAAGGCTGGAGGGGGAAGCAGAGTTCTCAGAGCTCAGACGCCCAGATCGGCTGCCAACACTGAACCAGGCAGGTGTGCCCAGACAGAACTGGATTAATGAAGGAGGCACTACCCGGGCCAGAGAGCAATTCCCTGGCTTCTCCTTTCCTCCTGCCCCTCCTTCGGCCAGAATTTCTCACCGCCCGAAACCAGCCTGAAGCCAGCCGACACCAGAGCCTGGTCAAACGTGGCCTCAAGGGGTCTGCCCTTCTGCCATTCAAAGCAGAGCAGGGGAGGGGAGGGGTCTGACAGCAAACTGGCCAAGACCCAGCACAGGGACCCCAGGACTGCAAAATCCCCCAGGACTTGAGACATCAAAGGGGAATCGGGACCAGTTAGGGATGAAGGGCAAACCCAGGGATCGGAGGCCTGGCAGGTCAGACCAGAGCCGGCCCGGAGAGGAGGCCTGGGAGCGGGTCTAGGCCGGCCTCTGGTGTGGACAGTCACCCGATCCCACCTCACCTTCCTGCCTCCCTCCAGACTGAGCCACCGGCCTCTCAGGGCTGTTGGCAGGAGGGACAGCAAGGTGGCCAGGAGAAGGGACACAAGAGACAGCACAGCCACATGGGACAGTGTAAGACAAGGCTCTGGACGGATGGACTGCAAAGCATCAGGGATTACTTACTGCCCAGAAGGGCCTGGTGAGGCCGGGAGCGGCCAAAGGAGACTGCGGTCTTATACATACATATGGATTTTCAAGCGGGAATATGGAATTTTATGTTCAATTTTAAAATACTTTTTTTTCAAAAGGAAAAAAAAAAAAGAACAATCAAAGGCACAGTTCTTGCCCGGTCAGAGTGGCTCAGTGGTTGAGCACAGGCCCATGAACCAGCAGATAAGGGTTTGATTCCCGGTCAGGGCACATGCCCCTGTGGCAGGCTCCATCCCAGTAGGAGGTGTGCAGGAGGCAGCTGATGGATGTTTCTCTCTCTGCACTGATGTTTCTCTCTCCCTTTCCCCTCCTCTCTCTGAAATCAATAAATATATTTTTTAAAAGGTACACTTCTTCCTCCAACACTGGAAGTAAAAGCAAAGGAGTCGAGTTACGAGACTCTGGAGGGAGACCAGGAGGCCGGGGCGGCCGGTGGGCTGGTTCCCAGGGGAAAGCGGAGCATAATGGTTACCACAAAAGAGGCAACCGGTTTCCTAGGAGCGATCGGCTGTCTCTCCCTGTCATCGTAGAACAACACTTCAGATCTGAAACTAGCTCGGCTTCTAATTGACAGCAGCCATGGTTATTGCTTCTCAAAACACTGCTATTTTCAGAGAGTGCCATGGTTTCTCTGGAGTAGGCGCAATCGTTTATTTCTAAGAAATGCGAAACACCATTATTTCCTTTGGTTTAGCAAGTGTAATAACCCACCGCAATTACAGACGGGGGATCAAACTCAAGCCAATACTTCGGGGTAAGAAACATTCGAGTGCCAGCCGGGAGGCCCAGGCACGAGACCTCCCCTGAGGATGTGAGGGAGGTGATAGGCCGAGATCAGCCAGTTCCCAGCCAAGACCCTGGACCAGCAATTCCTTCTCTCCCTCAAACGGCATCTGAGAGGATGGAACTCCTCCTCTCCTCTTCCAGCCCCTGCAGAGATGTGCACATGTGAAAACTCGGGGCCCAGTTGTGTGCTGAGGGGCAAACCGGAAACGGGAGAAACATCTATTCTGGTTCACGTGCTAAGAAAGCCCCTCACTCCCTGATACTCGCAGGTGACTATGTCGCTATCACGCAGCTGCCAGACACTCCATGTCTTTCCTCTTCCTCAGGGAACAGCAAAAAGGCCGGAACAGAAAACTCGACTGGGGCAGCGCCCGGAGGCTTTGTGCCTGAGACAAATTAGCCCAAGTCTGTGAGGGAGCCTTGGCATGTGGATGCTAATCACCCGATGCTTTAATCTGGCCCAGAAGGTGCTGGGGAGACCTGCCGAGGTGGGAGGAAGGTAATTTTATTTTCCAGCCATCTGTGCACACAACAGATGAAAACACAACAAAATCGCCATATGGAGCGGAGCTGTGAATGTGTCACCAGACACTGTGCGGGCTTATGGAGACGGACGGCAGAGCACGGTTTCCGATTCCTGAATGAGGGCTTACAGCAGCCCTTGCTCTGCATCCAGCCCTCGGCACCCCCTTATCCGTGCTCCTATCAATGGGGTTATACGGGAAAACCGCATTAGAGTTTTTCAAGGGTTTTCTCATCGATTATCTCACAGGAACTTTGTAACCAGTCTGAGGTGGGAGGCGGTCAGCCCCTGATTCCTGGCCAATTCGTCACTCTCATGCCCCCGAGCTTCCATTTGTCAAGGCCACATGTGATCTAGTTGTGTGTCCACCGTCTGGTCAGCTGTTTGTGACTTCACTTTCCCCAAAGGAACAGTGACACCCTAGCCAATTTGGCTCAGTGGATAGAGCGTCGGCCTGCAGACTCCAGGGTCCTGGGTTCTCGATTCCGGTCAAGGGCACAGACCTCAGGTGCAGGCTTGATCCCTGGACCTGGTGGGGGTATGCGCAAAAGGCAAGCAAGTGACGTTTCTCTCTCACATTGATGTTTCTCACTGTCTCTCCCCCTCCTTTCCACTCTCTAATAATGAATGGAAAAATATTCTCAGATGAGAATTAGTAAAAAAAAAAAAAAAAAAAAAAAAGAACAGTGGCGGTCCTGGCTTTTGGGCACATCTCCAGGAACTACAAGAGCACAGGGACCACAGTGATCAGTTACAGTCTTGGCTCGGCTCTCCTTTGCACGACTGACTTGCTATTAAAGGAGGAAACCAAAGTAAAAGCAAACTTGAACTTTCCAAATCATCGTTCTTGCCTTTTCTCAATCTCCAATTACGATCTGTTGTCTGGCCGGCTCGAAGGCAAGAGGGAGCCACAGCCTGGGAGAGCAATCAGAAATCCCGGCTATACAAAGAAGTCGTACGGAGCCACAGGAAAAAGACACACTGGTTGGCAAAACATGTGAACAAGCCAATCAGAGAAGAGGAAACTTAGACACGAAAATATCTCAGCTTCACCAGGACGGTACCCAGGAAAATGGAAATGAAAAGCACCATCAGATGGTATCATTTGCTGTATACCAAATGAGCGAGACCAAAAAGCCCAAAATCACTAAGTGATGGCAAGGATGTAAGTGAGTGAGAAATGTCATTCACTGTCATTCATTGCCGGCAGAAGTCTTCATCAGCATCAACACTTTAGACGGTGATTGGACGAGGTGACCCAGCAGGATAAATATTCTCAGCAAACTAGGAATAAGGGGGGAGGGGGGAACTTCCTCTCCTTGATAGAGATGCAAAGATGAAAAAATGTGGGGAGTGCATTGGGAGGAAGAAGCCGAGATGCATCAGAGAGTGGGGTCTCATGCCGAGAGAGCAGTGTTTCCAGGAGGCGGGAATGGGTAAGGCATTTCATGGACACAGTCACGCCCACGGAGGTCCCCGGTGACCCTGAACAGAGCAGACTTGTGCCCGGGTCACTCCCATAGGTTTTACTTCCCATGATGCTGTTCTAAGTGTGCCTGCGAATTGCTTCACAATTTCCCGTCAGAACAAAGCAAACCAACCAACAAACTCACAAGTTACAGAAAAAGGCAGAGCTGGCTGAATTTTCCTGGGGCCTACTGACTAATTTTGAACCCAAGACTCCAATACCGTTGAGCACTGAACAAGGTGGATTTGAACTGGGAAGGTCCGCTTATACACAGACTTTTTGTCAATAAATATACAGTCAGCCCCCACCCCATATTCCTGAGTTTTGCATTAGGGATTCAACCAACTGCAATGCAGAGGGCTGACTAGGCATTGTTCCATAGCACTTATACAAGGGACCTGAGCATCTGTGGGTTTCAGTATCGATGAGGGTCCTGGGACCAATCCTCTACACATACCGAGGGATGACTGTAGTTTAGTTTGGGGAGACTTAACAGTTATGCTAAGATTTTCGACTGCACGGGGCAGGTAGGGTAGCCCCTAATTCCCGTGTTGCTCAAGGGTTTGTATTTAATGCAGCAGAAAGCCCAGTGTTTCGAATAAAGCTGGTATTTAATGACTATTTATTGAAAGAATTAATCAATACACGTGTCAGACCCAATTATTCTATGTTAGATATTCCTTCCCTCCTTAGCGTGAGGATCATTGAACTTGACCTGAAACCAATCCACCCCCCTCCTCTCTCTGGGACTAGACTTGACATTGGGAAAGAAGGATTTTAAAACAACCGGAAACTCAACAGGCTTTCACACTGTTGGCCATTTTTTTTACACTGAGATTTCTGTTTCTCTTTTGCCAATATTCCTTAAAAATGGCAGGATAAGTTTTCGCCGAATCTGGCAGTAACATCTGGGATGATCTGACTTAAATATGAGCTCTGAAAATTAGCAAAAAATTAATTTAAGGGAAACCTGGCGGATACCCGCAAAAGAGAGCTTGTCATCTGAAATGGAAGAACAAAGAGAACCCGAGGCGCCTGCCGATCACACAGACTAAGACCCCGTAAACCATGTAACCAATAGTGGTTTCAGGCACCGACCCGGCCGTAGGATAACACAGATTGCAGGCAATGATGTGCAGTGAAGATGCTCTCCAGAAGGCAGCCTCAGCGCGCTCCCGACAGCAGAGAACGGGGATTCAGTTATTCCACGGAGATGAACGACACCCCCGAGTAAACCGGATCCGGATAAATAATAATCACAGCTGCCACCTATGAAGGGGTTATTAAGTGCCAGACACATGCACTGACTCATTTAACCTGCACAACAACCCCGAGGGAGGAGCTACCGTTCTCCCTGTTGCAAAGATGAGGAAAGTGGGATTCTGAGACGTTAAGTGACTTGTGCAGGGCCACTCAGCTAGGAAGTGGTAGGACGGGGTTCAAGGTTCAAACCTAGGTGTCCAACTCCTGAGCCGGCCTGACCTTGGGTCTCTGGTGTGTCTTCTGGGCCTGAGCGGCCTACCTGGGTCCTGGGACCTCTGCCAGGAGCTTTCTCTGTAATGTCTCATCCCAGGGACTTAGGAGTCCCACCTACACCCTCCCCTACACCAACCACCTACCTGCTAACGGGCTTCCCTTTCTTTACCATAAATGTTCAGTTGTGCTAGAGAAGCTTAATCTTCAACAATTTGCCGGCATTTGCTAACGGTCTAAAATAACTTGGGTAAGTGAAAAGAAAAAAAAAAAAATCAAGTTGAAGAATCACAGTTAAATCAAGAGTTATTCTTCAGGCAAAGGGCCAATTCATTCCACACCGCCTCTTTCTAATAAACACAGCGGCGAGATGGAGAGCGGTGTCTGGGGGAGACGGCATCTGGCATAAACCAGGGAGACAAACACCTGTGGCCGGCTTCACGCAGGACACAAATCTCTGCGTTTGACAGGAGGGCGTTATTAACTCTTCCCGTGACAAAGGGGCGTCGTAACTTGACTTCCTTTTTAGGAATACTTCTCGCTGCCACTGTCAGTTCGGCATAAATTTTCAAACCAACTGTGACAAGGATGCACTCATCTTTCTAAAAGAAAATCTTTACGAAGGACTGAGAGGGTGGGAGGGGGGGCGCGCACATCATTTGTTCAGGCCCTGATTGGTTCACCACGGGGGTGGGGGTGGGGGGAGCCGGTTACTGTAATAAACACAAGACGGGGCAGAGATGCACAGCGGGCTCTGGGGGGCTGGGGCGAGCAGGTTCCAGCCGCCACTGGCAGTGCAATGTTTACCGTGACCACCACGTGCCAGGGATATGCCAAGTGCCTCACTGCCACCCTCTTGGATCCTTGTACCAGGCCAACTGGCAGGTACGAGTTGATCTCCACTTTACACATGAGGGAACACGAGGTTTCAAAGAAGTGAATTAAATAACTCGTCAAAGGTCCATAGCTAGGAAGTGATAAGAGCGGGCCTTCGAGTCCTGGCCCTCTGGTTCAGAGGTCCTTGCTCACAGCCCTTCATCCATCCCGCCTCTCTGTAAGTAGTTAAAGGTGCTACCCTGTTTCCCCGAAAGTAAGACATCCCCCCAAAATAAGACCTACTTCCAGTTTTGCCTCTCGCTGTAATATAAGGCATCCCTCCAAAAATAAGACCTCCCCGATAATAAGGCCTCCCCCGAACATAAGGCCTCCCCCGGAATAGAAGGCCCCCGAAGCTACCGTCAGGCGTCTGACTCCTGATTTAAAGAGAACCTCGCGCTGCCTGAACAGCTCCGGCTGCGCTGCGGCCCATCCGTGAGCTGGTTTCTGATGACAACAACTACTGTACCGCAGACAGGTGATACATTTCCTTTTTTTTTGTTCAACAATAAATGTGTACCGTATTCTTCTTCATGGAAAAATAAGACATCCCCTGAACATAAAACCTAGTGCATCTTTGGGAGCAAAAAAATTAATATAAGACACTGTCTTATTTTCGGGGAAACAGGGTATGATTATTCCCACCTCATGTCAGCAAAGAGCAGGCTCTGGGCTGACTGGCAGTGTGAGAAGGGGACTGACCCACATCAGCCAACAAGTTTCCTCCTTCTCACTCCTGGCATATTTCACGGCATCCCCCAGATCTATGTCAGAGGGTCCCCCTTTAGTGGAGCCCCTCCCACCTCCTGCAGAGCCGCTACTCCCCAAATGTCTTTTCCTTGCAAGAACGTATTCCATTATGTGTTTCACCCCACCAGACGGTGAACTCCTTCCTGGAGTGATATCATGTGTTACCCACATTTGTGGCTACCCCACTCCACCCCCACCCCATCTCCATCCTTAGCCCAACACCCACCACCCAACTCATCTAGAGGCTTTATTATCATAACTTCCAATCCATAACAGGAAACACTGAGCTTGTCATCTTTATCTTCAAAGCGAACCTCATCTTAACTGAGTGGTTTTCTGCCTTTGCCCCGCACACACATTTCGCCATTCTCACTGTTCTGAGGGAGGTGGGCGGTCCTTACCTGCATCCCTCTCATCCTCTGGAACCGGGCGATGGTGTCGCTGATGGTGTACACACGCACGTGGCCCATGTGCAGCTTGCCCGATGGGTAGGGAAACATGGAGAGCACATAAAACTTGGGCTTCGATTTCTAGGAAAGAAGGAAGGAAAATGACGAGTATTATGAAGCATTTACTGGCAACCTGCCTGCACATCACAGTGGGCACCTTCCTCAAGGTGTCCGCAACCAAGGTACATGCTCTTGACCGGAATCGAACAGTAGGAGGTGTGCAGGAGGCAGCTGATTGATGTTTCTCTCTCACCGATGTTTCTAACTCTCTATCCCTCTCCCTTCCTTTCTGTAAAAAATCAATAAAATATATATTTCTTTAAAAAAAGAATTACCGTCTTTAAGAAGACAAGTAAGTGACAGATAATCCTCTCAGCTTGTAAACAAGGCTCTCAAAGGAGGAATAAGACCTCAGGAAATAAGCAAACTATCCTCCCTATTCATTTTTAGGGAATGTGTTAAAGAGCTGTTAAAGAGTTTGTTTTTTTTTTAATATATTTTTATTGATTTCAGAGAGGAAGGGAGAGGGAGAGATAGAAACATCAATGATGAAAGACAATCACTGATCAGCTGCCTCCTGCACACCCCACACTGGGGATCGAGCCTGCAACCTGGGCATGTGCCCTGACCAGGAATTGAACTGTGATCTCCTGGTTCATAGGTTGACACTCAACCACTGAACCACCCTGGCTGGGACAAAGTTCTTGGGACCCGAAATAAAACACGCACAAGAAAACCCTTGCTATCAAATATTTCTAGTTTTTCATGGAAAAGATTTTACATTAAACCTGTTTTTCTTTTATTATAATCACCTGGTTTTTATTATAGTAATATGTTTTATATTATGTGTATTTAACAATCAATCTTGCCACAAGCATTTTCCACATATAACTTCTTCATTAGCATCTCCTTTTTGTATGTGTGTTTAACAAAGCTTAAATTTATGTAACATCGAGTGATTTATTATATAGTAGCTAAGCCAAACACCAAAACTGAGTTTATAGAAGATATATAGGAAAGTACTGCTAGCAAAAGCTTTTAATATTCATGGATATTTTGATTGCAGAAAAGGTATTCAGCTTACTGGCCTGCCCTGCCTTTTGCTTTCTGTGTGAATTAAGTCATTTTCCCCTGTGACAATGAAATGTGTTCTATTCTCCGTGGGTGGAAAGAAGAGAAGGAATTATGGGAGTTTATGTTATAACCAAGCAGGAATGTAATTGAAAGGGAAATTTTCATAATTATATAAAAGTTAAGAGTTTAAACCTTTAAAGGAAATTAAGATTTTTAAGCAATAAGAAAAGGACGGTCTTTATAAATAGGTCCTATTCTTTTTGCCAGCTTCTCTCGTCAGGAGACAGATAATTTCTGTCTCTTTATAGACCTGGCTCCGAGCTGGGAGGCAGGGAGGATGGCAGAGAGAAGGAGCATTCAACGGGAACCTGGAGCCCTAGTTCTGGTCCCAGCTTTGCCACTGGCTGTGAGACTTTAGGCAAATTCCTTTGTCTTTCTGGGCTGTTTACAATCTGTGAGCTCAGTGGTTAGAGCATCGGACCTTGGATGGGGATGAGGGGGGGTGTCTCAGGTTTGATTCCTGGTCAAGGGCATGTACCTCAATTACAGGTTTCCCAGCCCAGTAGAGGAGCATGTTGGAGGCAGCCAATCAATGTGTGTGTCTGTCTCTCTCTCCCCCTCCTCCCTCTCTTCCACTCTCTCTAGAAATCAATGGAAAAAATATCCTTGGCCCAACTGGCATGGCTCAGTGGTTGAGTGTCGACCTAAGAACCAAGAGGTTACCATGCGATTTTCAGTCAGGGCACATGCCCGTTTCTGGGCTCAATCCCCAGTGTGGGATGTGCAGGAGGCAGCAGCTGATCAATGATTCTCATTCATCTTTGATGTTTCTATCTCTCTTCCTCTCAGAACCCAATAAAATTCCATATTTTTTAAAAAGATGACTGGGTCTGAATCCTGGCTCTGCCCCGGGTGAGCTGAGCTCATCTGGACAAATTGCCAAACCTCCCTCCTCCTAGCCTCAGTTTTCTTATCCCCAAGATGAAGATAATACCTCCCCCCCCACCCCCACCCCGGTTATTTCAGGATTAAATGAGAAAAATAAATGGACAGATGGTGCCTGACACACAGTAATATGCTTATTAAATGGGAGTTCTTTTTAGGATGATGGTAATTAGGATGATGATGGCAAAATATTCAACTTCTAGAAAAATCACGTGGGTGGGGGTTTCAACTGTCTCTCCTACTTCAGTGCGGTCCCTGACGAATGCTTCCGAATCACCAGCATCCAACAGTATTTTCGGTTCCTGACAAGACACACCACCCGTTTCTCTCCCGCTGTACCTTTCATTTACACAACACTTCAGTCTGTAAAATGTGTTTTCAGCCACCTTTCCCCATTTGATTTTCAAAACAAGTCTGTGAGATAAACAATGCTAGGAATGTGAGGATCAAGGAGGTTCAGGATGCAACCAAGTTCGCGTGAATTCTGGGGCAAAGCCAGTCCTTTACTTCGAGGCTCCAGGCCCTTGCCAGGTGCTCTCTCCACTACCCCATCCCCCCTCAAACCCGACAGAGTGCCAGGGCCATCCACAATATTTCCAAAGCTATTGACTCAATTATTGAAACACTAGAGGCCCGGGGCATGAATTCGTGCATGTGTGGGGTCCAGCCAGGCAGATGGGACTGGTCCAGCCAGGGGGAGAGGCCACGGGCAGTTGGCCAGCTGGCCCTGTCCCCTGGTCAAGCTTCCGGTGGAGGGGACAATTTGCATATTAGCCTTTTATTATACAGAATAGTTTGTTTTGATCTGCTTAATTTATTTTTTTAATATATTTTATTGATTTTTTACAGAGAGGGAGAGAGAGAGTCAGAAACATCAATGAGAGAGAAATATCGATCAGCCGCCTCCTGCACGACCCCCAATGGGGATGTGCCAGCAACCAAGGTACATGCCCTTGACCAGAATCGAGCCCGGGACCTTTCAGTCCAAAGGCCGACGCTCTGTCCACTGAGCCAAACCGGTTTGGGCTGTTTAATTTTTTTAAAAACCATATGCTTAAGAATGAGCTGTCACAAAATCAGTAAGCTACAACTTCAAAATGTTTGAAAGTCACTAAATTATAACCTAAACCAAAAGCAAAACATTGAAGTTTAAGCTCCTTATTTAGAATTAAACCGCATCCTGCCCAGCTGGTGTGGCTCAGTGGTTGAGCATCGACTTATGAACCAGGAGGTCATGGTTTGATTCCTGGTCAGAGCAGCACATGCCCAGGTTGCAGGCTCGATTCCCAGTGTGGGACATGTAGGAAGCAGCCGATCAATGATTGTCTCTCATCATTGATGTTTCTTTCCCTCTCTCCCTCTCCTTTCCTCTGAAATAAAGAAAAATACATATATATTTTTTAAATATATTTTATTGATTTTTTACAGAGAGGAAGGGAGAGAGATAGACAGAAACATCAATGAGACATCGATCAGCTGCCTCCTGCACATTCCCTACTGGGGATGCACCTGCAACCAAGATACATGTCCTTGACCATAATTGAACCTGGGACCTTTCAGTCTGCAGGCCAACGCTCTATCCACTGAGCCAAACTGGTTTTGGCAAGAAAAATATATTTTTTAAAAAAAACGAATTAAACTGCTCCCTAAGGTTTGTTTCCAAAATATATTGTTAGATCAGTCTGATCACGTTGCCAGGAAGACTTGTCGCTTCCTAATGAGTAAGAGTTAGGCTTCCATTGCACATTTACACATTTCATTCAAACCTTCCTTTTTGTCACCTCACTTGTTCTATGCTATGCCTTTCTCAGTGTCAGACTTCCTCACCGGAGGTAATGAACAATTTCATGCATCCGAGCCTGGTACCCAGCAGGCCGGCCTCCCAGAGAGGCAGCCAGCCTCCAGCAGAGCGCTCCACGGATTCGGCTACAGCCAAGCACTTCAGACAATTAATTCAGGTAGAGCCTGGACTGGTGCGTCTGGACCGGAAGCCACGGGTCCACTAACTCGCAGCTGCTAATGCCAGGTTAGACCCCAGCCCCAGATCGTACAAGGAAAGGGCTGGTACCTCCCAAACCATGATGCTCAGGTGACAGAACAGGGTTGGAGGCCCAGGCCAGGCCAGGGGAAGGGAAGGTACTTTAAAGTTCCTCGGCTGAGGGGCCCAGGTGCCACTTCTGGAATCTCATCTCTAACCCTGCCAGAACCCTGTGTGCCGCCCCACTCTGCAATGGACCAGGAAGAAGCTGGCGCCTGCTATGGATCCTGTCTTGATGACTTTCCAGTAGATGCTGCTCCGGAATGCCTGGTGTGGCGCTGTCTTCGTGCACCTGTGTGCACACGCACCACACTGAATCTCTCCTGAGCACTAGCCTTGTCTCATCACATCTACCCTCACAAGCGTCCCAGGGAGCAGCGGGCACTGTTGCTATCACTGTCCACTGCAGATAGGAAAACTGAAGCACAGAGAGATTCAGTCATTTGGTTCAAGGTCACATCTATATAATAAAAGCCTAAGCGACCTTTACGGCGAAACGATCAGAATGACCAGCTGCTATGATGCACACTGACCACGAGGGGGCAGATGCTCAATGCAGGAATTGCCTCCTGGTGATGTGATCGGTGGGAGTGCCGCTCAGCCAGAAGCCAGGCTCACGGCTGGCGAGCACAGCAGTGGTGCTGGGAGCCTCTTCCACCTCCACGCAGTGCTAAGGAGCAGCGAGCCGAGCAGTAAAGAGCAGCAAGCAGGCAGGTGGTAAGAAGCGAGAAGTCACAGGCCCGGCTGAGGGACCCCGCCCTACCCCAATGCACAAATTTCATGCACCGTGCCTCTAGCACTTAATATAGTGGTACCTCAAGATACGAGTACCCTAACATACGAGATTTTTGAGATACGAGCCATGGAACGAGCGATTTTTGCTTTGAAATACGAGCAACATTTGAGATAGGAGTAATCGCACAGATCAGCAGGCTGCACACGACCCACCAGTTTACCGCAACTCGAGCGTCTCATAGTTTCCCACGCCTCAAGGTTACAGAATGAATTAAACTCGTATCTCGAGGTACCACTGTAGCTTGTTTGAACCAGGGAGTTTAATCTCAGAGTCCAAGCCCTTAACCCCTCTTCTCTGCCCTTTCAGAATCTCCCAGGATACTCACATCAGCTTCGGAAATTTTGGCGGCCTGTTCTTTGATCCGTGAATGCCACCATTTCTCAACGTCCTTTCTCGTCTGCAGCGTATACTCTTTCGTCCACTGGCCTGTGGCACTGTAAATTCCTCTTTTCCATCCTGGAATGGCTCTCCTTCCCCAACTGATGACTTCTGGCCCACCATTTAGCTGCCTTTTGAGAAGACAGACATAGAAGCCCAGTCTCTGCCAAGCAGAAGCCATTCTTCAGAAGGTGGGGGGCCCTGAAAGAGGGGGAAAAGCACACTGGTGAGCCGCCTGGAACCCCCTCCTGCACCTGGCCTGCCACTCAGCACAGCCCAGGGCTCCCTGCCCCCTTGCAGGCTTTCCTCTTACTCTTCTGGTGATTTCTCTCCCTGAAAAGAATGCTTTCAAAGTTCAACTGAGCCAAGCACATATTTTTTAAAAAACATGTTTTTATTGATTTCAGAGAAGGAAGAGAGAGGGAGAGAGAGAAACATCAAGGATGACAGAATCATTGATTGGCTGCCTCCTGCATGCCCCCTACTGGGAATGGAGCCCAAAACATGGGCATGTGCTCTGACCGGAAATCGAACCGCAAACTCCAGGCTCATGGGTCGATGCTCAAGCACTGAGCCACACTGGCCAGGCTAAGCACAAACTTTTTTTTTTTTTAATATATTTTGATTTTTTACAGAGAGGAAGTGAGAGAGATAGAGTCAGAAACATCGATTAGCCGCCTCCTGCACAACCCCCAATGGGAAGGTGCCCGCAACCAAGGTACATGCCCTTGACCGGAATCGAACCCGGGACCTTTCAGTCCGCAGGCTGACGCTTTATCCATTGAGCCAAACCAGCTTCGGCACAAACTTTTTTTAAAATTAATTAATTTATTTATTTTTTAGCACAAACTTTTTTTTAAATTAAATCTTTATTATTCAGATTATTACATTTGTTTCTCTCTTTTCCCCTCCACCCAGCTCCCACCCTTCCCTCTGCCCTTACCTCCCTCCCATTGATCTCATCCATAGGTGTATGATTTTTGTCCAGTCTCTCCCTGTACACCCCTCACCCCTTTCCCTTGAGAATTATCAGTCCACTCCCTTTCTGTGCTCCTGATTCTATTATATTCACCAGTTTATTGTGTTGATCAAAATTTTAATTCACTTAATTTTTAGATTCACTTGTTGATAGATATGTTGCTAAGCACAAACTTTTTAATGGAAAATATAAAGGTGGCCGATGCTCCCGAACATCAAAGATACACCCCCACCCTCACCCCACCCCCCCACCTCCGGGACAAATGGAGCCACTGCCTGGGCCAGCTCCTTCCACAGCCTCACAGACTGCCTGGAGGCAGGAGCGCCCTCCCTCCTTCCCTGGAGGCCAGCCCAGGGTCTGCCCAGCAGGCTTCACTGCCCGTCGTCCAGGATTCGGAAGAGCTCCAAGCATTTCTTCGCTTGGCCTTAGGCTCAAATATCGGAGGAGATCTGAACACTTCAAGGAGGACCAGAGACTCTGAGCAATTATAACCATTTTTCAAATATTATGAGCTCAAGATACTCGGTCGGCTAAGCCAGGAAATAACCACTATTTGGAAGGCTGCTTATGCACTTAGTTCTTCATTCACTTGCCAAATCTGCATTGAGTGCCACACAGCTGCAGGCACTGGGAACACAGCTGTGAGCAAACACAAAGTCCCTTCTGTCTTGGCCCTTACACACTGGCAGAGAAAAGGAGAAAAGAAACCAACAAACAATATACAATATGGCCGAGACCGGTTTGGCTCAGTGGATAGAGCAACAGCCTGGAGACTGAAAGGTCCCGGGTTCCATTCCGGTCAAGAGCATGTACCTTGGTTGCAGGCACATCCCCAGTGGGGGGGCGTGCAGGAGGCGGCTGATCAATTTCTCTCTCTCATCGATGTTTCTAGCTCTCTATCCCTCTCCCTTCCTTTCTATAAAAAATCAATAAAATATATATTTTTTAAAAAACAACAAAAACAAAAACAATATACAATATGTGTAACAGTGGTTTTGCTGGAATCCAACCCATAGGTGGGGGCCCACCAGGACATCCAGCTGCGATTCAAAATTCAACTTGAACGTTTAAGTGCTTTTCTCCAAAGCTGAATTCCAGAAATGAGCTCATGGAAGATGTTCCATGCTTTATCGCGACTCAAAAGGTGGAGGTGACAGTGAATCAGATATTTAAGATTTATGAATAAATAAAACTTTCTCCCTTCTTGCATAACAGCTTTTGAGAAGTGCTATAGTATTTTCATGACAGATCTTTCAAAACCAAGGAAGGAAGGGAGGGAGGGAAGAAGGAAGGGATGGAGGGATGGAGGGAGGAAGGAAGAAAGGGAAGGAGGGAAGAAGGAAGGGAGGGAAGGAGAGAGGGAGGAAATAAATGACTCTCTAAGCTGGTGTTCTTTGATTCTCTCGGAATGTTTCTCATATCTACTAGGATTGGTCCCATTTCAGAGGTACACGGATGTTGCCAACAGAGTTCATTGCAGGCTTATCAAAGCGAATTTCACACTCACACAAAATGGCATCACAGTGTTGGCATTTTACAAGTTGGTCTGCCAACGTTCCTGACATACAGGTTCTCACTGTATTTAACACATCTCCCTTCTTTGGGGGTAAAATCAGAAACAGACTGAAAAACAACAATGCCTATCCATTGGGCTTGCTTATTTGAAAGTGAGTAGATGTGGCTATAGATATAATAGTGAAATCAGCTGAATGTCAGCAATTCGATATGACTAACCTAATATATAGACACTTTGTACAACTAAGACAATCGCATTGATTTTTAGGGGTTGGGTGTCTGCATAATTAGAACTACCTACAGGATTCATGGGTTTTCTGGTTCGCTTGCTAAGTCAGCATTTCCGTAGCTTTGCAAACCAAAGAATGCCAGTTTCACAGAGGGCACACAGAGGGATGCCTGGGGAAGGAGCCCAAAACATGGGCATCTCTCTCCTGGACTGCATTCCCTAAGAACACAATGGACTATCCGTTCCAATAGAAACAATGGAAAGGAGCAAATTATAAAAATGCAAACTGACTCTAACTGTAGCCTCGCAAGCTTTGGCTTTTAATGATGGTTGGCCACTGTGACAAAGGAAACAGCAAAGAATGCAAACCGCTCACCGTTAGGAGCAATATGAAGGTCATTCTTCCACTTAAAATTCTAATCCTGTCTCTATAGCTCACTTATTCTATGAACCAAATTGCAAACAATGCATTTACAAACAAGCTTTCTAAAAGCATTTATATTGCCCTAACCGGTCTGGCTCAGTGGATAGAGCGTCAGCCTGTGGACTCAAGGGTCCCAGGTACGAGTCCAGTCAAGAGCATATACCTTGGTTGTGGGCACATCCCCAGTAGGGTGTATGCAGGAGGCGGCTGATCGATGTTTCTCTCTCATTGATGTTTCTAACTCTCTATCCCTCTCCCTTCCTCTCTGTAAAAATCAATAAAATATATTTTAAATAAATAAATAAAAACATCTACATTATACCTGGTTCACTAATAAGCTCTAATAACCTTTCCTTTACACAAACCGGTAGACTAGAGAATCCTGAAACCGATCTAGGTATAAGAACTTAAAGTTCATAAAGAAAAGTAGATTACAAAGTGAGATTTTTCAAGGAATGGTGGAAAAACTCAAATTAGAGCCCCACCTCAAACATAAACCACAGTAAATCCCATATAAGTTAAAGAATTTTTTTAAAATGCCATAAAACAAGACCAAACATAAAGGGTAGATAAAACATAGGATTATAGTTGTTCGTATAGAAAATAATACAATAATTAAACAAGAAATAAGAATACAACTGTAAACCTACTTTTGCCCCGCTCTGTGGATGAGTACTTAGTAATTGTTTATAAGATGCAGGATGTTCTGTCGCGAGAATAAAGCAATGGAAGATTTCAGAAAAATATTAATAATCTCTCTTAAAACCTATAACATCTGTATCTCAAAAACACCACTGACAAAAGAAGAAAGCAAAAAATAAGCTGAGAGAAAACTACAAAAACTGCAGCAAAAAAGCTTATTTTAATCTAGAGTTCACACAATGGAAGAGAAATATTGAAAACCTAATCTTAAAAATAAGTAGAGGAAAAAAGAGAAGAGTAAATGCAAATGGCTAATAACTATATGAAAAAGATCAACTTTACAACTATTCAAAAATGAACAATAATGAAATATTTTGCTTATCAGGTTGGCCAAAACCTGTTAAACCAAAAGAAATGTGCGTGGACAGTGCCCTCGGAGGGCCCAGGTCAACAGTGTTTGAACGAACAGATCGAGAGACGCCCCTTCTTCCATCCTCCGGGCACCCTCCTGCGTCTCATCCAGTCACCGACTTCAGAACCACCTCCAGGACCAGCCCACACACTGGGTTTTTTCTACCTTCACCCCTCATTGCAGAACAACCATGAGCTCCCAGATTCATCAGAATTATTCCACTGAGGTAGAGGCTGCGGCCAACGGCCTGGCCAACCTGCATCTGCGGGCCCCACACCTCCCTCTCTGGGCTTCTATTTCAACCCTGACAATGTGGCTCTCGAGGGCGTGGGCCACTTCTTCCGAGAGTTGGTGGAAGAGAAGCGCGAGGGCACTGAGCATCTCTGAAAGTTGCAAAACCAGCGCAGTGGCCGCATTCTCTTCCAGGATGTGCTGAAGCCTCCCAGGATGAGTGGGCAAAACTCGGGACGCCGTGGAAGCCACCCTGGCCTTGGAAAAGAACCTGAACCAGACCCTGGTGGAGCTGTAGGCTCTGGAGACTCACCTCCTGGAGGAGGAGGGAAACTCATCAGGAAGATGGGAGACACCTGACTAACATCAGCGGGCGGGCTGGTCCCCAGGCTGGGCTGGGTGAGTATCTCTCAAAAGGCTCACCCTTGCTGAAACCGGTTTGGCTCAATGGATAGAGCATCGGCCTGCGGACTGAAAGGTCCCAGGTTTGATTCTGATCAAGGGCATGTACCTTGGTTGCGGGCACATCTCCAGTAGGGGACGTGCAGGGGGTAGCGCGCTCTCTCTCGCTCTCTCTCTCTCTCTCTCTCTCTCTCTCTCTCGTCGATGTTTCTAACTCTATCCCTCTCCCTTCCTCTCTGTAAAATAATCAATAAAATATATTTTTAAAAATACTTAAAAAAAAAAAAAAAGGCTCACCCTCAAGCACCACTAGGAGCCTTTGGAGCCCAGAGGGCTTTGAGATGCCCCTCTGCATCCCCTGGTGTCTGGCTTTTACCTGAGCCCCTTACCAAAACTACTAGCCATTCTTTTAAGCACCCTAAAGCCCTCTCCCATGCACTGGACCAAAGGAAACAATAAAGCTTTTTGCAGGGGGGAAAAAAAAAAGAAATGTGCATGGCTCAGTGATTGAGCACTGGCCTATGAACCAGGAGGTCATGGGTCAATTCCCGGTCAGGGCACATGCCTGGGTTGTGGGCTCGATCCTGTGTGTGGAGTGTACAGGAGGCAGCTGATCAATGATTCTTTCTCATCACTGATGTTTCTCTCCCTCTCCCTCTCCCTTCCTCTCTGAAATCAATAGATGTGCATTTTTATACAGTGCTGGTGGGTATGTAAATTGATTCTATCTCTCTGGGGAGAAATATGGGAAAATGTGTCAAGACTTTAAGAAAATTTAGACCCAGAGGGTCCTCAAGACTCAGCACATAGTATACTCAGAGCTATAATTTTTTTTAATACTTTGGTTCTCTTTTTTGATATATTTTTATTGATTTTAGAGAGGAAGGAAGAGGGAGAAAGAGAAAGAAACATCAAGATGAGAATCATTGATCGGTTGACTCCTGCGCACCCCACACTGGGGATTAAAACTGCAACCTGGGCATGTGCCCTGACCTGGAATCGAACCAGGACTTCCTAGTTTCAAGGTCAATGCTCAACCACTGAGCAACACCAGCCGAGTAGGACTATGATTTCTTCTAGAACTTTCTGGAGCTCAGCCAAGTTCCCTTCCTTTATTTCTCAGGCCCTGCTCTCTGCCACTCGCCACCAAAGCCCTGATGGGCACTGCCTCTTCCTGACCAGGAGCAGCCGTTCTATTCGAGGACTATGCCCATAGGATAAGTGTGCAAGGTGTTGCCTGTGTGTATTGCATGTATGATCAGCCTGGCACCTTTCTTCCTCATCTCTGTCTTATCCAGTTTTTTACCCAGATGTCTGGAATCTTGTCTCTTCTTCCACCGTATCCCGTGATCCTCCCAGCCTCGCTTGGGGCGTCAGGTTCAGTTTTATGAGAATGGTGGGGGGTAGTGGCATGTACCCACGCAGGGAGGGCCTGAGAACTGGACCCAAAATAACAACCGTCTATAGGCAGAGAAACCTAGAAGAAGACGGGCAAAGCAACAGAACATACGGGAGAAGCATGGGAAGGCATTGGGGTGTACCCCCAAGAAGGTGTGTGAGAATGTACCTGGGGAAACGAACCTTAATGGGCCAAGTGTGGAGACCAAACAAAAATTACTACGACTAATAAGGTAGATCTGGGCTTTTGCAACTATTACTTTCCTGTGTGACCTCAGGCAAATTTCCTGTCTGGAACCTCAGCTTCTCCTTAAGGTGCGGGGTTAAACCCAAAGGATCGCCACTGAGTCCAAACCCCCAGCTCAGGGAGCCGAGATCCAGGGACCCTCCGGAGCAGGGGGGCGGCGGGAGAGGACCTGGAGCACACACACCTGCGTGCACACGTGCGCCTTCCAGGGGAGGGGTCCAGAGCCCCCCCGCAGGGTCTATCGCTCAAAGAGCCTGAAGACCCAGATCCTCAGACAGCGGTTCTTTGGGGTCGAACGACCCTTTCCCAGGGGTCGCCTAAGACCATGGGAAAATGCAGATATTTGCATCACGATGCATCACAGGAGCAACATGTCATGGTTGGGGGTCACCACCCCATGAGGAGCTGTGTGCAAGGGTCGCGGCCTCAGGAAGGTGGAGAACCATTGCTCAGACTCTCCCCGCGGACCTCGGAGACTTTTCCAGCTCGGAAATTGCACGGCTCGGAGACCACCTAACCCCGTCTGCACCTCCCCTTCCTGCTCCCGGCATATCGGCAGCTCCCGGTCCGGGCAAAGGACATCGGGCCTCCTCTCCGGTCCCGCTGGCCCCGCTCAGGGGGTCACCTGCTCACCGGTTCTGGCCCGCGGCGCCGCCGTATGCCTCGGCTCCCACCTTAGGCGAACACGACCCGGCCAGGCTCCATGGGCGCCGCCATGTTGGCAGAACAACAACTTTATCGAGAGCGACCGGCACAGTCACAGACAGGCGGGGGCGGGGCCGCGTTGGGTGCAGCTTGTCCTGCTCGCCGATTCGCGCAGCCCGGGGGGCGGGGCTGTCCGCGCGGCAGCCCCAGGGAGTGGCCCGCCGCCGTCCTAAGCCCCGCCCCCAGCCCGAGGCTCCGCCCCTCGTTCCTAGGGACCGCCCCACGCCCTGCCCGGTCCTCCACCTCCTG
>JAAGEH010000143.1:59113-92192 GCA_011751065.1 Lasiurus cinereus
TGCAGGTCCCACACTGGGGACTGAGCAGGCAACCCAGATGGGGAATCTAACAGTGACCTCCTGGTTCATGGATCCATGCTCAACCACTGAGCCACACCAGCCGGGATGGGGTCAAATTCTTCTTTTTTTTTTTATCTTTAGTGTTGAAAGCATTACATATGTCCCCTTTTCCCCTCCCATTGACCTCTCCCACCCCACTCCCACCCACACGGGGGCCCAACTCTTAGTAAATGCAGCAGACCTATGAGGGCCATCAGTTTAGTGGCCCCAGAATAACCGGGGTGGTATAAAGAGCGCTGGAGGAGTCCTGAGGTCAGGTTCAAATCCCAGCTGCAGCCCCCTCCGGGCTTGGCCAGGTCTCCCACCCCCTGGATACCAGGCCACAGGATGGTTAAAGCATCTTCTTTCCCCATATTCCGTGACCTTCTAGCCCTGGGAGGGGAATCACCCCGCCTGGACTGGAGGTAAAGCGAACTTCCTCACGCGATACCTGGCTGGAAGTCAGGAAAGCATGGTACCTGACCCGCTTTCCAGAGGAGGTTGTTCCCACCCTGCAACCCCCCACTCCGGCAAGTGTTTCTTGCTATAAATAAATCAATGAATCGATGAATGAGCTGCAAAGGTAAAAACCTGTTTAAAAGAGGTTTTGAGCCCTAACCAGCTTGGCTCAGTGGATAGAGCAACAGCCTGCATACTAAAGGGCCCCAGGTCCGATTCCAGCCAAGGGCACATGCCTGGGTTGCGGGCACATCCCCAGTAGGGGGTGTGCAGGAGGCAGCCTATCAATGATTCTCTCTCATCATTGATGTTTCTATCTCTCTCTCCTTCTTCCTTCCACTCTGAAGTCAATAAATAAATTAAAAAAAATAAAACAGCCAAGACCAGTTTGGCTCAGTGGATAGAGCATCAGCCTGCAGACTGAAAGGTCCCAGGTTCGATTCCGGTCAAGGGCATGTACCTTGGTTGTGGGCACATCCCCAGTGGGAGGTATGCATGAGGCAGCTGATCGAAGTTTCTCTCTCATCGATGTTTCTAGCTCTCTGTCCATCTCCCTTCCTCTGTGTAAAAAAAAAAAAAATCAATAAAATATATTTAAAAATTAAAAAAAAATAAAAGAGGTTTTGAAGAACACATTCATGTGGGCAATCAGGAATACTGAAACGATATTTTCTAATTGTGCAAAGGGGCCGATAGCAGCCTAAAGGACAAGTAAAATGGATGTTTGGGAGCCATCTTTTGCTTCAGGACTGAAATCAATTAAACAAAATTCATCCCATTACTATTCGTATTTCACATCTACCCTTGCAGAGCTGGATAAAAGACAAGCAAATTGTACATGCCTATAACACCACTTAATCCCCAGACCAACACTCCACCAGACACACGATAATCTCTCACTAATGTCCAAGTCTTTAACACTTTCCTAACATTTCAAAATGCAAATGCTATGTTACTCAAAGGGCAGTCTCCAGACCAGAATGTCTTACCTGGGAACGTGCTAGAAATGGAGATCTACTGAATCAGACTCTGCATTTTAATAAAATCCCCCGGGGGATTTTTAGGCAGACTGAAGTCTGAGACTCATTGTCTTAGAATGTGAGAATTAGAAAGGATCTTGAGAACACTCTAGTCCAGCCTGCTCATTTTACAGGTGAATAAACTGAGGCCCAACAGAGCTGACTGTGGAGCTCAGGGGTGAAGGACCTTTATTCTGCCAATGGCCATTTGGATTTTTATACCATTCAAGGGCCACATAAAATTATCAACTTAAAAATTAGCCTGCTAGCCGAAACCAGTTTGGCTCAGTGGATAGAGTGTCAGCCTGCAGACTGAAAGGTCTCGGGTTCGATTCCAGTCAAGGGCATGCACCTTGGTTGCGGGCACATCTCCAGTGTGGGGCATGCAGGAGGCAGCTGATAGATGTCTCTCATCGATGTTTTTAACTCTCTATCCCTCTCCCTTCCTCTCTGTAAAAAATCAATAAAATATATATTTTTTTAAAATTAGCCTGCTACATTTGGTCAAACATTTCATTAACTCACCCCTAATGCCTTGGCAGGGCCAGACCAGTTGATTTCCCAGGCCTTATAACAGCCCTTGGTCCAGACATCCTCCAATCCTGGTCTAGCTCAAGTTCATAGCAAGTTAGTAAAAGGTCGGTTACTCAAACAGGGTCTCTTAGCCTACTAGCATACCGGCAGTACCTTCCCCAAAAATTGCACAATGGAAGATCATTAGGAGCTTTTAAAAAACTTCTAGTCCTATACTCTCACTTCAAAGGTGAGGACCAGAGATTGGATACATCCTGCTAAGGTCACATAGATGCTTCATTTGAACGGATACCATGGAAACATGCACTCACATTAACAGGCTGGTTAACCTTCCGGTATGTCATGCTGCATCCCTGCAGAACTAAAGGGCCTTTTTGCTAATTTCCCCCAAATTACTAAGGTCTCAGGAGCCTCGACCCTTATTTTGGTTCAAAATCTCCTTTCTCTTATGCATTAAAACACTGACGTTTCTGGGAGATTATTTCAAATGGAATTTTTTAAAAAAGTCGCTTGCTTTACTGGAAAGTTGCTATTTTTACATCAAAGAAGACAGCGGCCTGAAAGTAAATCCCTTTCTCTCTTAAAGAGCTTACTGAAAAGACACATTATTACATGAAAGAGACAAATTGCTGGGCTGTGTAGGAAGTTATCCCGTTTTTTTTAATTTTTAAAAGGCAAGGAAATAAAAGCAATACATCTGCCAGTGTGTGCATAGAAAGAAATCTAGAAAAATATGTCCCAAACCAGCGGTCGCCAACCAGTAGTCCGTGGACCACAGGTGGTCTGTGAGGTCCAAAAGGTTGGCGACTGCTGTCCCAAACTATTGCCTGTGACAATTCAAGGGACAGTGGGGTCCTCTGGGCCTTTTTTGTCTCTTTATGGTAGGTTTCTGTGTCTCTTTTGCTATTAGCTTGTGTAGTTGGCTGAGCGATGGCACCAAAGATATATATGTTCGAATTCCTGGAAACTTATATGGCAAAGAGACTTTTGCAGATGTGATTAAGTGAAGAATCTCGATGTGAGAAGATTGATTATCCTGGTGGGCCCCAAATGCAATCGCAAGTGTCTTTATAAGAGAGAGGCGGGGGAAATTCGAGACAGAAGAAGAGGCGACGTGGCCACTTTAACAAATGTCATGGATGATTTTCATTAACAGTTCTTGCTGACCTGAAAGTTTAAGCCTCGCACGGATGGGCCAAAAGACTCATGACGATCTTGGTATGAATCTCCCAGAGGAAAATCACCAAAAAAATGGGAGTAGATGCCCTTCTGAAAGTTGCCACAAAGCAATCTTGGCCTTGAGTGACCTGGGTTAATTATCAGTATTTTCCTAGGAACCTGATATTAACAAGTACTCATTTGGGGCACCCCTTCCGGGGTACAAAATTTGCTGAAAGTAATCCTTCTGTTGACTTTTAATACATTTTTGTGGTTTTCCCCAAAAAAAATGGCTTTACAGTTCCTGAGTATACATAAAAAAAAAAAATTCAGAGCGGCTCACAGGACAATTATGCTTGAACACACAGCCAGACCTTGGGATTAAGCCTTTAATCTATTCATTATAGGGAGGAAAAGAATCCTTCCCGTTGTTGCAAATCTTCTTAGGCCTGGTGATGGATTCTGGGAAGAGATAATCCTATTTGAAGAAATGCTGAAGGTATAAAACAGTTGTTACATCTGACCTGAAGAAGGCAGAATTTATCATTGTGGGCTCTAGGTAACATATGTTTACTTGCAAATATATGAAATGTATCTTGTCCCTCTTTTGGATATCTGCCATTTTAATACATAAACGTTAATAAGATCCTATCCAGCAATTGTGCCATTAACTTGGCACTTCATCAAACCACCTTTTGACATCTCGTCTGCTTGCAGAGTTAATTAGCCCTTGACTTTGTGTGCAGGATGTCTTCTCTTCCTAAGGAGACAGTAAATTAATTAAGTCAATGATCGTGCTCCTCTGAGCCTGGATGAGCACTATCGTTTTGCATACAGGGGACAGAAAACCGTGTGTCACTCCCCAAATCTAGTTGAGTGTTTTATAGCCCAAATTCTAGGGCAGACAGAGAGCATTCACCTTAGTTTCCTACCCTGCTCAATGTGTGAGGGGCAGGGCCTGGGTATGGAAAGAATTTAACACGTGCTAGGCAGGTGGAAGGGCTTAGGGACTGGTGGGTCCACAGCAATGATAACAATAAAGTCACTGCCCCCTCAGTATCCTGCAGTGGCTAGGATTTACCAGAGCATCCTTCACCTAACAGTGGCTTCCCAGTGACGAAGGAAGGAAGGAAAGAAGGAAGGAAGGAAGGAAGGAAGGAAGGAAGGAAGGAAGGAAGGAAGGAAGGAAGGAAGGAAGGAGTGAAAATGAATTACTTCTTTTTAAAATATATTTTTAATTTAGTTCAGAGAGGAAGGGAGAGGGAGAGAGATAGAAACACCAATGATGAGAGAATCATTGATCGGCTGCCTCCTACCCGGGGATTGAGCCTGCAACCCGGGCATGTGCCCTGACCATGACCTCCTGATTCATGGTCGATACTCAACTACTGAGCCACACTGGCTGGGTGACTTCTGAAGGCAATATAGTAAAAGCCAACAAGAATTAGAATTTTGCCAACTAGAGATTGGTCCTACTGAACTTGGATAAATACATTTTAATCATTTGAAGTTAGCCAACCGTGCCTCAAATGGAGGCTGCCAAAGTATTTGGAAAAGATTTTTTTTTTTATGAGCGTGTTTAAATCTCTCTACCTGAGTTTTGTTTACATACTAAATTTGCTTAGCAGATCCAAAGGCAAAGACTAATCCCTATCAAAATAACCAAGTTTCCTTCTGAATGGAACTAACCACAGGTGAACTATTCAATCCAACCCATCAAACCTCTGAACACTCTGCAGGTTCTCAGCAGCCCCTTTGGTCCTGGAGATAAAGAGAAGGGAGACACTGAACGCATGTTCTCAGGAGGGCAGGCTCTGACAGTGGAGGCAAACCATCGAACCCTCCCATGATCTGAGCCGGGGGTAAGCACAGGGACTTCAGAGCACAGAGGAGGATAGACTGTGACATTACAGCAGGAAGATTAAAGTTAGGTGAGGTAGATAAGAGATCAATCAAAGGACTTGTATGCATGCATATAAGCATAACCAATGAACATAGACACTGGGGGGTTGGGATATGCCTGGGAGGGAGGGGGGCAATGGGGAAATATGTATAAAAAATTAATTTAAAAAAAAAAAGAGCACAGAGGAGGGACCCGCTCTCAGCCCGGAGAGAAAGCAGAGGGCTCAGGGGGGAGGGATGAATCAGGAAAGGCACCTGCAGTAGGTGCGTTGAGTGCTGTCCTGCTTGTGTGGTTGGAAATCAGCCTTCCAGATGTTTCTTCTTCGCATTCTCCCATCCAGGTGGAGGAAGACGGGCAGCCTGCAGCCAGAGGAGCTGCCTCTGGAGTCCTGTGGCCTCCACAGTCATGAAGGAAGTCTTCAGCTCCTCAGCTCCTTTGCCACCTCGTCCTCCCTTGGCCAGTGCGGGGCAGAGACAATGGCCCAAAGCAAACAGTCCTCCAGGAATTGCATTGAAATTATCATAACGAATGTATTAGCATCTCCTTAGCATCCTTTGCCAGCAGAAAGGGTAGAAATAATATATTGGTTGCGCTCTGGAATATCTAGAAGAGTGGGCCCAACTTCCCATTATGGTTTGGCCAAGCATATCTCTAAACACAATGGACTTAAAAAACAGACTGTCCAGGATATATTACACACCTCCCTCTGGCATCAGATTGTCTACACTTCTCACTCATGCAAAATATACTCACCCCTCAAAAATCTCACCTCTATCACAGCTGGCTCGAGGCTCAAGATTTCCCCATCAGTGAGGTTAAGGAGTGGATGAGACTTCTGAATTCCAAGAGGGCCACAAAGTATCCTGCTCACTGAGAAGTTGGGTGTATGTCCCCTTCCCTTAAATCTGGGGATGGCAAGCTCTGTCAACTATGTCGACAAATAGAAAATGACAAAGTTACTGGTTTGGCTCAGTGGATAGAGCATCGGCCTGCAGACTGAAAGGTACCAGGTTCAATTCTGGTCAAGGGCATGTACCTTGGTTGCAGGCACATCCCCAGTAGGGGGGCGTGCAGGAGGCAGCTCATCGATGTTTCTAACTCTCTATCCCTCTCCCTTCCTCTCTGTAAAAAAATCAATAAAATATATTAAAAAAGAAAATGACAAAGTGACACTGTGCCAGTTTCCAGGCCTGGACCTTAAGAGACCAGTGGTTTCCACTTTCTGTCTCTTGACCACTTACTATCATTTGACCACTTACTCTAGGCCTGAGTGGCCATGCATCCAGCAACCCTGAGGCACCGTGCTGGAGGGGGGCATGTACAGGCGTCCCTGTCAACAGTCACCACTGAGTACATCATAGAATGACGTCATTTCCAAGCCAATACTTTGACTTAACTGGTCCTGGGCTTGAATCCCGGACACTTCTTAGCTTTGGGACTTTGGGTGAGTTAGTTAATGACTCCGCCTCAGTTTCCCTATCTGGAAAGAAAGAAAGTAGTAACTACTAATGACTCCTTATTCCATTCTCACCCCCTCCTCTGATGGTCCAATCCTCCTCGTGAGGGAAGAGGAGAGAGGGGTCTAAGCCCCCAGCTGATGTGGTGACCCCAGGTTCTGCTGGGAGAGTTGAGTAGCGACCATTGCCTGAGCCTGAGGTACTGGGGTTTCCTTCTAAGTATCCTTGACAAATTGGAAAAGAGCAAGGGAGTCCATGAGGATATGCAACCATGGAGATTTAATTTTCACAGGACGGTTTCACCAAAATTTCTTTTTTTTTTTTAATATTTTTTTTTTGAGAGAGAGAGAGGGAAATAGAGGGAGAGGAAGAGTGTAAAACATTGATTGGCTGCCTTCTGCATGCCCCCTACCAGGAATTGAATTGGCAATCCTACAGCACACAGAACAATGCCCAACCGACCGAGCACATGGGCCAGGGCACCGATACTTCTGACATCTCTAGCACGCATGCTCCAGGCCACCGCAGGAAGCCCCAGCTCTCCCTCTAGCCCTCAGGCCTCTGCAGCACCCACCCAAAGCCCTCTGCCTCTCCCAGCTTTCTCCCTCCACCCCAACCCCAGCCCACCACCCCAAGATCAAGCAAGCCGGACCTGATGATCTCTCGCCTCTGGTGACCATTTTCTTCATTTGCCTGTTTTTCCTTCTTCCTCACCATAATGTCAATATCAGAAGGAGGTTGTCAGGGCAACCCTGAGTGGAGGCGGGAAGTCCATCCTTGACCGAAAACCTTAAGTGTGTTCGTTAAACACCCACTGAATTCTCGGCTGCCTCTGTTTCCTGGTAACAAGAATATAAAAATTAAATGCTTTCTCTCTCCCTTTAGTAATCTCTTCTCTCTCTCTCTCTTTCTCCACAAAGTCCACCTGATGTGTATGCATTCTCTTGAATTTACTGGCTGTAATTCTCTTTCTACTAACTAACCTTGATAACTTTTCTCCCTGACACACTAGTTGGAGACCCTCCAATACCCTTTCTGATCAAGACTGCCCGGCTGGAAAGGATAGATACAGAGGCAGTAAAGCATCAGACTGTCAAATTACAGCAGGGAGATTAAGGAGAGGTGGGGTAGATAAGAGATAAACCAAAGGACTTGTATGCATGCATATAAGCATAACCAATGCACACAAGACACTGGGGGATTTGGGTATGCCTGGGGGGGGCAATGGGGAGATAGGTATACATGTAACACATAAATAAATAAATAAATAAATAAATAAATAAATAAATAAAGACTGCCCAGCTGGGTCAGGGGTCAGATGAGGCCACACACCAGGAGGGCAGGGTTATGTTGGTGTTACCTTTTTATTAACAGCCCCTGTCTCTCTGGCCTGTATCCTCTCTATCACAGCACTAGAGGTTGGTGCTCAGATTTGCCACCATTGTGTTATGATCCCATTTAAAACAACAAGGAATAAGTCTGGAGAGAAATATTTCAGAATATCAGACAGAAATGAAGCCTAAGAGATGAGGTCATCATTTTTTATATTTTTCTGAATTTCCTAAAAATATATATATATATTTTTTTTTTATGATGAGCATGCATTACTTTTAAAAAATCTTTCCCTTTTTTTGGAAATAATTATAGATTTATAAGAAGTTGAAAAAAAATAGTACAGAGAGGTCTCATGTACCGCCTACCCAGGCATATAATACTTTCATAATAAATAAAAATAAAAAATACTGCTGAAACCGGTTTGGCTCAGTGGATAGAGCGTCAGCCTGCGAACTGAGGGGTCCCTGGTTTGATTCCAGTCAAGGGCACATACCTTGGTTGTGGACACATCCCCAGTGGGAGGGTGTGCAGAAGGCAGCTGATCGATGTTTCTCTCTCATCGGTGTTTCTAACTCTCTATCTCCCTTTCTCTCTGTAAAAAAAATCAGTAAAATACATTTAAAATAAATAAATATAAATAATAAAAAAAATACTTCTACACACACAGGAACCAATTTGAGAGAGTTCCCAATGGCCCAAACTGAGATGATTGGAGCAACAACTAATCATAGTAATGATTACAAGCCATAGGGAAAAGATCCATGAGTCTGTGGTGGCGTAAATGAGGAGGAGAGGGACAGTTCTTTACAGAAGAATTCCAATGACTAAATGTAGAAGGAAGGAGAGGAACAGGGAACCAGACGTCGGCAAACAGCACAGTAACAAGTGTCCAAACCACGGAAGGCCTTCACAGGGTTCCTCAGGTGATTAGGATCCAGCACCCCGTTGCACTCGGCTATAGCCAATCCCATAACATCTTCTTGCCTGCTTTGCTCCCCACTTCCTCGTTCCTGCTCCCCAGAACATTTCTCAGTAAATACATACACAGAAAGCTTTGTCTCTGTCCCTGCTTCCTGGGGAACCAGACTGAGACAAGCATCACAACATCAGAATACAATGAATTTACAAAGCACCAATATGATGGCAGTGGCTGTGTTAGCGTGCCAGGGATTACAAGTGATTTTATTTTCTTTTCCCTATTTTAAACGATTTTTAAAATAAGGCTTTACTTTTACCATCAAGAAACGTACATTGAAAAAAACCACTGTGAAAGTCATTGTCAGAAACGGGTACTGAACGGGATAAAAAAACAGACAGGTGTCCCTTGGAGAACTCTGCTCAGATGTTAATTATCTTCCTGAGGGATCTGGGGGGAGGATCCAGGCAGTGGAGTGGAGGTAATTGGCCAGATCGTTGCTAAGGAGAATCAGTCCTCTACCCTGCTGCTTTCTGTTTGGCTGGAATGAAGTGTTCTTCAGCATTTTGACCACCTTTAATGTGGGCATTTTCCTTCCACTTCAAAAGTCTCTATTAAGCCGCAGCTGGTTTGGCTCAGTGGATAGAGCGTCAGCCTGTGGACTGGGAGGTCCCAGGTTCGATTCCGGTCAAGGGCATGTACCTTGGTTGTGGGCACAGCCCCAGTAGAGGCTGTGCAGGAGGCAGTTGATCAATGTCTCTCTCTCATCGATGTTTCTGACTATCCCTCTCCCTTCCTCTCTGTAAAAAAATCAATAAAATATATATATATTTTTTTAAAGTCTCTATTAATATTGATGTATTTAAACATCTCAAGAAACTCAGAGGCCCTTCCTTGGGAAAAGATCTTCAGCCCTTGTGGGTTCTTCTTGTCCTGCCTGGTCAGTGGCCAAGGTTAAGGCTCAGGTCCCATGGGAAAATGGGCAGGAGATAGGGACTCTTGTGGGAGACAAGGCATGGGTTCCTATGGGCAAGAACAAAAAAGACCATATCTTGCCCTAACCGGTGTGGCTCAGTGGATAGAGTGTGGGCCCGCAGACTCAAGGGTCCCAGGTTTGATTCCGGTCAAGGGCATGTACCTTGGTTTCGGGCACATCTCCAGTAGGGGGTGTGCAGAAGCAGCTGGTTGATGTTTCTCACTCATTGATGTTTCTAACTCTCTCTCCCTCTCCCTTCCTCTCTGTAAAATATCAATAAATATTAAAAAAATAAAATAAAATAAAGACCATATCTTTGGGGCTGGACAAAAAGAGGTGGAGTTGGAGGAGGACGAGGCCCACAGAAGGAAGGTCGGGAGTGGGTAGGGCAGGATGTGCCTGTGGTCTGGGCTGGAGTCTTACAGCCCTTCATCTCCAGACCAGTTCTGTGGGTGACACTGTACAGGCTGTCAACTCCAGTCAAAGAAGGTGACAGAAATCTGGAAACGCCAGGCCGCAGCTCCCTTCCCTGCCTGCGTTTTTGAGAAATGTTTCCAGAATCACCAGCTGTGTTGTTTTTGCTTTTCATGCATTGTTTTGGGAATTCCTCCAGAGAGTCTCCAGCATTCCAGGAAGCAGGTGACAGGGGATGGGATAGCATGCTGGGCTCTTTTTGGGCTTCCTGTCACTTTAGGAGGCGGGAGGGGGTGTCAATTAGATTCTCCAGACAAGAGAAATGTCAGCCTCAGAATAGAGTCCCCGAGGGCCCGGTGCGCCTGCAGCACCACCCTCTACCCGTCCCTCCCGCCCCCCACGGCCCTGAGGTTGCCTTGTTTGTATCGGGGCCCTTAGGGTCCTCAAACACACTGTCACGGCTCCCCAGAGGTGGCCAAGCCTCGAGCCACATTTCCACTCTTTTTTAAAAATATGTTTTTCTTGCTTTCAGAGAGGAAGGAAGTGGTGTGGGGGAGAAAGGTAGAAACACAATGATAAGAGAGAATCATTGATCAGCTGCCTCCTCCAGGACCCCTGCTAGGAAGTGAGCCTGCAACCAGGTGTGTGACTCTGACCTCCTGATTCAGGGGTCAATACTCAACCACTGAGCCGCACTGGCCCGGCTCCACTCCCATTTTATAGAGGCAGAAGTTGAGACCAGAAGTCAGGTCATTAGAAACACACCCCCACCATTAAACACAAAACTCCTATTTCCCAGTTGGCTCTGTGAACCAGTGTGGCCCCACGTACAAGCCGGTCTGGTGGCACCGATCGGACCCCCGGAGGGCCCTGCAACACCCGGGCCACTAACTGAACCACTACCGTTACCTGGGCTGTTAGGAACAGTATGATACAGACGGCAACACCGAGGCTCAGGACAGACCATCCTCTCGGGGCCACAAAACTAGAGAGAAGCCGAGCAGGGACGCCCGCACCATCCGTGATGGCAGCCACCAGCCGCACGTGACAACAGAACTGTTGATGTTGAGCATTGACCTATGAACCAGGAGGTCACAGTTCGATTCCCTGTCAGGACACATGCCCGGGTTGTGGGCTAAATCCCCTGTGTGGGGCGTGCAGGAGGCAGCCGATCAATGATTCTCATCATTGATGTTTCTCTCTCTCTCTCTCCCTCTCTCTCTTCTTCTTAGGAAAATCAAGAAAAATATGTTTTTAAAAAATTAAAATCTGCCAGCTTGGCTCAGTGGATAGAGCGTCAGCCTGCGGACTGAAGGGTCCCAGGTTCGATTCTGGCCAAGGGCACATGCCTGGGTTGTGGGCTCGATCCTCAGTGGGGGGCGTACAGGAGGCAGCCAATCAATGATTCTCTCTCATCATTGATGTTTCTATCTCTCTCTCCTTCTCCCTTCCTCTCTGAAATCAATAAATATATATATATTTTTAAATTAAAATCTTTTTTAAAATACACACACACCTACACACAATCCCACTTGCACAAGACCACCCACACTCTGCCCCCTACCCCCATGCACGTACCACTCTGCCCACAGAGCCACTCAAGGCAGCAGGCCCCGGAACCAGGAAGCACACAAGCCCCCACACCTGCCCTTGAGGACCTCACCCCTCCATCGGCTTTGAGGGAAAACGCTGGGGTGGTGCCTCTCACCCCCAGATCAGCACCGCTCTGCCTGGCTGAGCGGCAGGCATGTGGCAGGGGGTGCCTTTACCGCGGCAGTCGCCTCTTTGGGGGTTCTCGGGAGAGAAGGAGAGCTGCCTTGAGGCTGAACTATTACTGCCGAAACCCAGACATGTGCCCTGAGCGGGAATCGAACCATGATCTTCTGGTTCATAGGTCAATGCTCAACTACTGAGCCACACTGGCCAGACACTATTTTCTTTTTTAAAATATATTTTTATTGATTTTCCATGGAGAGGAAAGGAGAGGGATAGAGAGCCAGAAACACCGATGAGAGACATCGATTAGCTGCCTCCTGCACGTCCCCCTTCTGGGGATGTGCCCGCAATCAAGATACATGCCCCCGACCGGAATCGAACCCAGGACCTTTCAGTCCGCAGGCCGACGCTCTATCCACTGAGCCAAACCGGTTTCAGCCAGACACTATTTTCTTCATTCCTTCTCACACCGTGTCCACTATACCCACCTCAGAGGTGGTCAAGGAGTCTTGAGGAACCACCCACTCGCTCTCTGGGCATCAGCATGACTGGCATGGGGATGCATTTGGGTTCAAATTCTAGTGGAAGAATTTGTCAGTCAGTCAGTCAGTCATTCAACAAACATTTATTGAACACCTAATATATGCCAGGTGCTGGGTCCTCTTTTCTTGGAGATCGCCTGGGGTAAAATGATGTGTGAGCGATGCTCTGCAAACCTCCCCCTCATTGCTGGCTAAAGGAATCCGAGAGAAAAAATGAGGTACACGTGGTCCGGAAGCAATGTGTGTCTGGGCTTCAGAACGACAATAAGGATATCTCACCAGGGCGTTTTATTCCCGGTGAGATATCCTTATTGGTTTTGCTCCATTTTGCTAGTTGGTCTTGGGTTATTTTATTTTGTTTTTAGCTCAAGTGGCGGTTCATAAGGAAAAGCCTGGCGTGCGAAGACAACCTAGACATGTAATAAAGGTAAAATGAGGTGTTTGGGTTGAGACTCCATCTACTTTAGGGCAAAACTAGGGCTCCAGTCAGAAATGGCTCCGATTTGCATTGCTGGCCCCGCTCTGCCCTCTTTGGCACCACGGGACGGGCTTGGATGTCACTGGACCGCAGGAGACCCACGTCTTCTGGAAACCCAAGCCCTCCCCAGTTCTACACACACACACACACACACACACACACACACACACACACACACAAACACACACGCACGCACGCGCTCAGAGGACCTGCCAACTACGCCCTGAAACAGCCTGGGGGTACACAAAGAAGCCAAAGAGCCGCATGTGGCTCTCGAGCCCCAGTTTGCTGACCACAGCTCCAGAACGTCTCCACTGCTGTTTCCTGATTTGTTCACTTTTAGGCTGATGCCTTCCTGCTTTAGAAGATGAGAATTAAGCTCGATGAGGCTCCGAAGCTCGATGCCGAGGGATTCTCGCTTCCCTCATCTCTCTGCAAAAGACATTCTTTTCCTTTCAAACAAGATCCAACAGTGACAGGGAAAAAAAACACCTCTCTTGAACTTTGTCTCTGCCTTTGGTCTCTGGGTAAGAAGGATTGGGGCTTTGATTCTCTCAAAATGAGAAATTTACCTTGTCCTTGAAGATCAGAGATTGGAGCGGCTTTCTGTTCTTTGTCCTTTTCCCCTGTTCTAAGCCCGGCAGCCGACTGTCAAGGGTTTGACAAGGGACTCCCGAGCCTGGTGCCAGCTCGCTCTCCAGGGGTGGGGCGGGTGGTCGCACAACTCAGGAGCAGCCAGGGCGCGCTCCCCATGGCCCAGGAGTCCACCCCGGGGGCTGGGCTCAACACCTATGCCACCACCAGGAGGCGCCGTTCAGATCCTGGTCCAGGAGGGACAATGCTGTGCCTGAAGGACAAGAGTTGCCTGCCCTCTCCATGGACCCCCACGGCCTAGACTGTTTAATGAAAAGAAGCAGCGGAGATCCTGCCTCCGAACCGCTAGGTGACCTTGAGCAGGTGGCCGAGCCTCTCAGAACTGTGTCCCAGCTGTAACGTATGGGCTTGAACCAGACTGGTCTTTGGCTCCTCACTG
The DNA here is from genome assembly GCA_011751065.1 of Lasiurus cinereus. Lineage (NCBI taxonomy): Eukaryota > Metazoa > Chordata > Mammalia > Chiroptera > Vespertilionidae > Lasiurus > Lasiurus cinereus. The sequence continues at coordinate 73,093 of JAAGEH010000143.1, forward strand.
GTCCTGATCCTGGCACCGAAGGGGGTCACTCCGCTCAGGGTCCCATCTTGACCAGACTCGGCTGGCCCCATCATAAAACATGCATGAAGCACCGAGTAGCTCGAAGATGTTCTTTTACTGTTTTGTTTTGTTTTGTTTTGCAGGCAATATCCATAAAAATGATACTTTGCAGTACAAACTGAATGAAGACGAATTCTGAAGCAGGGGCAAGGGATGAGAGACATCTACAGCTGTAGTAACAGCTGCCCCTGGGGTCTTGCCGGCCTGTGTTCCCGTGTCTCCATGGTCCTGTTCTCTCTTGGGGAAACCATCCTGCCCTCCTGAGATGATCTGGAGGGACAGTCAGGGTGTCCTGCCTGCTGGGACAAGGGGCCAGCAAGTGTCCCTGGTGAGGCTGGTGTCTCTGCTTCCCAGGAAGATGGATGGTGGACCCAGTGCCAGGCCTGGGAGCAGGTGGGGAGAGCTCTCTCCGCTCAGGGCATCACTGCCCTGATGAGGCCTTCCAGTCCTTCCTCTATCTAGAGCCACAGCTGCCCGATTCCTGTTTTCCCGGGACCCAGGTGTTCAGTTTTGTCTCCTTTTTTAAACAATATTTTTATTGTTTTTTTTTACAGAGAGAAAAGGGAGAGGGATAGAGACTTAGACACATCGATGAGAGAGAGACATCGATCAGCCGCCTCCTGCACGCCCCTTACTGGGGATGTGCCCGCAACCAAGGTACATGCCTTTGACAGCAATCGATCCTGGGACCCTTCAGTCCGCAGGCCGACGCTCCATCCACTGAGCCAAACCGGTTTCTGCAAGCTTTGTCTCCTTGTTGTGCCACCCATGTCCTCTGTGGTTAACACAGATTTTAAAAACACTGTATCATCCTTTACTTCCATTTATTTCCTTCCTTCCTTCCTCCCTCCCTCCCTCCCTTCCTTCCTTCCATCTCTTGATCTTTACCGGCAGCCGGTAGCCGAGGTCAGATCCTGGAAGGGCGAGGCGAGGACCTGTGTTTCTGGCTGGCATGGAGGGAAGACGGCCACACACCTGCAGGGGCACAGGAGCGAGCGCTTTAAAAGCTCTTCAAACCTTATTAGAAAATTGCCATGGAGAGATCCCCCGCCCTCCCCCTCCCGGGCACACAGTGAGACCTTTCCTGCACTGATTACCCTCATTGTGGAGCTCGGAAAGAAGCTAATCAGAGGGCCAGCATCGCACGAGCCACTCAGAGTGCAATTTAGCTTTCGGCATGATGCAGGGAGCCACAGGCGTGCTTAGAAAGCCACATTCCAAGCACTTAGGGCTGCAGTGAGGGCCCTCTGCAGGACAGGATGCACTGCCACCAATACCAGCTCAGTGGCTGGGAATAAGGGACAATCCACTCGCTAGATTCCTTCCAGGCGTCTGCCTCTCCACCAAGACCTCCGCTTTCAGTGAAGACCAGGCGGGATCTGGTCTCCCTGTCTCACTTTCCCCAACCTCCCTCCCTCCCTTCTCTCTGACTCCGGATTCTGCCACTCAGCGGGCCACTCCGCCTCCTCCGTGTCAGACATCGATTCGAGGGCTCGGCCACACCTGAGCCGCCGGCTTCCCCAGTTACCCATTTCCTGGACTCTACAAAGCAGAGGGCACTGACCCCAAACCTTGTTCCTTAGAAGGGGCCCAGGCACCAACCCTTATCTAAAATCCCTTCTCAGGCTGAAATCAGTGTGGTTCAGTGGATAGAGCGTCAGCCTGCGGACTGAAAGGTCCCAGGTTCGATTCTGGTCAAGGGCATGTGCCTTGGTTGTGGGCACATCCCCAGTGGGAGGTGTGCAGGAGGCAGCTGATTAATGTTTTTCTCTCTCATCAATGTTTCTAACTCTCTATCTCTCTCCCTTCCTCTCTGTAAAAAATCAATAAAATATATTAATATATATATATATATATTGACACTAGCTTTAAAAAAAATAAAATAAAATCCCTTCTCAGAAAATCCCTGTTAGAGGAGAAAGGGGGGCACATGGGTGAAAAATGAAACGTGCCCGCCAGGCCCGCAGCCCATCTCATCCTCACCTGATAGACTAGTGATGTCATGAGGCACCCTGCAGGCCCGAGCACCAGTTGTGATGTCAGACCTCTGGCCCAGCTTTGTGCCCCTCCCCTGCCTGGCGGTGGGAGGGAAAGCGGATGGATCCTAGGGTTCGTTTCCCACCCCAGCACTGAGTGAGTGGTGTTCTCAGAAAGGCCGCAGGCACAGCTGAGGAACATGAAAAGATTTCCAGGCTGACTTGGTGCTGGTGAAGCATCGATCTTCGACTTGACGATCGGTTGCAAATTCTGCTTAAATGAAAAGGCCAGCCGGCCTCCTGGGGAAATCTAGATTTTAGTTGGGGAAAAGGAGGAATAGCAAAACTATTAATTAAAAAAAAAAATTACATGTAAGCGGGCAACGGATTTAGTTGCAGTGTATAATGAATGCCTTTGGGTTTCGGAGCATCCTAATTGTTTTTTTAATATATCTTATAGATTTTTTTACAGAGAGGAGTAGAGAGTTAGAAACATGGATGAGAGAGAAACATCGATCAGCTGCCTTCGGCACACCCCCTACTGGGAATGTGCCTGCAACCAACATACATGCCCTTGACCGGAATCGAACCCGGGACCTTTCAATCTGCAGGCTGATGCTCTATCCACGGAGCCAAACCGGTTTCGGCCCATCCTAATTACTTTGAATTTGCGAGGGTTTTGAGGCTCAGCCGCACCATCCCAGTTATCAAGACGCATCTGCCCTGCGGAGGGTTCCATCGTTGTAGTCCGATTTACGTTCTCATCTGTCATTAGTTCGGAGAAAAATGACTTTTATTTCCATTATCTCAAAACTATGCATGTCATTTTGGAAACTACCGCCTCGTCTATGTTAATACTCCGGCTAGAAACGACTTCAAAGGTCTGCCATCTACGCCCGTGGCTTCTGGAACATCTCCGACGTCTGAAGCCAATGATTATCTGAGTCTGTTTTGAAAAGCCCTCAAGAGTCTGGATTTTACTGTCTCTGGTTTTTTAGTATCTCATCCCTATTCCTACCAAGATGTTCTTTCCCGAGAACTTGATTTTCTCCAGCTGCCGCTTAAGCGTGAGTGTAGAGAAGGCAGTAATGAACAACCAGCCAGGCGTTGAGATTCACCTCCCCCAAGGGTAAGGCGCCTCTGGTGGCTGGTTATACTCACCCATCACCTCTCTGTGCCCTCCCTGCGCACCAGGAGGCTGGTCCTGAGGACTGCATCAGGGGTGCTGGCTGGGCTGGCCAATGGGAGGTATGGGTAGAGACACAGGGGGGTACGGGGGAGGGCAGGGGAACAAGAGCCAGAGCAGGTCTTCTCTGTCCCGCTCGTGCCCTGGCCCTAGCGGTGACCCCATGACCCCAGCACTGGTGGGGTGACCCCTCCTTCACACTCCAGCTCACAGGGCTCCGAGAAGAGCTTTTCCTCCTTTTGGTCTCTCTAAGGGGGTGGTCTCTGGTTCCCCCTAACCCACCCGGGGCCTGTAAGTGGCCCCTGGATTGAAGTATCTGGAAGCACAATGGCTGGATTCTGTCCCAGCCAGGACCCTGGCGATGTAAACGGGGTGACAAGATGTCTGGTGGTTGTTGCAGTGAGGGAGCACCCCAGCAGGTGTCACCTTTACCCCATGTCCTCCCTGGCTTACCTCCAAGGGGCTGGGCTCCCCCAGGGGTTCTGAAGCCAGGACACTTCTGCGTGGACAACTCATGCTGAGGCTGCCATGAGGAGGTGCTGAGTAGAATCTCCCTGCAGCCGCTGGGAGGACGCTGCTGATGGCGCTGACATCGGCCGGCCGTTCTGTGGATGAAGGACAGTTGCCAGGAGGGGCGGGGCTGCAGAGACAGCTCCAACCACAGCCCTGCCCACCCTGCCTTCCCGTCCCTGCTGCTTTCTTGCTGGCCTCAGCCCAGGTGCCCTGCACAGCCCTCCTGCCTGGGCTCTCTCAACACCAGAGCCTAGCCGGTGTGGCTCAGTGGTTGGGCATCAATCCATGAACCAAGAGGTCACGGGTTCGGTTCCTGGTCAGGACACCTGCACGGGTGGGTAGCAGGGGGCATGCAGGAGGTTGCCGATCGATGATGCTTCTCTCTCACCATTGATGTTTCTACCTGTCTCTCTCTCTCTCCCTCTCTACAAAAATCAATTTAAAAAAAAACATATTTAAAAAAACAACAGCACAAGAAATAAGACAAAATGACGCTCACACGGCTACTGACAGGGGCCTAGAAATAATATTTGCCACGTGTGCGACAAGCTCCTTCTCTCTCTGGGCCTCAGAGTCCCCCTCGATGAAAAGACATCCTGGCCACCTCCCAGGGCTGGCGGGAGACTAGGAACACACACAGGGGCTCTTTGAAAATTGTCCTTTTCCTTGGACACCCCACACCCAACGTGTTTGCCCGCCCCCACTTTTGCTCCTAACCACCCCATGTCTGTTCTCCGCTCGGCAGCCAGAGTACGACTTTAAAACCTAAGTAAAAACACAAGTCAGCCCTCTGCAAAGGCTGCCTGGCTCGCCCAGGCCATTTCAAGTTGTCCCCAAGGCCCTAGTGGATCTGCCCTTGTGGATTCAGCGAGACCCTGTACCAAACCCTCCCCACCCGGGGTCCACCGGGAGGACAGGCCTGGGGGGGCCATGGTCACGGCTATCCTCTCAGGAAAATACCGCCAGCTGACGCTTCCCAGATGCTGCAATTTCTCCTGCAAGAGAGGGACCCAGCCCACGTTTCGTGAGACAGGCATTCACGAACATGACCTACTTTTCTGCAGGCGGAGCACACCTACCGCCCTCTGAGCTTGGCCTGCTGCTCTCCGCTGCTCAAAGCCTTCCCTCATCCCCCCATCCTCTCGTCCGCACAGTCCCACAGTCGAGGAAGGGAAAACGCAGGAGAGGCAGCCAGCCCAGCCTGTGCCTGGTGTCACTCGGCTGCGAGCTCTGAGGACGTGGCCCTGGCCAAGGCTGCCAGTCTGGCATCAGCCACGCTGAGCATCCTTGCCACGCAAAGCTCCTAGCTGGCCCAGGTCCCCGCTGTGTGAGAGCGGGTCGTGGCCAGAAATGCTGTCCCCTTAGTGTTCTCCCCGGGGCTGCATTGGGGCCCTGGATGCTGCCTGGGTGTGTCGTCCCCTGAAAAATGTCTTCCTACTGAGGGGGCAGAGGCTCAAAGGCTCCTTTCTCGCTGGTCCACTCTTGGTTTCTGGGCACCATGGCAACCAATGCACCTCCCAGAACCATAACTCTTCCACTGCCTGGTTCCAAGTATTTTTTTTAAAATATATTTTGTTGATTTTTTACAGAGAGGAAAGGAGAGGGATAGAGAGTCAGAAACATCGATGAGAGAGAGAAGTCGATCAGCCGCCTCCTGCATGCCCCCGCACTGGGGATGTGCCCGCAACTAGGATACATGCCCTTGACAGGAATTGAACCTGGGACCCTTCGGTCCGCAGGCCGACGCTCTATCCACTGAGCCAAACCGGTTTCGGCTGGTTCCAAGTATTGCTACTGCGCTGCCCTGGCCAAGTGGACCCCACAGGGATCCATCCACAGCTGTGTAGAGCAAGCCCCTCCTACCCCCCATTCAGGAGTTGAAAGCCAAGCTGCCAACCAGCTTTCGGGGTCACCCCAACAGCACTGTTGCCCAAGGGATCCCTGTGGCAGCCTTCCCATGAGGTCCCTGGTCATGCCATGCTTTAAGGAAATGGTGTCTGTCTCCTTTTGAGACTCCTGGGAACAGGATGCTGTGTTTGTCTAGCTGCAGCCGCAGCACTTGGCTCAGACATGCTTGCCTGGCGTGCCCTGGGCCCAGGCCTACCCAGGCTGTGAGGTGAAGGGCCAGGGACTTACTCAAGATCAAGGGCTCACGAACGGGAGGGCTGGGACCGGAAACCAGAGCCCGGCACGGTGGCAGCTGGGAGCATGGCTTGTGGCCAGGCTGCCAAGGATTGAACCCTAACTCCCCTGCGTCTTAGCTCATGACCCCGAGCGAGTTGTGTGAACGCCTCTGTGCCTCAAGGCCCTCATCTGGAAAAAGGGAGAGCTACCGTTATTTCCCGGCGGATAAGACGACCCCCAACTTTTCCAGTTAAAAATATAGAGTTTAGGATATACTCGCCCTATAAGACAACACCCGGCGTAAGAGACAACCCCCGACTTTTGAGAAGATTTTCCTGGGTTAAAAAGTCATCTTCTACGCTGGAAAATACGGGGTAAAAGCATCTTTCCTTCTAGGACTTGGAAGGATGAAATGAGATAGTACCTGCAGAGCATGGATCGTTGGTTCCGGTACACAGCTAATGCTCTGTTATGTGTTGGCCGGCAGTACCTAATACTCTGCATATCATAAAGAAAAACGTTGACAGCCGAAACCAGTTTGGCTCAGTGGATAGAGTGTCTGCCTGCGGACTGAAAGGTCCCAGGTTCAACTCCGATTGAGGGCATGAATCTTGGTTGCAGGCACATCCCTAGTAGGGGGCGTGCAGGAGGTGGCTGATCGATGTTTCTCTCTCATCGATGTTTCTAACTCTCTATCCCTCTCCTTTCCTCTCTGTAAAAAATCAATAAAATATATTTTAAAAAACAAACAAAGAAAACCATTGACAAGCAGAATGTTTTGTGTGCGCCCAACACAGATGAAGGTAGATCCTCAAAAAAATGCCCGCAAAGGTTCTCTGGGGCTGGTGGGATGATGGGTGAGTTTCGGTTTCTCTTCCATATTTTCCTAGAATGTCCGAGTGTTCAATAGGGAACTTCTATACAATGAATTTTGAAAGTAGATTTTCCAAAAACTTGTCAAAACCCTACTCTGACCTCTAAAGACTCCCTCCCTCCCCCTCCCGGCCCCAGCCTGAATATCACTGGATCCCGAGGAAACACCCCTGCTGCTTCCAGGCGCCTGGGAGCGGAAGGAAACCTTCAGGCATTGCAGCTGGAGTGGCGGAGGCTACATGTCGGGGGTGTTTTGCTTGTACACCCAACTGGAGAAATGAAACATCTCGTGTTTTGAATGAATCTCTGCCGTTAATCACGGGGACACTCCAGGTCTCTTCGGCGGAGTGATGGGTATAATTACAGCCTCCGTCTGCCAGGATGATGCCAGCAGTCAAGAGCAGCCTGTGAATCAAGCCTGAGTCTTCTTCCCAGACTGGGTGAAACGTGGTGGCTCCCCGAAGCCACGGGAGGCGGGAGGTGGGAGGCGGGAGGCGAGAAGGTCCAGAGCGCTGGCCAGGGGGACAGCAGCGCTCTGATAGCCGCTGGGACGATTTCCCCAGGACTCTTCACATGGAAGTAAACTAGGTGGCGCCTGGAGTATTAGAAAAGGATTTCTTGCCCTACTCTGTGTGGCTCAGTGGATAGAGCATCGCCCTGTGGACTCAAGGGTCCCAGGTTCGATTCCGGTCAAGGGCATGTATCTTAGTTGCGGGCACATCCCCAGAGGGGAGTGTGCAGGAGGCAGCTGATGGCTGTTTCTCTCTCATCGATATTTCTAACTCTCTATCCCTCTCCCTTCCTCTCTGTAAAAAATCAATAAAATATATTTTATAAAAAAAGAAAAGAGCCATAACCGGTTTTGCTCAGTGGATAGAGCGTCAGCCTACGGACTGAAAGGTCCTGGGTTCGATTCGGGTCAAGGGTATGTATCCTGGTTTCGGGCACATCCCCAGTAGGGGGCGTGCAGGAGGCGGCTGATCGATGTCTCTCATCGATGTTTCTAACTCTCTATCCCTCTCCCTTCCTCTCTGTAAAAAATCAATAAAATATATTTTTTTAAAAAAGAAAGGAATTTCATCAGTCCTCGAGGACAGATGATCCAAATGTGAGAAGTGATTTTTTCCAGGCAGGCTCTGTATCTTTTTTGCAAAGGCACAACCCCCGGTACCGGAGGTTAGGACTCAGCATGTATTTTGGGGGGGACACATAACCCACAGCTTCCTAATCTGGCATGGGAGCACCTCATGGGCAGACCCTCGTTCACATTCAGATCCCCAGGAGTCTAGGAAATGCGGAGTTCGCTTTTCAACACGTCAAATCGGGCGGGAGGCCAGAGGGAGGGGCGAGCCTGCCGTGCCCAGCACAGGGGCCCCCGAACATGGGTCACTGTGTTCTCGCTGGACACACGGAAGAAGAGAGAGTGCCTGATGTTTGAACCTGGCCCTGGCCCTGGCCCTGGCCCTGCGGCTGGGAGGGCCGTTAGTCTCTGCTCCTCTGTAACCCCTGGCTTCCACACCTGAGGATGGAGATAACAACAGTCACCTTTCTCAGGGTGTATGTGAGGGTTAAAGAAGACGATGGACTCAGAGTCCAGAGGGTTAGGCACACCGTCTATAGAGAGTAACTATTATTTTTTTAAATATATTTTAATGATTTTTTACAGAGAGGAAGGGAGAGGGAGAGAGAGTTAGAAACATCGATGAGAGAGAGGCATCGATCAGCTGCCTCCTGCACGCCCCCTACTGGGGATTTGCCCACAACCAAGATACATGCCCTTGACCAGAATCGAACCTGGGACCTTTCAGTCCCCAGGCCGACGCTCTATCCACTGAGCCAAAACGGTTCCGTCGAGAGTAACTGTGATGAAACTAGGGGCCCAGTGCACAACATCTGTGCATGGGTAGTGTCTCCAGCAGCTGCCAGCTGCTAGACTCCCTTCCCCCAGCTGCTGACGCTACCACGGGCCGGGCCTGCCTTTGCACTGGCCTTGGCCTGGTGCCACCCGCTCACCTGCCCCCCCATCCTGCCGTGCTCCCACTCTCCTCTGGGCCCTTCGGGGCCGGCAGCACCTCCACTGCCGCGGCTGCCAGCGCCACATTACCAACGCCAACCATGTTCGTGCCACCCTCTGGTGGTCAACATACATCTAACTCCCAGTGAGTGGAACTCCAGCCCATGGGGACAATTTGCATATTAGCCTTTTATGATATAGGATTAGTGTGAGTCAGGAGTAGTTACCATCTGTGGGCTGTGGTAGGGAATTGGATGGCCCACAGACTCACGAAGGAACTGCATCTAAGGCAGAGGTTCTCAACCTTTCTAATGCCAGGACCCTTTAATACAGTTCCTCATGTTGTGGTGACCCTCAACCATAAAATTATTTTTGTTGCTACTTCATAACTGTAATTTTGCAACTGTTATGAATCATATCTGTTTTTCAAGGGTCTTAGGTGACCCCTGTGAAAGTGTTGTTTGACCCCCAAAGGGGTCACGACCCACAGGTTGAGAACCACTGATCTAAGGGTTCCCTGGCATATTTGGGACTGTATATAAAAAATCAGAATCTGTAGGAACTTGAGCTGAGGGGTACAGTTTCTGATGTCAGGATTTTCTTACTCAATGATTTCTTACTGCAATCAATTTCTCTACGTTGTGTGTGTGTGTGTGTGTGTGTGTGTGTGTGTGTGTGTGTAGCTGATGTAAGAAAAGAAAAAGCAAGGTCAGCTTCTATGTGGGTGTTTCCTTACACAAATATTGTTACATGTTCATTCCGTTCTCACAGAAGGGAGGTAAAAGTCATGGTAACCACATTCAGGGTTCAGATCACAAATCCTTTTTGGGTTCTAAAATGCACAGAGGTGCCTCTGGGATGGTCCGCGTGGCTTGGATGGAGATAAGTTTTAAGTGTTAGTCTTACTAAATCTGTCTCTCTCTCAGTGAGATAAAGCAGCTGAGACTAACCAGGCCCATTCCCCGGAGGAGGGACAATTCAGCTGTTAAAAACTGAGCATCATACAACTCCGCAATAAAAAGTCACACAGGACTAGAGCAAGGGGTGTCTCAGGGGAGAGGGGAGCAGAGCTTGGGAGCAGAGAGAGCTGAGCGGAGGTTCTCCAGCTCTGAGCCACAGTGACTCACCTTGGTCGCTGTGGCAGGGAATCGGATGGCCCACGGACGCACGGATGAACTGCCTCTAAGGGTCCGCTGGCATATTTGAGGACTTTCTGTAAAAAAAAAATCAGACACTGTAGGACCTTGAGTGGAGGGGCACATTTTCTGATGTCAGGCTTTTCTGCTGTCGGGAATGTAAAAGTCTACCCCTTGCACACGATTTGAAAACAATGACCACAATGCTCTAGCTCAATGGTTCTCAACCTGTGGGTCGCGACCCCTTTGGGGGTCAAACGACCCTTTCACAGGGGTCACCCACGACCATCGGAAAATGCAGATATTTGTATCACGATGCATAACAGTAGCAAAATTTCATGGTGGGGGGTCACCACCACATGAGGAAGGGTCTGGGGCTTAGGAAGGTTGAGAACCACTGCTCTGGCTGTAAGAAAGAAGAGAAACAAAAGAAAGGAATATGTCTAAGGAAACAGCATTCCGCTCAACAGTAAATGCCCGAGCGCCATTAGGTGAGGGGACATCTTCGGCACAGACCCGAGTGTGGCGCTCGGAAAGGCATGCACTGGAAGGTGAGCTAAATTAGCGACTCACGCTCCTCCGGGGCTGAGCTGTCGGGGAGACGATTTTCTGAGAGGGTGAGCCGCTCTTGGAAAAATTCCAAACAAAGCTGAATCAGCTAAGGTGTCAGACCATGAAAGGCAGCCAAATCAAATAAGATGCTTTGTGGAAAGTGCAGTAAAGAGACAATTTTCAGAGGTGAGCGCAGGTCACCGGTGACGGCAGCGTGGAGAAGTCGCAGCAACGCTTTGGAGCAGTGGCTATGGGCACACAGGGTAAAAGGCTGGTTCTGCAGGCTCGTTTTTAAAGCCAAAAATGTCTCTCGGTCTACTTCCCGTCAAAGAATTTTTAAAAACATCTGCCTGGTGGGATGCCCGATGCACTGGGCCAGCCTGGGCCAAGGCTTTCTTTGGAGGCAGGGACCTCACCCTCCAACCACCCCGGGCCCCCACCCTCTGCAGCTGTCCCAGGGACAACCCTCGAACCCAGGACCTGATTCTGAGTGGGGCTTTGGCAGAGCAGGCTGCTGTAAACCCGGCAGCTTGTCTGTAGTTTGGGTGAAGGAGAACCAAGAGGCAAATCCAGCCCTAGCCAGATTGGCTCAGTGGATAGAGCGTCAGCCTGCAGACTCAAGGGTCCTGGATTTGATTCTGGTCAAAGGCATGTACCTTGGTTGCGGGCCCATCCCCAGTGGGGGGTGTGCAGGAGGCGGCTGAATCGATGTCTCTCTCTCATCGATGTTTCTGGCTCTCTGTCCCTCTCCCTTCCTCTCTGTGAAAGATTAATAAAATATATTAAAAAAAAAAAAAGAGGCAAATCCAAGCAGGGCCGCCCCCATGAGGACCAGGAGGAGAAAGAGGAATGAAGTTGGAGGCAAAGGGGGGTGGAAAAAGGGGAGAGGGGGGAGCAGCTCTGAGCTTCACCCCGGCGGTCAGCACAGGGTCGCTGTGGTCACAGGAGGGGATCGCCTGGGGTGGGCATCTGCAAGGGCAGTCCACACCCAGCCTCTGTGGAACGTCCCCTGTGTCCGGCTCTGCCTTCTCCTCGCCCCTCCTCCTCTTCCTCTGGACAGGCCCCAAGGAGAGAGTGAAATCTGAGACCGCTTTTCCCTTTACAACGTGATAAGGACAACATACATGACAGAGGCTTACTCTCCTTAAGCCAACAGCCCCACCAACAAGACAGCCAGTGCGGCTCAGTGACTGAAGTTAAACCTCTAAAACAGAAGGTCCCAGTGCGGTTCCTGACCAGGCCACATGCCCAGGTTGCAGGCTCGATCCCCAGTGAGGGTGTGTAGGGGACAGTCGATAAATGACTCTCTCTTCATTGATCTCTCTCTCTCTCTCTCTCTCTCTCTTCCTCTCCTTTCTTCTGTCTCTCTCTTTCCCTCTCCCTTCCTCTCTGAAATCAATAAAAATATACATATTTTTTTAAATGTCCTCCAAACAACCAATGCTGGAAAAGCTTTAAAATAGCACTACTTTCCGAAACCGGTCTGGCTCAGTGGAAAAAGGTCAACCTGCAGACTGAAGGGTCCCAGGTTCGATTCTGATCAAAGGCATGTACATTGGTTGCGGGCACATCCCCAGTAGGGGGCATGCAGGAGGCGGCTGATCGTTGTCTCTCATTGATGTTTCTAACTCTCTATCCCTCTCCCTTCCACTCTGTAAAAAATCAATAAAATATATATATTTAAAAAAATAAAATAGCACCACTCCCCAGGGAGCCTCCCAACTGTCTGTCCCCTGCCGAGGGGACAGCCCCACCGCCCGTCAGTGCCACACAGGATGGGAACAGCACACGTGGGAGGCACACGGCGTCCTGGCGGCAGGCGGCACAGCCACCGTGGCAGCCTCTCCATGAGGACAGGACACTGAGAAATCGGGCCACTCCGACCCCGCAGCTGGCGCCAGCAGCTGTGACGGCGCCCGCACAGAAGTCCCAGGGAGCCGCCAGCCTGCAGACAGCTCTGGAGAAACCGCTTAATTGGTTTGGAGGTCACAGGGTCCTCTTCCAATTAGGGTCGCGTCGCACCGGTTGCCCTTTGCCCAGGGGACCATCCGGCCTGGGCTGTGCCAGACAAGCAGCATCCGCTCAGAAGCAGCCCGAAGGCGTGAGCAACTGTCCGGCTCCTTCACAGGGCAGGTGGCCTGGGGCTGGAGCTCACCGCCACCTCCAGGCGGATGTCTGGGGATCAGGATGGAGTGCACAGAACCAGGATCCGCCAGGAGGACGGGCCGGGATGGCAGGACAGGTGGGGGCCTGGGAGATCTGATTTTGCAGACTTGATGGAAGGAGAACTGCATGTCAGCTCCATCACCCCAGCCCCTCGGTGCTCAGACCACATGAACTCTGACCTCAGTCTCCAGGCCAGGGAGGGGACCCAGCCATAGGGGCAGGAGCACGATGAAACGGGGGGAGGGGAGGTGGAGTGCATGGGAAGTCTGTTTAACATGTTCCTGCTGAGGGAGGGCTTACAGAAAAAAGGAGAGGACCAGGGTAGGACCTGGGCCACACAGGGAGCTCTGTGACACCCCAGCTCAACAGGCCCCTCCTCCTTGAGTCACCACGCTGAGAGTTTGGAGTAATGTCCATAGAGGCCCCACCGAGGTAAAGTGGGAGCGGGCCAAGGTCTCCCTCCAGCCAAAGCAAGTCTCCTTTCCGCTTTCAGATTTGGGCTTGTAGGTGGCCTGTCTTTTTAAAATATATATATTTTATTGATTTTTTTTACAGAGAGAAGGGAGAGGGATAGAGAGCTAGAAACATCGATGAGAGAGAAACATCAACCAGCTGCCTCCTGCACACCTTCCACTGGGGATGTGCCTGCAACCAAGGTACGTGCCCTTGACCGGAATCGAACCTGGGACCTTTCAGTCCACAGGCCAATGCTCTCTCCACTGAGCCAAACCGGTTTTGGCAAGATGACCCGTCTTTTGAAGAAAGGATGAAAGTAATGTTTTAAACACCTGTGCTAGGCAAATGTGTAACCAGGCAACTGGCATAGTCAACGTGAGAACTGGCTAGGGTTTTATTTTTTTTTAATATATTTTATTGATTTTTTTAGAGAGAGGGACAGAAAGTTAGAAACATGGATGAGAGAGAAACATGGATCAGCTGCCTCATGCACACCCCCTACTGGGGATGTGCCCGCAATCAAGGTACACGCCCTCGACCAGAATCAAACCTGGGACCTTTCAGTCCGCAGGGGATGCTCTCTCCACTGAGCCAAACTGGTTAGAACTGGCTAGGGCTTTAGACACAGCTTGTCAACCCCTTCATTTTGCTGAGATGGGCAGTGGGGTTGGATTCCCAGAGTCACACAGCCAGGGACAGTGACGGAGAGAGCACTCAGAGCCCCATCTCCAGTCCCATCCCCTTTCCTCTGCCGAGAGGTCGCTGGGCCGGCGTGGCCCTGGCTAACGGTCACCGATCCCTTCTCCTCTGCTTCCTAGCTTGTGGCGAGGCTGTATTTCCCATATCGCTCATACTTCCAGGGCGAGGCAGAACCTTTCTGGAAAACACGTTGCGCCCAGAGAAGCTGCTCGATGCAGGCTAAGTCGAGCTAGCAGGGCTTGGTAGTGAAGGGCCTAAACTCTGCAGCCACGCCGCCCGGGTTCAAATCCCCACTCCATCGCTCTGAGTATGTCATGCTAGCAAACTCCGTCCCCTCTCTAAGGTTCAGCTCCTGCATTATACAGTTAGGTGTGTTGCAGTTTACACAGCATAAAAGAAGCTGATTATAACAGGTGATACAGCTTGCAGGCTGCTGTGAATGTCCGAGGGGTTAGTAAGTGCATGACAACGTTCCTGGGACATCAGGGAGGGTCAGAGAAGGGGTCAGACAATGAGCAGCTCCAAGCTGCAGACCCAGTTAGTATTGAGGGGCCCTTCACCATTCCTGGAGGAGGCCTTTAGCAACTCATCTCTTTTTCCATCTAGACATTTAAAGGTTTTTGTGGTGTGTTTTTTTTTAAGTTCTGTAGCATAATCCCAATTTTAATGGGCAGCTCTTGTCTGTCCTGTAAACACGAAGCCACCTGCTGTTTGCTCCGTGCCCATCCCCTGCTCCCGTGAATATTCCTCTCAGGTTTGACATGAGACTTGATGAAGAGCTGAGAGTTTCCTTTGCAGACGTGATATTTCTGTTCTTCCAACAAAAGCTGGCAGAATCCTCCTCGGCTGTGTTGACAGCATTTTTATCGCCCAGCCATCCACCCGGAGACTGGAGCACGTCTAGTTTTAATTGCCTTGCCCGCCCACACAGAAGCTGTTGAGAGCTTTCGCCTGGGTGCTTAGGGCTTTCTGCTCGCCACTGGCCTGATGTAAACAGAGCCGCAGTTCTTTGTCGGGATGAGGGGAGACCTTCAATGTCTTGCTCTTCTCCGGGATAAAGAACCCGTCATCAAAGAACCCATCCACTTGGTAATTACAAGGGATGTGCAAAGATCACAAAGAATGGGTCAAACCACAAAGATGAGGTCAGGAATAAGAGGGAGGGAGGACATAGAAAGAGCGGACGAGGGATGCTTCTTTAATGAGATCAGTGCCAACATGATCATAAATAAGAGTTGAAGGGCACAGGTGTTCACTGCTTATGCATCAGCCACTGTGCCACAGTGGATTGAAATCAAGAAGACTCTAGCCCTGGCTGGTGTTGCTAAGTGGTTACAGCACTGGCCTGTACACGGAAGGGTCTTGGGTTCGATTCGTAGTCAAGGGCATGTAGTACTTGGGTTGCAGGTTTGATCCCTGGCCCCAGTCAGGGTGTATGGGAGGCAACCAGTCTCTCTCTCTCTCTTAATCTCTCTCTTTTTCCCTCCCTGCCTTCCACTTTCTCTAGAAATCAACAGATTAACAAAATATCAAAAAAAGAAGACTCTAATCTGAGCTGCTAGTACCCATGCAGGTGGCTGAGAGCATGGCACTTTGGCAACCCTGGTAGGGGTAGAAAAAAGTCAAAATCTCCTTGCCACCATTATGCCAGAGGTTCAAGAGCCATGCTTATGGCAGGAAGAGAATTTCCTCAGACTGAGACTGAGCTCGCCTGGGGGAAACGAGGTCTCTTCTTCTTGGATGGATTACTGGGGAGATCAGCGGTAGCTGTCATGGACAGAGGGATGGAATGGACTCAGAGTATCCACCACCGTCCTTGGCAAAGGGGCAGAGATCGCCAATTGGCTTCCAGCCCACGTCTGAAGTGCCCATGTGTATGAGGCACCACAGGAGGCAAAGTCTTTCTCCCTGGGGACTCAGCAGTGGCAGCTGCAAGGGACAGAGCCAGGCCTGGAACGAACGGCCACCAGCCCAGGCCACCCCCAATGAAGTCCTGACCCCACATTTGTGAAACAAGCATGTGGTCCTCAACCCCGTGTCCCCACCTTCCATGGAGAAAGCAACATTCTCATCCCCCTTCTCGCCACATCTGGAGCTCAGTGGGAGGGGTGAATTGCTAAAGGGGACCTGAGGGGCTTGTGGACACCTGAAAGACAGATTTGCCTGAGGAAGGGAACGAGGGATTTAGAAGAAAGAAAGAGAAGAGGAGACGCGCTCTGCCTGGGAAATCTTCCTCTTCTTCATCAGCTTTTTCAGGAACCCGGGCACTCAACGTTAAGGTGACCGTATTCAATATGTGGGTTAGACTCATGGGTCCAGGCAAGGCCCCTCTTTGCCTTAGCAGAGGGGACCACAGTGGGATGTGAGTGCTGCCGATCTCTCCCCACCTCTGTGTGCGCCCTTTTCTCTCTCTCTCTCCCTCTCTCTCTCTCTCTCTCTCTCTCTCTCTCTCTCTCTCTCTGTATTCCTTCAGATCTACTTCCTCTCCACTGAGAGAAGAGTCATACCCAGCTCTCGAGGTCTCCAGGGAGTGAGTATCATGTGACCGGCTATGTGAAAGGGTTTTATAAGCTGTCAAGTGCTGGGCTGAACAGCAGCTGTTCAGGGGAGACTATCAAAGGAAACTCACAGCCTCCAGGATTTCCTCTCCCACCTAGACAGGGCTGGGTGACCTCGAAAGTAGGCCAGGCAAACTCCCACAATGCCCTGCGAGAGGCCTTATCTCCCGTCATGTCACTTCATTTTCTCGAGCGTTCTGTGGATGGGTGTTTTTAGGGGTGTGTGAGAGATGCTGCCTGGGTCTGTGTGGGAGAGAAGAGAAGCTGGAGGTGATCTAGATTTTGACGGTGGGAAAGATTCATTGTGGGTCTGCTCGGCTGTCAAGATCCACACAGCGTAGACACCTGGAGTCCCTGCAAAGCGTGGGTGTCGTTGGCAAAGGAGGGCGGCTGGGAAGCTGCCCCAGGGCACCTTGCTTACACTTCTCAGAGGCGACTGTTCAAGGAGAGATGTCTTCCCGTCTTGTATACGCTCAGTAGATAAAGCTGATGGCGTTCTCCAGTCCTGTGACCCACATCAGGGAGATGAACTCAAACGAGCCTATCCTTTGATGAGTTGTCAAAGAAAAGACTTTTGTTTCATTAACAAGCATGTTGCCCTAATTGGTTTGGCTCAGTGGATAGAGTGTCTGCCTGCAGACTGAAGGGTCCCAGGTTCCATTCCGGTCAGGGGCATGTACCTTGGTTGCAGGCACATCCCCAGTAGGGGGCGTGCAGGAGGCAGCTGATCGATGTTTCTCATGGATTCTAACTCACTATCCCTCTTCCTTCCTCTCTGTAAAAAATCAATAAAATATATTTTTTAAAAATATTAAAAAAAACAAACAAACAAGCATGTTGCTCAGCCTCCTGTGGGGACCCAGATTCATGCTAAGATCACGGGCAGGGTTTCAACAGATGGCAGCACTCCAGTTCTTACTGACAAAACACCGGGGTGAAGCATGCTGGACTTGGAGTTACAGGACCCTGGCCAAATTACTTAACCTGTCTGTGACTTACTTTCCTCATCTCCCAAAAGGGAGTTCAAGAGGTGATGATGAGGATGAAATGATAAAACCGATGAAGATATCTGATATATTAAGAGGCATAAAGAGCAGTTTATCACAATGTCATTGGGGAATAGTAGAGCTGGAAGAGACCTTAAAATATGCTAGTTAGTTTTTGAAATCGTTCCTTCCCCTATTAATGAACCAAGACTCTCAGAATTCATACTTCCCCGTATTCACTCCCTTAAGTCATAAGCAGCCTTGAAGCTTCATGACTGGGTCTCTTAGAAAATTTGCTTCGGGGGTACCTGCCATTGGGACCCAGTTCCCATGCTGTGAGAAGCCCCAAGTCATGGGGAAAAGCCATGTGTAGACACTCTAATTGACAGCCACAGCTGAGTTCTCAGCCACCAGCCAGAATCGGCTACCACCCATGAGATAGTTGATGAGTTCTTAATGGGCAACCCAGTGGAGCCTTCTGAAGACTCCAGCCAACATCTGATGGCAACTGTATAGGAGACCCCAAGTAGGAACTGCTTAGTTGAGCCCGACTCAAAATAATAGGGAGGGATAAGAAACCGTTGGTTAAGCTACTAGATTTTAGCAATACAATTTCAGCACTAGAAAATAAGAAGGAAAATTTTCTATGCAATCATTTTTAAAATTTGGGAGACATGGGCTTCTTTGAGAATACTAATTGTACTCACCACATGCTAGACCTTATGCCAAATGCTTTCCTAAAGCAAACAAGAATTTCATTATTCAATCCTCATAATGACCCTAAGATATTGTCAGTATCATCCCTAGTGTATAGATGAGGGAACAGAGACTTGGAGAGGTTGTCTAATGAAAGCTAAGACCCCTGTCCCCAGAAAAATGTCCTCATGCACCAATAGTATTAACTCTCTGACATCTCTTTGTTTAAGAAGTCCCGATGAATCTGACATTAGCCAGGTGTTTGGTAGAGAAGAAGAGCAGTTTGCCTGAGAATATTACCTTACTTCACAGGAAACCTTTCTCAAGGTGGTGTATAAAAGTCCTTATCAGCCAAAAGCTGATGTACTTCCCTAAGTAAATGTGCACCTCAGTCAAAACACATGTGCTTTATACATCTGCTCCCCAAGCAGAGCGTGTGACTGTGTGCATGTGCATGAGAGAGAGAGAGAGAGAGAGAGAGAGAGAGAGAGAGAGAGATGTGTGTGTGTGTGTGTGTGTGTGTGTGTGTGTTTGAGGAATCTGTATATATAAAAGCCTAATTGACCTTTCAACCCTTCAATAGTTTAACCGGTAGCTATGACACATACTGACCATCAGGGGGGCAGATGCTCAATGCACAGGCATGAAAACATGGAACAGACTGATGAATCTCAGAAGGAAGAGGGGAGGAGGGGAAGAGATTAACCAAAGATCTTATATGCATACTAGAGGCCTGGCCTGCAGGGATTGGGCTGAAACCAGCAGTGTGACATCCCCCTGAGGGTCCCAGATTGAGAGAGGGTGCAGGCCAGGCCAAGGGACCCCACCAGTGCATGAATCCGTACACAGGGCCTCTAGTGAAATTATAAAAGTGCTGGAAAACAATAATGGTTGCTTACAGCTAATAGAAAATTTGAGAATTCTGGAAGATGGAAAACAGATGAGGTTGGGTTAAGCTGACAAAGTGAAATAAAATCACAGAAATTTTCCTCTTTAATACCTAAGGAAATGACAAAAGCAGTAAAAAATAAGAAAGAAAAAGAAGGAAGGAAGAAAAAAAGGAAGGAAGGAAGGAAGGAAGGAAGGAAGGAAGGAAGGAAGGAAG
>JAAGEH010000143.1:92202-107136 GCA_011751065.1 Lasiurus cinereus
AAGGAAGGAAGGAAGGAAGGAAGGAAGGAAGGAAGGAAGGAAGGAAGGAAGGGAACCAGAAAATTTTACCAGTAGGAGTCAGACAAGGAGGCATAATCTAATGACATAAAAATTCAAGAAGTGGTAACAAAGGGGGAAAATAACTCAGATGATGATGGAGTGAGCATACCTCCTACACGTAGTCTGGTGAGTCAACAGAATCCTGAGAATTCTACTCACAGGCCTATTCTGGAGAGAAGTGACCTTTTCTTTTCCTCTTCTCTTTGAATGGGAGATGGGAGGTAGAATAAGAAAGTAGAAACACCTCTGAGGGGAGAAGGGATATGCTTTCTTGTAACTCCACAGCGAATTAGAGCAATCATCTTTGCCCACACTCTTGGGTTACAGAAAAGTAAACAGAACAAGAAAGGCTTGTAAGGAATATCACACAGAATTTACTACATGTGAATATAGCTGTCCGTATTCAAACTGTGGAGACATCCTACAATGCAAAAGGGAGTTGAAGAACATATTCTAAAGGAAAATATGACTCAAAAAGCAGAACATGAGCGCTCCTAAAGAACTCAGTGAAGCCAAGGAGACAATAACTGAAATGTGAATTGATAAATCAATAGACTGAAATTAAAATAGATCTTCCAGAATTAAAAAAACAGAGGACAAAAACAATACCATTAAAGAACTAATAGAAATATTACAAACAACAGAAGGCTCAAAATCAAATTGCTATTATAAAAGAAGAACTTAACATAATCATATTAATGCAAATGAAAAAATACCAAGATACCAATGTAAAGAAAGTTAAAAATGCCTGAAGAAGAGAAGTAAACAATTTGAACATCCTGGGGCTTCTATATAAAAAAATCTTAACATGCTGCATACACACACATGCACACACACAATCTCATTTATAGCAATAAAATAATCTGCAACTAAGTAAAGCAAGGGGATCACCTATGATTCAGCAATCAGTAGGAACACCAGCCTCTGAAGGTAAATAAGAAGCTAAAGCACTTCACAGCTTGAGGTCATTTTTAGAGAAAAGTGATCTAGAGTGTCCTTATACGGAAGCAGACTGAGGTGAGGGTTTGAGGAGTCGGGAGAGAGAACCAGCCTGAGTAGTAACATAGACCCAGAGCAGCAAAACCTTGCATACATCCAGGCAGCCTGAGAAAGGGCTCAAGTGGAAGCCAGCCTGCCTATCGGAGGCTGACTGCAAGAAACAGTGACTCAGCCGAAACCGGTGTGGCTCAGTGGATAGAGCGTCGGCCTGCGGACTGAAGGGTCCCAGGTTCAATTCCGGTCAAGGGCATGTACCTTGGTTGCGGGCACATCCCCAGTAGGGGACATGCAAGAGGCAGCTGATCGATGTCTCTCTCTCTCATCGATGTTTCTAACTCTCTATCCCTCTCCCTTCCTCTCTATAAGAAATCAATAAAATATATTAAAAATAAAAAAATAATAATAAAATAAACAGTAACTCAGAACCAATGTAATTGAGGGGAGGGGAAGCTTCCCATGAGATGACAAGGCCACTGAGCAACCCTGGTATAGATCCCTACACTGAAATATACCAAAAATCCCACGGTAACAATTTAACTTAGAGGGGCCTGGGCCTATAGTTCCCAAAACTCCGGACAGAAGCAAGCATGTACCCTCAACCCAGACTTCATAAAATTCATACAGGGAAAGTTCCATCATATAGGAATTCACGATATAAAACAAGAAAATACCGCCCTAACCTGTTTGGCCCAGTGGATAGAGCATTCATTGGCCTGTGGAATGAAGGGTCCCAGGTTCGATTCTGGTCAAGGGCATGTACCTTGATTTCGGGCACATCCCCAGTAGGAGGTGTGCAGGAGGTAGCTGATAGATGTTTCTCTCTCATCAATGTTTCTAACTCTATCCCTTTCCTTTCCTCTCTGTAAAAAATCAATAAAATATATTTTCTTAACAAGAAAATACTCAAATAGATAAGTAAAAAAGAACAGTCCTGAGAATGGGGGATTGGGGGTTCGGGGGTTACAGATGGCAGCACTCCAGTTCTTATTGACAAACCACCAGGGTGCATGAAGCGTGCTCATGAATATTAGATATTGGAATGATCAAGTAAAAACTTATTTTAATATGACTAAATAGAATTTAAAAGTAAGAAGCAAGAAACTGTAAAAATGAACAGATGTACATAAAAGCAAACCAAACAAGACTTCTAGAAATGAATAATATAATATAAATTAAAATATTTATGACAGAGTTTAAAAGCAAAATATACACAGCTGAAAAAAAGAATCAGTGAACTCAAATATAAATCTGAAGAAATTATACAGAATGCATCTAAGCAGCAAAAAAGTAAAAAAAGTACCATCAACCCAGACTTTCTGGTTAAGAAAAGTAAAGAAAGAAGTGAGAAGGCCTAACATAAAAGTAATCAAAGTTCCAAAAGCAGATAATAGAGAGGATGGGTGAGGTGGGGAAGGCAATATTTAAAGAATAGTAGCTGAGAATTTTACAAAACTGAGTAATCCTCATATTTAGAAACTCCCCCTCCACCCCCCAAAAAATTTCCAAACAGAATAAACCATTAAAAGACCATACCCATACACGTCATAGTAAAACTACAGAATGCCAAAGACAAAGAGAAGGTCTTAAAAGAAGCCTGAAAGAAAAGATAGGTTTCAAAACATACAAAAACTCCCTCCTGCACACCCCCTACTGGGGAAAAAAAAGAAAAGATAGGTTTTCCCCAAAGGTGTAAAGATTAACACCTGACTTTCCAATACCAATTATGGAAGCCAGAAGACAGAGGAATAATGTCTTCAAAGTGCTGGTAAACATAACCATCAACTAGCGGAGCATTTGAGACCTTGCTCCCTGGCATATGTCTTCAGTTTTGCTCCAACAAACTCTTATAAAAGAACTTTTAACCTTTCAATTAATGTGCAGAGCCAATACAACCCTATTTCTAGAAGAAGTTAAATAGAGACATTTTCGGTAATATAAACTGAATGTAATATAAATTGAGATCGTTTACCACCAACAAATTCTTACTAAAGAAACCTCAAAGGAACCCTAATTGGTCTGGCTCAGTGTATAGAGCGTCAGCCAGTGGAGTGAAGGGTCCCAGGTTCGATTCCGATCAGGGGCATGTACCTTGGTTGCAGGCACATCCCCAGTAGAGGGTGTGCAGGAGGCAGCTGATTGATGTTTCTCACTCTCTATCCCTCTCCCTTCTTCTCTGTAAAAAAATCAATAAAATACTTTAAAAAAAAAAAAAAGAAAGAAACCCCTAAGGGATGTAATTAAGGAAGAAGTAAAATACCCCAGAATGAACATCTGAGATGGAAGAAGGAACTAATGGGTAAAGGGGACTTTTCTCACACAGCTGTTTCCTTTGGGAATCGTTACCTCCTACTTCTCTGTTGGGGCACAATGCCTCCCACCGCCTTGCCCGCGTGGAAAATCTCGACTCATTTCCCAGGGAACACCTCTCCCATAAATCCCTCCCAGGATCCCCAGCTGGAATGAATGTCCCTTTCCTCTGAGTCCCCAGTGAACTCGCCACAAACATCAAAGCCCTTGCCTTTCCTTATTCATCTGCCCGCTTTCCCCTTCTACCCTTTGAGTTCCCGGGAGGGATAATTTTAGGATTTACCTCTACATCCTTGAGTTACATATCAGCGTGGCCATTTATCAGTTCTTGGTCATGGAAATTTTGCATCAACAACCTCATTCTTCTTTCGAGGAAGAAGAAAGTTACATATTTTGGAAATGAGACGGAGAGAACAATAGTCTTCCATTCCACACGCAAAAAACAGCCTTGCCCTGGGAACCCCTGAGAAGTTTCCAGCTTGAAACAAACAAATAGGAACCCAGCTGTGGGCTAGGGAGCCATTCTCAGGACCGGTCCTCAAAGAGCTGCTTTGCACGCGTGGGGCTCCCCTCTTCTCCTCCCCCTATAAGTGGAGCAAACAGCACCGGCAATGGCTTCTTCCTGAACAAGGCCTCTCCAGAAAGCAGGCTACCTTCCTGGGAAGAGCTTCGGACCAGGTAGGGGTCTGAGAAAGGAGCAAGGCAGAACAGAGTGTGACGTCACGGAAGTCCAACTGCAGAACAGGTAGCTCCTTCCAGAAGTAAATTCCTCGGAGGCTGGCTCCACCACCTCGGCCAAGTCCTCCTTGTCTTGGCATCTGGGAATGTCCAGTCTGCTGGGCTCCTCGTGCCCCATTTACCTTGGAAAACACCACAGTGAGGGGCATCTCAGCCAGAGCCAGTAGCCAGTGGATAGTGGAAGACTAACTCCTGCTGGCTCCCTGCCAGCACCGATGCACAGGGAGGAGCCCGCAGGAAGGATGGAGGCCGTGTTGGGCTGAAGGATGAGGCGTCTTTTCTCTATTCAAGGGAGCTTTGCCAGCCTGGGAGGTTTAGATCTGACCTCAGGGAGGGATGGGGATAAAGCTGAAAATCGCCCACCTTTTGAGTCTAAATTAACTTAAGTTGTTCATTTATAAAAAGTAAAGCCCTAGCCAGTTAGGCTCAGTGGACAGAGGTTCAGTCTCAGACTGAAGGGTCCTGGGTTCTATTCACATTGCCTCAGTTGCAGGCTCAGGGGCGGGTGCCGGAGGCAACCACTGGATGTGTCTTACTTTGATGTCTCTCTCTTTCTCTCTCTCTTTCTCCCTCTCCTTTCCATTCTCTTTAAAAATCAATGGAAAGTATCCTCAGGTGAGGATTAATTTAAAAAAAAAAGGGGGGGAAGGAAACGTAAAGAAAAGGGTTATTATGGTGCAGCTCACATTTCTTTCACAGGAAAACTATTGTTCTTCAGAACAGAATGGGAAGTGGTGGGAAGTAAGGCAAGTCTGCTAAAGCCCTCAGCCTCCCCATGTGAGGCTGCTGAGAGACGGAAAAGAAACACAGACTCCAATAAGCAAACACACACACACACACACACACACACACACACACACACACAAAGGAAACGGGCAACTCCTTGAAGTGGTTGCCCCTGGGTCCCGGGAAAGGGGTGATGGCAGATGGCTTTCCATCTTAGGCCTTTCTAGCGGTGGTTCACTTTCATCTGGATCAAGTGTACGTGTTTCTTTAACAACTGCATCAATAACAAGGCACATGGTTTAAAATCAAAACTGAAGGGAGTCCCCATCACCCGGAGCCTGTGAGATAAACTGTGGTGGACTCAGTGGCCAGCGGCACTGAGAAGGAAGGTGGTCTGTGCAGAAAAGGGAAGTAAGGGTGATGGGATTTAAGTAAAAGGATTGTTTCGATTGAGTTGATGACCAATACAGACGTTATGATGCCAATTGTGCTTTTTAAATCTCTGTGCATATGCGTGTTATCTGACTCAGTTATTTTCTTACAAGTGGCAGAGACTCAACGGTTAAGCAAAACGGATAAATGAATTGGCTCCTACAACTCCTTCGCCGCAGCTCGGTCCACGGGCTCAACCAGCTCAGACAGGTCTCACATCCTCCGGCCTAGCAAGCCCAGAAGGAAGACCTCCAGGGTACCTGCCACAGTTCTGGAAGGAGCAGATGGCTCAGTTGAAATAAGGGCTCAGGGAGGGAGATGCTTCAAAGGTCATGTCCCAACCCTTATTCTAGAACAAGTCCCCCTGACAGAGTCTCACAGGCTATAATGAGAGCTGGGATGAGAGTGGGGTCCCCCTAAAGGAAATCTGGTTGTTACTTCAGAAGAAGATGGGATGGACTTGGGTGGATTCACTCAACCGATGTCCACCATATTTAATACACACATGACATGATTCTAGATGAACGGGAAAAGATCTGGAAGGAAACAGATTGGTGGATTGATAGTGGCTGCTTAGAGATCTACATCACCATGTCTTTTGATGCTCCGTTGAGGATCAAGGGCACAGAATTCTGAAATCAATTCATAATGTCCGTCATTGGAAGTAAAATCAGAAGTGACTGTATGTGAGCTTCGTATCATCCTCTTCAACCCAGAGGCTCCATTTGTTCACTGAGATACAGTTAGCACGCAGCAAAGCGCAAGGATCTTAGGCATTCTGCTTGACGGGTTTTGACAACTGTTTACATCCTTGGAAACCACCGCCCCAAACAAGATACAGAACACTTTCATCATCCTGGAAAATCCCCCCACATCCTCCCAGTCACCTGCCCCACCCGGCCACATTCTGATTTCTGTCACCTTGGATTCGTTTTGTACTGTTCTGTGTGTGTGTGTGTGTGTGTGTGTGAATATATTTTTATTGATTTCAGAGAGGAAGGGAGAGGGGAAAAATAAAAACATCAATGATGAGAATCATTGATCAGCTGAATCAAACCTCTGCCCCAGACATGTGCCCTGGACCAGAATCAAACTTGGGACCCTTCAGTCCTCAGACTGATGCTCTATCCCCCGAGCCAACCATTTCCCCGTTGACTAAAAAATTTGCGGCCTGTTTCATACGCTTAGTGACCACTAAGCTTCGTCCAGCTTCTTTTGTTAAGAGTTGTGTGTGTTGTTTACTGAGTATGAAAGTGGTCTCATCCTTAAAGGGAAGAAGTATATGGGCAGCTCCTTCATGGGCTGGGAGTTGGCTTCCGTACCAAGGGGATTTCAAGGTCAGGTCATGTGGTTGCTGCCGCAGAAACATAAATTCCCATGGCTGCCTGGGTTCCTCACCCCGTGTACCTGGGCTCTTTCCTCCTGTTTACTTGGCCCTCGGAACTCTCTGCCTTGGGACCTCTTACTTGTGAGGCTGCCGTCCTGGATTCTGTGTGCTGTCCTCCCTCATGCCCCTGGTTGCCCTCCCCGTCAGAGTGGCAGGTCTGTTGCCTGGTTACCATCTCCCAGGCCCAGGTCTGGCTGGTCCACTTTCCAGCACCCCCTTCCTCAGAGCCAGGCATTTGGACATGTCTGCTCTGGGAAGTCTGGGGGTTCAATGGCATTGATTTAACACCCATTAATAGCAGCTGCTGGAGACACAGGATGATCCAGTTGTCTGGGTGTCGGGCTGGCTGTTTCTCTGGGTTAAAGTATTTTGTGGATATTTCCCCCGCCCCCCGCCAAGATATTAAGGAAGAAAAATAAAACTGCTCATCGCTACTCAAAGTCAGGAAAAATACTGGCAACAAGAGCAAGCACAACTGCCATCTTCCCTTCTCACAAAAGCCTGGGGTCTCCACGCCCTCCTGCCGAGTTTCCTCTCGCCCTCCCCATGTATTACTCCTTAATTAAGATCAATATTGTAGTCGTGGGGAGGCTTAATCATGGGGATGGAAGTTGCATCTCTCTGCCTAAGTCTCACCAAGATGAGTTAATGGCACCGTCTCCTGCTGGGTGGTTTACGGGCGAGTGAATCAAAATAGATGAATAGCCAGGGCGTTTCCTGCCAGGGACCCAGCTGCCGGGCTATGTCCAGGCTGGAAGACGGTGGTCACAGCTGGCAGAGTACCAAGACCAGAGCTGTGAGTGTCCCTCCGCCCTGGGTCCCAAGCATCATTGTGGTGGATGGAAGGGATATCACTTTAAGCTCTAGGCAGATAGGAATTTTAACCGTCATACATGTTTCTCTCAAAGATACCCAGGGTCTCATTTAGGCCTTAGTAACTTATTGGAGTCTCCTGTTCTCCTCTCCCTAAAACCGTACAACTCCTACAACTTCTCAGTCCTCTGCTCCAACACGACTCTCTCATGGAGGCTATCTTTGCCCCCCATCTTGGTCCCTGGAACTCTTCTTAACCAATGCATTTCCGCTCCATGTGCTCCTTTTATGTGGCATGGCCCTCTTATGCTACGCAGCCCTAGGGAATCCTGTTATTCCATGATTGCCTTTCTTTCAACAATCAGCTCATATATATATATTTCCCATCTTTAAAACTGGGGAAGAACCCAGCTGATGTGGCTCAGTGGTTGAGCATTGACTCATGAACCAACCAAGAGCTCGCCCATTGGATTCCCAGTCAGGGCACTTGCAGGATGCATCTGATCATCGATGTTCCTATCTCTCTATTCCTCTCCCATCCTCTCTCTAAAGTCAATTAAAAAAAAAAAAAAAAAGAGCCGAAACCGGTTTGACTCAGTGGATAGAGCCAAACCAGTTTGGCTCAGTGGATAGAGCGTCGATGTTTCTCTCTCATCGATGTTTCTAACTCTCTATCCCTCTCCCTTCCTCTCTGTAAAAAAATCAATAAAATATATTTTTAAAAAAAAGAAAGAAAAGAAACGAGCAAGTTAAACCCCGAATTCCTGCCTTCTGCTAGCCTGCCTTTCCTGTAAGCAGAGAGCAAACGGGGGACAGACCTTCTCATGTATTCCTGGGTCTGTATGAACTCGTGTGGAGTTCAGCATCTTCCTTTTTTTGTGTCTACTGCCCCTCCTACCCTCTCCCCCGCTTCAGTTCCTCAGTATCCTCTTCTCCCAAATTCAAACAGAGGACCAGAATCTCTCATTTGTGGGTAAGGAGGCTATTTCCACCATGCCCACCTTACAGGACTCAAGAAATGAACCTCTCACCTATTTGGGGGGGGGGTAGTGAGAACTGGGGCCTCCTCTTCCCACAGAGCCCTACAGTCTTTTTTTTAAATATATTTTATTGATTTTCCACAGAGATGAAGAGAGAGGGATAGAGTTAGAAACATCGATGAGAAAGAGACATCGATCAGCTGCCTCCTGCACACCCCCCATTGGGGATGTGCCCACAACCAAGGTACATGTCCTTGACCGGAATCGAACCTGGGACCCATCAGTCCGCAGACTGACGCTCTATCCAATGAGCCAAACTGGTTTCAGCAAGCCCTACAGTCTTATTCCACATTCTCCATCTGGAAGGCAAGTTCGGGTCAAACCCAGTTATGCGGATTTCTGGGGCTCGAACCTGCACAGGTACTCTCCAGGTTGACCTGAATTTGTTGGTTGCCCTCCAATACACCCAGAGCCCCATGCTGACGAATGAGCCAGGAGCGCACAGCGTAAGCAGTAACAAAAGGGGAGTCTAACGTGCAAGGGAAGAGGCGCACTCCAGGAAGCCGGTGACTCAAAGCCACTGCAAAAACCAGTGCAGGGGTTCCCGTCCACCCTTTCTTCCTTAAAGGGCGGGTGTGCAAAGGAACAAATGAGCAACGTTTCCTGCCATTGGGAGCCCGGGTGATGCTTCCGTGTTCCTTTAACCCTGCAGGCTGGAGCGAGGTCCCATTGGCATGCCCCTCGGAGCACCGTGAGAGTCCTGCTTGCCCACGGCATTCTGGGAGGTGCCAGCGATTGGCAACACCAATTTCATGAACCTCAGTGACGAGAGTGTGTGCATGTAGCCCCGGTGCCCAAAGCTTGAATAGTGCCCTC
Organism: Lasiurus cinereus; assembly: GCA_011751065.1. Classification (NCBI taxonomy): domain Eukaryota; kingdom Metazoa; phylum Chordata; class Mammalia; order Chiroptera; family Vespertilionidae; genus Lasiurus; species Lasiurus cinereus. Next base: position 101,521 of record JAAGEH010000143.1, read on the forward strand.
ATTCTTTCCTCTTGTAGAAGAGAGAAATAAGGCACCCTTTGAAAGCTGGAAGAAATGTTTGAGATCATGGGTGTATCACCAATGGATCTGGTAAATGGGGACTCCATTGCCCTCGATGTCACCCACAGGGTACTTGTGAATATCAAGTGAAGAAGACTACATCGTCTTTTAAAGTCCTGTCGGATGTAAAACTGAGGGATAAAGCGTGACAGGCCTAGAGGAAATGGTTTGGGGATCTCATCCAGTGAATAGGGGACATTAGCCCAAAGCTTGCTGTTGGGGTGGATTGACATTTCTCTTTCACTTCACTGGGATGGTGTGTAAGTGGGTGATCTTGAATTCCCTGTTAAACTATCTCCATCCCTGCCCTAACTGGTTTGGCTCAGTGGATAGAGGGTCGCCCTGCAGACTCAAGGGTCCCAGGTTCAATTCTGTACCTTGGTTGGGGGGCATATCCCCAGTGGGGAGAGGGGGGTGCAGGAGGCAGCTGATGAATGTTTCTCTCTCATCAATGTTCTCTCTCTCCCTTCCTCTCTGTAAAAAAATCAATAAAATATATTTAAAAAATAAAATAAACTATCTCCATCCTTGATCCATTTTATCCTGATTTCATCAAAACCTGAGAGAACCTGGTGCTTGGAGCTGACTGAGGCCATTTAAATTTTCAGCTGTAGGAAAGTTGGCCTCTCTTTCCAATTTTACAGCATCCTGGGCCCTGGCTTGAATCCATGACATTTCACTGTGTTCTTGGAAGAGAATTATTCTTTTCCTTAAGAAAAGTTCCTCTGTCTCTAATTTCCAAGCCTTGAATAGTCCAGAAAGAGGTCATCCACCCTGTGTTTTTAAACAGACGTAGACCTGGTGTGCAGGTGGTCACACCTGGAAGTCCCCATAGCGCCAGGAACTTGTTTTCATGGTTGTGACCCCTGAAGGTCCTGGAGTCTTTTCCAGAAAAGAGAGGCCCCTGTGGTGACGTCACTGCTCTTATCTGGCCAGGCTCAGATGAACATCTTTTAATCGAGGATTACAAATGTCAGAAGCATGCCATTGTTGTGGCAGCTCCAACGATGGTGATGATGGTGGTGATATTTCTTAAATATATATTTTTACTAGAGGCCTGGTGCACGAAATTCATGCACTCGGGGAGGGGAGGGGATCTTCAGTCTGGCCTGCGTCCTCTCGCAATCAAGAGTCCCTCCCCTATCGGTCACCCCACAGAGGGTGGCTTGGGCCTCCCTCTTGGGGATGATCAATTGTGAAGCCCCTACCCCTACCCCACTGATTGCCTCATTGATCGGCTGCTGGCCAGTGGCCTGGGCCTCCCTCCTCGGGGCAATCATGGGGTGATAGCAGGAGGAGGGGCCCCCAACCAATCGCATCATACCCGCCTTGGTGTGTAACAGCGTAGTTGTCTGGACAGTCATCGATTTGCATATTATGCTTTTATTATTATAGATTGATATTTTAGAGAGAAAGGGAGAGGGAGAGAGAGATAGAAACATTGCTGAGAGAGGAACATCATCCATCAGTTGCCTCTTGCATGGTCCTACTGGGGACTGAGCCTGCAACCTGGGCATGCACCCTGACGGGGATTCAACCGTGACCTCCTGGTTCATAGGTCGATGCTCAACCACTGAGCCATGCTAGCCTGGCAGTGCTGAAACCCCTGATGATCCAACTCCTGAATCTCAGCAACCCTGTCCTCTGCTTCCTCGACCTTGTGCACCCCTCCTGGTACTGCTCTCCCAAGGACGCCAGGCGGCCGTGGACACAATCCCTTGTGCCCTTAGTATCTCCAATTCATGCCCCAAAGCTCGCCTCAGGCATCCCTGTCTCCAGGGGGGTGCCTGATGCCCCAGTCTGATGAGATGGCCTGCTGTGTCCCCACAGCGTCCTGCGCACATCGCCATCAATGCTCTTCCAAGACCTGTGAATACCTCTGTCTGCGTTCTTGTGTCCTGACCCCTCTAGAGGATCCTTGGGGCGCGGAGTCCCTGCTTCTCACTCACCTCACCATCTGCCAGGCAACCGGAAGCCACGCAAGCAGCGCTGGCCGGGCAGAGGGCATGTGGAACCCCCCTGGTGTGCAGCTGGGGCTGAGGACGCCAGCCTCCTCCTCACCTGCTCCTTTGCCCTCCATCTGGAGTGATCTCTACCCGCCTGCTCCTGAGACCCAGCCAAGCAGATGCAAGCCGGGGCAGAGTCACATGGGTCGTTTGCATATGATTTGTTTAAATTTGCATGTAATTGGCTTAGGCCTGCAGAATCTAATCTCTGGCTATTTGTTTTTAATGCTGAAGCTGGGTCACTGAGACATTCATTCACTCGGGAAGGTTATTCCCGCTCCTTCTGTGGCTCTTTCCTTTCTCCTTTCCCTGCTGGCCAGGTTGCCCTGGCCTGTGAGTGTCAGGGGTCTCTGAGGAGTGGAGAGACCTGGGTGAGAGGGATGTGGTCCAGGAATGGGGTGTATGCTTTGCTCTAAGAACACGAGGAGTGGCATGTCTATAAAGGATCTGGACCAGGCTGGGGGCAAAGGTGTCCGTGCAAGGACTCTGGGCTCTGCTGTACTGGCCCTCAAAGCTGACCCACCCACAGTCTCAAGCAGTTGGGACTCCGGGGGTGAGAATGGATTGGGGCTGAGTGAGGTGGGTGACACCCTATGGCAAAGACCATAGGACAGAGACTTGAATTCAAAGTCACTGAATCAGGACCAGAGACAGGCAAGAGAAATGGGCATGTCAAGTTGAAACCAGCCCCCAGAAGGACCCTGGGGCAGGGAGGGAAGCGGGTCAGTCTGTGAGTTACAGAGGGTCTCCCAAGCTGTGGCTCCCCATCGAGCTGCTGACACCTTCCTGCCTGGCACGGCCTCCTGCCCATCACCCATCCCTTCTGGGGCCGCCCACCCTTTCCCCTCGTCCTTTCCCACCACAGTAGTAGCAGAAGGCAGCCTCAAGCTGCGTGGCCCAGGAGCGAGGCGGGGAATCTGGGCTGGACCAGCACGTCTAGGCTCACCGGCACAGCATGCTCGGTCTCATGCCCTGTGGCGAGGACACGGTGGCATTTCAACCGGTCACAGCCGGAGAGCGTGAAGTCCCCAGGAAGCGTGTGCCACACTCCCCGTGTGAAGCACCATGGGCTGCGGGCTGCGTCACACTCGGCATCGCCGGCCTCCAAGGTGCCAGACAGATGCTCGCACGGTGCTAAAGATGGTCACCGCGAGCCCCAACTCTCTTTGCGTGCCTCCCGTTTCCGTCTGGCACCTGGGAAGTGCGTCTCTCGAGTCATCCTCTCGGAGGGGACACTGCCGAGGACCCACAGGCGACATTTCAAAGCAGTTGTGCTCTGAGGTAGCTTTGCATATTAAAAAAAAAAAACTCGCAAAAAATACATCTTTTCAGGCCCTGTCGTTCCCAAACTACTCTAAAGATTGCATGAGAATCATCTGGGGGGCTGTTTACACATGGGGGCCAGCTCCTTGAACCCAGAGATTCTGGTTCCAAATGTCAGGGGGAGGGGACCTGGGGGAGGGGGGAGAATTCTGACAACTACGTCCCTAGAATTCCGACATGCGGCCAGGATGAACCCGCTGACTTAGACCACGGCAGGAAGACGCACATCTGAACTTGGGGCTGTGGTTGCCCAGAGATCGGGTGCAAATGGGCAAGGACCTCTGCAAACAAGGCCCCCAGGTTGGGGGTGGGGGGTGGATAACCAATCAAACAGCGCTCACGTCGTGTCATGCTGCAACAGGCGTGTTAAGGTTTCAGTCAAGTGCAGGGGTGGGACAGGCATAGTCCGCCTGTGTGAGACATGGCCGTTTGAGCCTTCCTTCCGGTGGGGTTGTTGATAGGAGGAGAGTTCATCTGCCTATCTGGACAGCCATTTGGGCATTTGCTTTTCATTAATCTTCATTAGCAAAATTAATCATGAAGCCTGTGGTGCAAGAAGTTTTGTTTATGTTTAACTTGGCGCCGGGCTTCCGAAGGAAGACCTGGGATTGAGGTCAAGTTCCTTATTAAGGTGTGAGAGGAGCCGCCAAGTCTGTACGCTTTGTGTTTCGCCTAAAACCTTCACTTCAGGTCTCTCCGCTGCCAGGTTGTTGCCAGGCTGGGTTGGAAGGTTACCTGTCCATGGTGCTGCTCAGCCCCGTTTCATTAACACCTACCCATCTGTCCCCACCATCCCCGTATCTCTGCCCAGATCGATTTTCACACCTGTCTTAGCAATTCTGGGAGAGGCGCTTTGAAGTCCCTTTTCAAAATCCCCCGTTAATGATCTGGTAATTATCGCGGCGACTTCTCAATGAGGTGTGAAGTCCTCAGCTAGCTGTCAGCGAGGGACTCCCCGAGGCGCTGGGAAAGGGACCCGGCGCAGAAGCCCTGAGCCCTGGCCACCCCAGACCCCAGTCACAGGAGCAGCATGTGGCCAGAGAAGGGGCCCTGCTTGGGGGTGGCAAGGCCACCAGGAGCTCCTGATGGCAGAGGAGCCCCTCTGAGTCATGGGACCAGACTGACTATAGAACCTGGGGGAACCCCATCAAGGACCCCCACATCCGCACCAGTACCTGGTAGGCAATGCCAAGGGCCGTGGCGGCTCCGGGGTGGACCCACACTCCTGCACACAGACTGCAGGGTGTCCTGGGTCCCCTCCCAGGAGAACCCCCACTTTCCCACCCATTTTAAGCAGTCACAGCTGCCCTCCACGCACAGGAAGAGCTGTTCAGACCTTTCCCTTTCAGATCCACCGGGGGCTACATGAGTGCCAGCTGAGCCGGGCACTGCAACATCTGGACGCCAAGTATGCCACCTACCTCCACGCCTGTGCTCCCCAACTTCCTGCTTCCACTAGTCAGAGTAAAAGGAGCCCCGTCCCCCTGTCCCCCAGGGTCCAAGACAGGGTGTCGGGTATCTCCGTCTGACCACCCCTCACCACAAAGGGGGCGGCACGATACACGAAGGGGTGGATGCTGGCCCAGCAACATCTGAACTGGTCCTCTCATTCCCACCCCTGTTCCCAAAAAAGAAGACGATCCTCGTGGGGAAGGGAAATGCCCGCCCCGAGGACCCTCTTGGCCAGGGGGGCTCATAGCGCAGGCCCCTCGTTTTAACCAACGTGACACCCACACTGGGAAGGTGGCGTGACCTGCTCCAGATCAAAGCCTCGCCAGCTGATGCTGGAGCCGGAACCGGAACTCGGGGTTTCTCCACACACACACACACACACACACACACACACCACCATACACACACTACCCACACCATACACACCACACACACCATACACACACCACACACACACACCACCATACACACACTCCCCACACCATACACACACCACATACACCATACACACATACCACACACACACCACCATACACACACTACTCACACCATACACACACCACACACATATACCACACACCACACACACAACCACCATACACACACCACCATACACACACTGCATACACCAGACACACAACACACCACACACAACACACACAACACACCACACACACACACACCACCATACACACACTGCATACACCAGACACACAACACACCACACACCACACACACACACACACACATACCACCATACACACACTACTCACAC
>JAAGEH010000143.1:107236-179979 GCA_011751065.1 Lasiurus cinereus
CACACACTGCCCACACCATACACACACCACATACACCATACACACACCACACACACATACCACACACACACACCACCATACACACACTGCACACACCAGACACACACCACACACAACACACCACACACCACACACACACACACACACACACCACCATACACACACTACCCACACCATACACACACCACACACAACACACCACACAACACACATACACACACACACACACACACACACACACACACACACCCTTGGCTTTGCCACCAGCGCCCACCAGGAGTCTGAGGTGTCTTTATGTTTGCACCTGCTGGCCAGGTGTCCTCAAGAGCCAGGGGAGGTTGCCAAGGCCGGTTTGGCTCAGGGGATAGAGTGTCGGTCTGCGGACCAAAAGGTCCCAGGTTCGATTCTGGTCAAGGGCATGTGCCTTGGTTGCGGGAGCATCCCCAGTGGGAGGCGTGCAGGAGACAGCTGATTGATGTCTCTCTCTCATCGATGTTTCTAACTCTCTATCCCTCTCCCTTCCTCTCTGTAAAAATCAATAAAATATATTTAAACAAACAAAACAAAGAGCCTGGGGGGGCAGGGACAGCCAGTCCAGTTTGCCCTTAGCCACCTCTGACGTATCCTTGGCACAGTGCTGCCAGAATTCAGCTGCCAGTCATGCTGACCGGTCTTCCTCCCTAACCTGGCTTCTGGGGCGATGGAGCCCCCCAGCCTCTGCTGGCCCAGACCTGCCCCCAGTACTGGAGGGGGCCAGCCTAGGAGCGGGGCCCTGGTTCACAGCTCCAGGCAAGCGGTCACATGGAGATTCTACCTGCCAGAGTCTGGCCAGCGGCCCAGGTACCGGGAAGCAGCCTGGCCCCGCCTGGACGGTGGGCTCCGAGTTCTGGCCTATTCCGGCGGATCTCTTCAGGATGTGAGGCTGGAGCTGGTCCAGCCTGGGCCTCCACCTCACACCTGTCCGCCCGGGGCCGGACCCGGGTCCTCACAAGAAGGAGCAATGCTTCATGGCATCGGAACGGAAGCCTGGCCAGTGTGCCCGCCCTCAGCCCACGCCGTCAACCCTCCTGACCGCAGAGAAGGCTGCAAGTACGGTTCCGGCCATCAGAGAACCATCCCTTCCTCCCCTGGTCTCAGTCGATGAGGAAGGCTCTCTGCTCTCGCTCTGCCACCGGACCTCCATGGAAAGGGCTGTTGCCAAGGACTGTGCTTAGAGAGCTCCGCGCCTGGTGCCAGCTGGCTAAGGGACTTGGCGTCGGGTCCTGGCGCTGCTGCCAAACAGATTGTGCTCTTTGGCAAAGGCAGCCTCCCTCTCTGGGCCTCAGTTTCCCCGTGTGTAAAACGAGGAGTTTGGACCAGGGGACCTCTCGGATCCCTTCTAACTCTCAGGGCCCCTGGACTCGAGGTTTGCCTGATGGCTAAGGATGGCTCCACGGAGACAAGAGGTTAGCTTCTCTTAAGCCCGGAGAAGCTTGTTCACTCTCTTTATATCTCAGGTACAATGACCCGTTCTTAAAGGTGCAAACACACCAATGTCCACAGCCCTGTAAGGGCAGAAGAAGAGCCGCATGCCCAGGTTTCTGGAATTCAAGGTGCTGCCTATCTCTGAACCGATGGTGCCACAACAGTAATCTAATTTAGCCATTACAAGAGAGCGGCTGGTCAGCCCATTTCACAGACAAGAAAACGGAGGCACAGAAAGGTCAAGTCGCGCATCCCCGCAAGGTCTGCCTGGCTCCAAAGGTCAGGCTCATAATCACAAACTCTCTCAAATGCCCAGTCTGGGGACTTTAGTAGAAAAAGAGTAAGGACAGACCAAAAGCCACTTCAACAAGACGGGGATGCCAGGCAGGACACCTGCGTGACTGAGCATGCCCAGCAAACGGCGGCTGTCCCCAAAGATGTGTGGGCTGGGAGATCCAGTGGAAAGGGGTGCCCTTAGAAGGCGTGAAAGGCTTTGATGAACGTGTGCCAACAATCCTGGTTCTCTCAAATGGACTCCTGCCCCCTCCCATCCTCTGGAAGCGGAATGCTCATGGCTTCCTTTGAAGGGAAGGTGGATGCTGTTGGGAAGCAGCTAGAAGTAAATATATATATATTATTGATGTTTTACAGAGAGGAAAGGAGAGAGATAAAGAGTTAGAAACATCAATGAGAGAGAAACATCCATCAACTGCCTCCTGCACACCCCTTACTGGGGATGTGCCCGCAGCCAAGGTACATGCCTTTGACTGGAATCGAACCTGGGACCTTTCAGTCTGCAGGCCGACGCTCCATCCACTGAGCCAAACCGGTTTCGGCGTGGAAGTAAATGTTTCTGACGCTGGCCAGTGTCTGGGGAGACCCGTTCAGTTGCCTGGGCCCTGAGGACCCAGCTCTGTCTCCCAGGTTTGCCATAATGAAATCGTCAGAAATGACAACGATAAATGCTAAATGGCATTTTCACTTCTTATAAGATGGATATAACAAGTACAAACTATCACTGCCTTTAAGGATTGTTTTCCCAAAAAAGTTACTTTAAGTAGCACCAATGTTAAAGAAATGCACATTACCATATTACTAAAAAATATGTTTTTAAAAGACAGTTTCAGCCCTGGCCGGTTTGGCTCAGTGGATAGAGTGTCAGCCTGCGAACTGAAGGGTCCTGGGTTTATTTCGGTCAAGGGCACATGCCTGGGTTGCGGGCTCGATCCCCAGTGGGGGGCATGCAGGAGGCAGCCCATCAATGATTCTCTCTCATCATTGATGTTTCTATCTCTCCCTCTCTTTTCCTCTCTGAAATAAGAAAGGAAGGGAGGGAGAGAGGAAGACAGGGAGGGAGGGAGAAAGGATCATCGGACAGATGCCAACCCAGGAGATGTGTTCACTGGTCATGTTTCATAGAAACCACTCTGCCATCCCCATCAGTGAGACAGAGTCAATATCCCCGATCTTGTTTACCTTTCTTTTAAATTCCTCTCCAAGCAATTGGTAAATACATTCCTCTAAAATCCATTCATGGCAGCCCTGCAGCTGCCAGGAGCTCCAGGCCGGGTGTCTGCCCTGCTGAGCAGTGCCTGCTGAGCCCCGGGTCTCGGTCAGCACTTACTGAGCCCCTACTCTCTACCAGGCGTCCTGGGGGCCCCGGGGGCAGAACCAGGGACATGGGGGACCGCAACCCAGGGCTTCATCGGTGAGAATGCTTCCCACTGAAAAACACCCTCCAGGATTCCAGCTCCCTTCCGTTCTCTCTGAGACACTCTCATCTTTGCTGAACTCTCACCCGATGCCCGGCCTGATGCTCGGATCTCTGAACAGAAAAGCAGCAGCGCCCTAGCCAGCTTGGCTCAGTGGAGAGTGTCGGCCTGCGGACTGAAGGGTCCCGGGTTCGATTCCGGCCAAAGGCACATGCCTGGGTTTTGGGCTGGATCCCCAGTGGGGGGCGTGCAGGAGACAGCCAATCAATGATTCTCTCATCATTGATATTTCTATCTCTCTCTCTCTACTCCCTTCCTCTCTGAAATCAATAAATATAATTTTTAAAAAAAGAACAGAAAACCAACAGCAACGGCGGCCCTGCCCACCGTGTGCACCGGAAGCCGCCAGCCAGCAAGGAGGACCCCAGACGGCATCACGTCCCAGCCACAGCCTGAGCTGGCGACCGCGGCCTTGCCCCGCAGAATGGACTGAGTGGCGGCAAACCTCCCTCCTGACCACAGTGGTCAGGGAGAGTGAACACCCGCACCTGCAGATTTGGCTCAGACACTCGGGGGGTCACGAATCTGTGTGAAAGCAGAGGGCACGGGAGAGTCAGGATTTGATCAGCCGGACATGGGGGGGCTACCAGGCCCATCCCCCACCCCCAGGAGCTGCAAGGAAGGCCTGGCTCCCCGGCTGCCCCTGTGGTCACTGCTGTCTGAGGAGTGCAATTTCTCAAGGAGACACGCATGAAAAGCATCCTCCCCCCATTTCCAAGTGTGCCCCCCAAGACACACGCCAACACCGAGACCACAGCCTTCCCCAGTGACTGGTATACAGGGAGTTGAACCCCTTGTTTTCTAAGCCCCTCTCTTCTCCTATGGGGACGATGCTTCCCGGGTCTTGCTTGTTTCTCAGGTGACAGCGTGTGGTGGTAAGATCTTTATTCCACCCACAGGCGAGGACAGGACTAATGAATGACTGTACCTGCAGCAGCTCCGAGGTCAGCGGGAGACAGGAATTCAAAATCACCCGGAGAGGTGCAGGCGGCACACGGGAGACCCATCTAATTCTGGAGAGGGACCCGGGAACGGGTGGGTGGGAGTGACTGCGCCTCATTAATTGTTTTCTTTGAAGTCCTCAGTGATGGTTTTCTAGCAAGACAGTCCGTGTACAAGAGACTTCGCTCTCTGTAGCTTATGGAGAAAATGGAGATGCGACCAAGTCTCCCATTTGTTTTACAACATGTACAGGGTTGGAGGAAAGGGGAGGAGCCTCATTTGCTTTTTTCCCTTAAATCTGATGGAAGGGAAGGCTGGGCTCACTTGGAACATTCTTCATCGGAACTCGGAGCCACTTTCCACCCCACCCCACCCCCAAACTCTGCTCAGCTGATGATTGCCCAGGAGGCCTGGCTTCTCAGCCAGCCTGGGCAGGGCTGGGCCAGGTGGGCAGCTCCAGGCCCACAGGCTGGTAGAAACCGCCCGAGTCTTGTTGCTAGGGGACCGGTGTGGCTCTCTCCATCTCGATTCCTTAAACTGCCGCCCACATGCTGCCAGCTGGGAGGCCCAGGCTGTGGAATTCACTCACTCATTCATCAATGATTTATTGAACCCTACTACGTGCCATGGGCTGTTCTCTTCAACAAAACAGAGCAAATCCTCCTTGGGGGAAGCAGACATTCCAATAAAGGGAGAGGCATGGAACAAAGAAGAAAAACGTACAGTGTGTCAGCTGGTAATAAGTACCAGGGAGACCAGGAACCATGCACAAGAGGATGGAGAGGATGCTGAAACCGGTTCGGCTCAGTGGATAGAGCGTCAGCCTGCGGACTGAAGGGTCCCAGGTTTGATTCCGGTCAAGGGCACATACCTTGTTTGTGGGCACATCCCCAGTAGGAGGCGTGCAGGAGGCAGCTGATCGATGTCTCTCTCATCGATGTTTCTTTTTTTTATTATTATTTAATATATTTTATTTTCTACAGAGAGGAAGGGAGAGGGATAGAGTTAAAAACACTGATGAGAGAGAGAGACATCGATCAGCTGCCTCCTGCACACCCCCTACCGGGGATATGTCTGTACGTAACCAAGGTACATGCCCTTGACTGGAATTGAACCTGGGACCTTTCAGTCCACAGGCTGACACTCTATCCACTGAGCCACACCGGTTTTGGCTCATCGATGTTTCAAACTCTATCCATCCCCAGTAGGAGGGGTGCAGGAGGCAGCTGATCTATGTGTCTCTCTCATAGATGTTTCTAACTCTATCCCTCTCCCTTCCTCTCTGTAAAAAATCAATTTAAAAAAATATTTTTTTTTTAAATAAAGAGGATGGAGAGGATGGGTAGGGTGGTAAAGGATGCGGTTTTACAGGAGCAGTCTGGAAAGGCCATCTCTGAGGGGCTAACATCTCCGCAGGGATCAGACTGGGGAGGGCGGAGTGAGGGAGCAAACAAGACAGATCACAGAAGGAACAGGGTCGCAGGCAGAGGAAACAGCATGAGCAAAACCTCGAGTCTGGAGTTTGCTCAGTGAGATCCAGGAACGCATAGAAGCCAGCACACCTGGAGCGGAGCAGGTGAGAGGAAGGGACGGTGGTGGGAGATGGATGGGCCAGGGGGCCAGGGGGCCAGGAGCCACAGCTTGAGAGCAGGTTGGCCACAACACGAGCTGCGGGCCAACTGAGTCAGCAACGGAGTGCTCCATGCCTCTGGCCAGCCCTCCAAGTCCCTGCTGGGTCGAAGGGAAGAGCACAAAGCACTAATGGCTGCAAAAGACAGTGGCACTCTAATATCCTTCTCCCCCCCCCCAAAAAAAAAATTGTTGCGCATTTAGAGAATATTAAAAAGTGCAGGAAAGAGCCATAATGCAAATACCGGAAAAATACCAGGTAGTTGGGATTATCAATGTTTACCCCAGTTTTCCTTCCAACCATTGTATAATGCTGCTATGATGTGTCTATACACTGAGTGACCAGGTTATTATGATCTCTAAACACATAATAATCTGGCCACTCAGTGTATATCCTATGTAATAAAAGGCTAATATGCAAATTGTCCCCTCAACCAGGAGTTCAACCAGTAGGCAGACCGGCCAACCACCCATGTCCCCTCCCCCTGGTCAGGCTGGTCAGACCCCCCCATGCACAAATTCATTCACTGGGCCTCTAATGTTTGTGTGTGTGTGTGTGTGTGTGTGTGTGTGTAAACTCAACCAAAAGTTTTCTCAAAAGAAAAATAGCATTGCATTCTTTTATAAATATATTTTTATTGATTTCAGAGAAGAAGGGAGATAGAAACATCAAATGAGAATCATTGACTGGCTGTCTCTTGCATGCCCCCAACTGGGGATTGAGCCCAAAACCTGGGCATATGCCCTTGACCAGAATCGAACCTGGGACTCTTCAGTCTGCAGTCTGAAGCTCTCTCCACTGAGCCAAACCAGCTAGGGCACACTGCACTCTTTTAACACCCCTTTGTTCCTTTTCTCTGCACTCAAAATATATCGCATTGGAACCCAACCTCCATGAGATGAGATGCCACTAGTTCTCTAAAAACTTGAGAGTCACTGGACACGGCTGTGGGAGCTCAGGTAGGTTGCTCACCCTCTCTGAGCCCCTGTTTCCTCATCAAAAAAATAGACATCACATCCCTGGGATCTTTGTGAAGAGTAGGGATGATGTATGCAAAATATCTGACACATGTGACGTAGGAAATGAATGGCAGTCGCTCAGAGCTATGAGCAAATAGGCAAATTTGTTCGGCCAACCGAGCCTCTGCCTTGTGTTGGCACTTTCCCTGTTCTGGTAACACAGCAGGAAGCAAGGCAGAAAATAACTTCATCTTTTATCTTCTTTTTCCAAATTCCAACTGCCCAAAAAGACAGCAGGCAATCTAGGAGGCACAGGAACTATGCAATTCCGACTCTGAGTGCCGGAGCCCCCGGCTGGTGCCGGGAAAGGGGCAGAAAGCAGGTTGCCAGGACACAGGGCTTACCGTGGCACCGCTACACCCTGAACTGCTTGGCTCCCTGAGACCTGTCTTCTCCCTCTGCTGCCCTCCCTGCGGCTCCGCGAAGTCCCTCCTCTGGCCGAAGCCCTAGGAGTGTCACCGCCGCTATAGGCAAGTGGCCTCACTCAAAACGCTCTCCTGGAAGATGCGGCCTCTCTCAGCCCCCGGGATTCATTACTTCGTGTTCCTGAGCCGATCACCAGCCGCCCGGCTCAGCCCCAGACAGGCCCGCCGCCGCCGCCGCCACACGGGAAGTCACACTGTCCCCGCTGGTGGCACCACTTCCCAGCAGAAAAGTGATACAGGTTTACACGAAAGGGAAGCCTTGTCCTCTTAGGAAATTAACCATTTCTGTGGAGACCCAGAACCATTCCAGATGGCCAGCTGGGGCAGGACTGACAGCCACTGTCTTAGGACAGTCTTGCAAGCATCTCTTCAGACAGACAGACGGACGGACAGACATCGGGCTCAGTGCATTTATTCCATCAGTGCTGGCAGGCAGGCACCACCCCGCCCCCTGTTCCGATGGGGAAAACCAAGGCCAAGTCAGAAGAATCACTCAGCCACCTGGAAAGAGGACGGGTAGCTTGGAGAACCTCTATGTGGGGGTGTCTGGACATCTTCCACCACCTGGTCTTACTCATTGTTAGAAATAATGGACAAAAGCTTTTAGAAATGTAACCCGCCAGGATACCTAGCAAAGTAGTTCTGTTTGGGAAACTTGGCTGGCTCAGAGGGAGAGCTATTTGGTTGATTCCCTGTTTCTGCTCTCCCCTCCCTCCTCTTCCTCTCCCCCCTCCCCACCCCCTCCAAATTCAGGAGCAGCTGATGCCTGAGCACAATAACTTCCAACCACAGAGTCATCCGGGGAGTGAGGTCAGGGACATGTTTTTCCAAAGGGTAAGAGGCCACATGGACCAGGAAAGTATTTTTTTTTTAATATAAATCTGATCCCAACACGATATCCTTGGCAGGCAGGCCTCCCCCACTCACTCACCTAACGGGGGGTGAACTGTCTCTGGGCGTGTTTTCTACAGACAAGTCTCCCATGAACAGGTGCTCACTGGACCTGCCAGGCAGGGTCCCCTGCACTGGAGGAGGGGTTTTCGTGGGAGTGAAATTCCCCATCAGCCCCCCACCCACCCTCCAGCCGCACATTCGCACCAGCCCCTTCCACCCAAACTCCTCGGGGTTGGCTGGCGGTGAGCCTACCAAGTGGTCTATTGTGTTGGAGCCGTGAAAAACCAGCCCAGCCCTCCCGCTGCGAGGTTTTCAGAGCCGCCTTGGGAAGGCAGGAAGGGCTAGGGGCCCCCCCCCGACTTTTCCAAGAAGGAGGCCTGGGGAAGTCACTCCCCTTCTCCCGGCCTCAGTTTCCCCTTCTTCAAAGGAGCGGGGTCCAGGCTCCCCGGGGCGTGACAAAGGAATGGTCTCGGGCCCCTCCCCCTCCCTCTCTCCTCCTCCTCTCTCCTCCCTCCTCCCTCCTCCCTCCTAGGGCGCGATTCCCCCCGGAGCGCCTTCTCCGCTCGGAGCGCAACTCATCCCGGGAGCGAGACTGAGCCGCTAGCGCGCACACCTCCCCGGCCCGGCCAACACCCCGCCCGGCCCCACCGACGCACCCCCATCCCGGCCCTGGCCCACGAGCAGGTCTCCGAGCTCCATCCAGCGCGGCACCCCGCATCCCTCCCGTGGAACCCCGCCCTCCGCTCGGTCCCCCCAGCCCGGCGGGCGGAGGGCGGGGCGGGGCGGGGCGGGGCGCGCGGGAGGCGGAGCCAAGTCGGGGAATCCTGCTCGCGGCGAGCGCCCGACCCTGTCGAGCAGTCGGCGGCGCTGTCCGAGGCGAGCGGCCCCCGCGTTGGGGCGCGCGGCGGGGAACCCCAGGGCGGCCGCGCCGGGAAGGGTCCCGGAGCCCAGCGAGGCGGCGCCGTGCCCCGCGGTCCGGCAGGCGCCCGGCCACCCTTCCTCTGCCCGGCGCGCCGGTCCCCGCCGTCCCGCCAGCGGCTCGCCCTCCTCCTCCGCTCTCCCGCGCGCCATGCCGCCGCCGCCGCCGCGGGCACCGCGCGTGTGAGCAACACCGCCGGCCATGCTGCCCCTCCTCGCCGCGCTGCTGGCCGCCGCCTGCCCGCTGCCGCCCGCTCGCGGCGGGGCGCCGGGCGCGCCGGGCCTCCTCGGGGCGCCCCCCAACGCCTCGGCCAACGCGTCGTCGTCCGCGGGCTCGCCCGCCGCCCCGCGGCTGCTGGCCTCGGCGGCTCCCGCGGCCCCGGAGGCGGCGGCGGCCTGCAACATCAGCGTGCAGCGGCAGATGCTGAGCTCGCTGCTCGTGCGCTGGGGCCGCCCGCGCGGCTTCCAGTGCGACCTGCTGCTCTTCTCCACCAACGCGCACGGCCGCGCCTTCTTCGCCGCCGCCTTCCACCGCGTCGGGCCGCCGCTGCTCATCGAGCACCTGGGGCTGGCGGCGGGCGGCGCGCAGCAGGACCTGCGCCTCTGCGTGGGCTGCGGCTGGGTGCGGGGCCGCCTCCGGCCCGCCGCCGCCGGGGCGCCCACCGCGCTGCCCGCCTACCCCGCGGCCGAGCCCCCCGGGCCGCTGTGGCTGCAGGGCGAGCCGCTGCACTTCTGCTGCCTGGACTTCAGCCTGGAGGAGCTGCAGGGCGAGCCGGGCTGGAGACTGAACCGCAAGCCCATCGAGTCCACGCTGGTGGCCTGCTTCATGACCCTGGTCATCGTCGTGTGGAGCGTGGCCGCCCTCATCTGGCCGGTGCCCATCATCGCCGGCTTCCTGCCCAACGGCATGGAGCAGCGCCGGACCACCGCCGCCGCGCCCGCCGCCGCGCCCGCCGCGCCCGCCGCCGCCGTGACCTCGGGGGCAGCGGCCAAGTGACTCGCTCCGGCGTCCCTGCTCTCGGGGGGCCCCGCGTGCTTCGTGCTGTAGTGTCCCTTCAGTCCTTCGGGGGAGGGGGTCGCCAGAGAGGCCCGGGGCGCGTGGCAAAAAGCGCGCCCGCCCTCGGACTCTCCGAGGGGAGGGGTCCGCAGCTGGGAAGACGGAGCGGAGGGAAAGGGGACCCTTCCTCCTCGATGTTGCATCGCCCTGCCTCCTCCCTCCCACACCCACGTGCCCTATATATTCATGGCAGAAAATGACCAGATCCTGTGTCTTTGTTTTATATCTTTAATAACCGTTTTAAATGAAAGTTTTAGTATAAAACAAACAAAAAAAAAACCCAATCCAATTGCTATTGCTGTAGTAATCAGAGGAGTTCTTTGTATCCGAACACAGTATTTGAGGTTTGTTGGTTTTAATTTATTTAAAAGGGGGGGGGGAAGGGGCATGGGAATGATTTAACACTGATATATATATATATTGGAAATGAACTTTATGGACCTTTTTCTCCAAGTTGATCTATCCAGTGGGCCTGTCCTGGTGGGCGTTTCTTCTTGTACTTCTGTGGTTTGGGGTATTTTGTTTTGTTTTGGCTTTTAATACAGACATTTTCCTCCAGAGTTGCGTATGTAGCTTTTTTTTTAATTTGACTTACAAGATGTCCCCCTGAAATGTGGAGGGAGGGACTCTTCCAAAAGTTAGAGAAGGGCTAGTTCTGTCTCCCTTGGCTGTGTCTGGCAGAGGTGGGGGGTGGGAGCCAGGTTGCTAGCCCCGATGGCAATGGTTTTGCCTGGCACCACACTGCCCCCATCTCCACCCCTCAGCTCACTGACGTTTGCCATGGTGGCATACCTGGTTTTACGTGATTTATCGCTTTCCCCGCTGACCCGCGCTCAGCAGAGCAACCCAGCAAAGCGCCCAAAATGGAAAAACCAATACCGTATTCTGAGCCGGGTGTCGCACAGAAATGACTCCTTTTCAAAAGCAGGTGGGTTCCCTTTTCCTAGGCGTACACTTCAGCATCTGAGCACATTTCCAAAGCTGGTCTTAAAACCCGAGATACTATTTTGACATGAAGAGGATTTTTTTTAAAAGGTAAACTGTCGGAGGACTATATGGTTAACGATGGCCAAGCTTCCCTCACTCACAGCGTCCACGTGACAGTGTCTGCTGGGTAGTAGTTCCAGGTTCTTCCTGCTTTTCAGGAGGTAAAGGAGAAGTCCTTCAAGTGACTTAATGCAGGCACCACTTGAGCAGCTGCTTTACCTTGCTCCCTCTCCCCTCGTTGAAGTGAATACTTGATATAGTTCTAGAGCTTCTGTCCTCAAAGTAGGTTTCCTGGCATCAGCATCATCTGGGCACTGGTTCCAGATGCAAAACAAGGGCCTCATCCAGGACCTACTGAACCGGGGATTGGGGTGGAGCCCAGCCATCAGTTTTAATAATCCCACCAATGGATTCTGTTGCATTTCAAACCCGAGAACCTTCAGCATATGTAGCCTCCTTTTATCCTGAGATAGTGCTATTACATCAAAGAAACAGGATTCTATATGTATATATAATTGATTTCAGAAAGGAAGGAAAAGGGAGAGATAGAAACGCCCATGATGAGAGAGACTGATCGATCGGCTGCCTGCTGCAAATCCCCCACTGGGGATCGAGCCCACAATCTGGGCACACGCTCTCAACCGGAATCGAACCTGAGACCCTTCAGTTAGTTCACAGGCCGACGCTCTATCCACTGAGTCAAATGGGCCAGGGCTGAAACAGGATTCTTTTTTCACGGGGATCTACCCGAAGGGAGAGGCTGGCTCATTGCCCTACAACTCCAGCTCCCCTGGGGCTCTGTGGGACCAGGGCTCTCTCTGGCAGAGGCCAGCCTCTGGGAGAGGAGCAGGCGAGCGAGATGGTGCAGACACTGCAGAAGTGCAATGTCACGCAAGTCCCCTAGCCTTGCAATTCCCGGCGAGTTGTGCACTGCCCTCTTCTTAGCCCTATGCTAAGGAGCAGGAGAAAGTCAATAACTGCCCATCTGGGTCGATTTTAATACAAGCAGAGCATTTGTAAGTCTGGAAGCCACATTAAGCATTCCTGGTACAACACCCACACAGTCACTCTTCCTGCTTCTTCTCCAAGATGGAACTGAAGCTCAGAGAGGCTCAGCATTTTGCCCACAATCACACAGCTACCTGCTGGCATTTTATCAACACCAGAAGCTTCCTTTCCTTGGAGAATTAAGAGCTAGTCACGCAAGGTCCGCCTCCCTGTGGACCCACCCCTGTCACTGTTGGATTCTATGAGTCGCAGACCCAAAGGGGCCAGAGGATATTAATTTTATTTTATTTACTTATGTTTTTATTCATTTCAGAGAGGAAGGGAGAGGGAGAGAGATAGAAACATCAATGGTGATGTTTCTCCACGCCCCTCACTGGGGACTGAGCTGCCTCCTGCACGCCCTTCACGGGGGTTTAAGCCCGAATCCTGGGCATGTGCTCTGACCTGGAATTGAATCAAGACGTCCTGGCTCATAGATTGATGCTCAGACATTGAGCCATGCCAGCCGGGCCAGAGGGCATTAATTTTAAATGAGACACTCAGGCACTTAATGTAACACTTTATATGCATGCATTCATTGGGTGGGCCCTAATGAATACTCTCAGGGTGGATTCGCAATATCAGTATCTATGGCTGCAGCAACAGACCTTCCAAAAGGAAGATTTTTCAGAAATGTCAGGGCCTGTGGGGGAGTGGTTGTGTGCAGGTGTGTGTGTCTTGTCTGTCTGTCTGTGTGTGTACATTCACATATGTGTAAACCTGATGGATCGGTTAGTTCTCCTTCATGCTGATGTTGGCTGCTTTTTGAGAACTTGAGCTCCAAGCAGGAGACTATATCGTGAGGATGGAGTGTAGGTCCTTAAATTGGAATCCCCCAGTAGGTGGAGAAAGTCAGCTGCCCGCAGGCTCATCCCTGGGGGGGGGGGGGAGGCCTGTGCCCTCCCTGCAGCACCCGGTAGTGCCTCACTTTCAAGTGTGCATTTTTTACTGCAGGCCAGTCGCTGCCTCTCAGGCAGGAACAGAAGTGTGCCAGGGAGGCCGGCGTGCCCAGGTGTGCAGGAGCCCAGATTCCAGCCCATCTGAAAGCCTCCTGAGACCGCTGAGTTGCTAGTGACATCCCTAAAAATGCCCTTGGGCTGTACTTAACTGTTTCTAAAATGCTCCTTTATAATACAAGTGCTACATCATAGGAAATGAGAAAATACCCTTCATAAGATCAATGAGTTAATATCAGCAACATCCCAGCACCCATTAAGTGACCATGGCTAATGTTTATCAAGAAATGTTCGACTGCGCCCTGGCCGGTGTGGCTCAGTTGGTTGAGCATCGTCCCATGTAGGAAATCGCTGGTTTGATTCCCGGTCAGGGCACATGCCCGAGTTGCAGGCCTGATCCCCAGCAGACGGCATGCAGGAGCTAGCCACTCGATGTTTCTCTTTCACCCTCTCCCTTCCTCGCTCTCTAACATCAATTTTTAAAAACGCATTTAAAAAGCAATGTTCCAATGCATTTATCACACAAATGTTCGCCCCAGCCTGCTTCTCAGGGACTCTTTGGGGGGGCCCCTCCCTCTGCAGAAGGTAATGGAGGGCTTCGCAGGGCAGGTGGTTTATAAAGGCTGACATGTGGGCATAATGCTGACACGGGGGTCAAAGGTCAGCTGCACAGGATATTGAAACCCATTCAAGGACCATCTCTATCCGTGGAGATGGAGGGGCGGGAGATGCGCGCTATCTTTCCCATCCCCAAGTTTATTATCACCTCCAGACACAAATCAAAGCCAGACCACACTCCCACGCCTCCCGGAGAAAGATCGCTCTCCCGCTCGCGTCTGAGGTCCCAGATGTGGCTGACAAGGAACAGAACGTAACTTCGCGGCATGAACCCTGCCATTTGACTCCTCGTGTCATAAGCACGGAGCCGCCTCGCAGCGTCTGGGTCTATCTGATGTCTTCGGTGCGAAAATGAATTCTGAGATTCTCAATAAGCAAGAAGGATATTGCGTCCGTACGATGCTGCCCCAGAAGCTGTCACAGCTCCACGTGGCCAGGTGACAGCCACAGTCAGATGCCCTGCTGCAGGGGCAAGCGCTGAGGCCAGACCCAGGGGGAGGGAGGGAGGAGATAGATGGGCCCCGAGGTGGGACAGTCAGCCCAGGACAGGAGCCATCAGTGGGTCAAACGAATTGGGCGCCCCTCACAATAAATAGACTGTGTGAAGGTCTTCTGTGAGGGGCTTTGTCCCATCAGGATGGGGTTCCCTAGAAGCAGAGCCTGGGATTCGGGGAGCTCTGAGGAGGAGGGGGGGCAGCAGGAGGGGCAGGAGAAGGGGCAAAGCAAGCATGTGCTCTCAGCCTGCAGCGCTTCAGACTGCTCCCTCCCCCCCACATGAACTCAACAGCAAGAATTACACCCCAGCCTTGCCCCACCTGGAGGGGAAGCGCTGGCCTTTTGTATTCTCCTCTGTCACCTGGGAGGGCAACAACTTGGTGTGGGGGCTGCACAGCCTCTCTCAGCTCCCCTCCCGCTGGGCCCAGATCCCCAGAGAAGGAGCAGCTGAGAGATGTTAGCTCCCCACCCTCAGGGCAGTTGGGGGACAGTCCAGCCCGCAGGGGGCATGCTGGGTGGCACCTCAGCATTCACTACAGAGCTCACATGGTTCTTGAGCCCCATGCCCAGCCATGTTTGTGATTTCTACTCAGGGAGTCATTCTTCCTGCAGAATGGGGGGAGGAATGGGACCACAGGCCTAGAGGTGCTCAACAACCTGCTGGTGGAATTCTCACTCCCAGCAGCCATCAGTACGCCTGCGGGCCAGCCATCTCATTCACGGGTCAGCAAACACGTAGTATTACTACATGCCAGCCACAGTGAGCCCTGTGTACAGCGTAAAGATCAAACAGGCCTGGGCCTTGCCCTTCGGGGAGCACATAGCCTCTTCTAGCACCTCCGAGGACCAAAACATTAAATCCACGCTTGTGGGTAACTGACGGAAACCTGTGTGAGTTCTTCTTACTACAAATTACTGTTCTCAGAAGCATTGCCAAAGGGTGTCAGTGACCACTGTGTTGTCGGTGATCTGAGCAACAGTGACCTCTTGGTTCATATGTAAGCCAGTGAGAGGTCGTAATGAAGCTGTCTGCCTTTTCCCCTCTTTTTTAATTTTTAATTTTTTAAAATATATTTTATTGATGTGTTTAAGAGAAGAAGGGAGAGAGACAGAGAGCTAGAAACATCAATGAGAGAGACAACAATCAGCTGCCTCCTGCACACCCCCAACTGGGGGATATGCCCACCACCAAGGTACATGCCCCCAACCAGAATCGAACCTGGGACCTTTCAGTCCGCAGGCTGACGCTCTATCCACTGAGCCAAACCCGTTAAGGCTTCCCTCTTTTTTATTTTTATTTTATTTTTACAGAGGGAAAGGGAGAAGGATAGAGTTAGAAACATCGATGAGAGAGAGACATCGATCACCTGCCTCTTGCACGCCCCTTACTGGAGATGTGCCCACAACCAAGGTACATGCTCCTGACTGGAATCGAACCTGGGACCTTTCAGTCCGCAGGCCGACGCTCCGGTCAGGGCTCCCCTCTTTTTTAAATGAAGAATTGGGGTGCCCTGCCCAGATTCCCTTCACAGGCCTGCAGACCTCCCCCAGCTGCTGGGAGGGTGAGCCTCCATCAACAGGTAAATGGGTAAACAACATGTGGTACAACACACAACGGAATATTATTCAGTCTTCTAAAAGGAGAGAAATGCCGACACACGTGACAACATGGATGAACCTTAAAGACATTACGCTATGTGGAATAAGCCAGTCACAACAGGACAATACTGCACGATTCCACTCACACGAGATACTTCGAATTCGCAAATGCATAGAGACGGAAAGCAGAGTAAGGTTACCAGGGGCTGGGGGAAGGGCGTTATTGCTTCATGCGTGCGGGGTTTTCTCTTTGGGATAATGAAAAAGGTTTGGACCTAGGGATTGGGGGTGGTTTCCAAACATTGTAAACGTAACTAACGCCACTGAGTTGCACAGTTAAAAATAATTAAAATGGCAAATTTTATGTCATTATCCATCTTACCGTAAACATATATTTTTAAAATAATAACAAAGTTAAAGTTTACCTGGCTCCCACCGAGAGCTGAACGGGGGCCAGAAAAGAGGGGTTTTGTCCCTTGCCCAGTAGAGTGAAACCAGAAGCAGCTCCTGGCCGGGCACTACGCGGCCCCGCCCACTGGGGGAAGCCCCGCCCCTGGCAGGTAACCCCGCCCCCTGCGGCCCGGCTCCGCCCACCCCACGCGCCCCCCGGCTGCAGGCCTGCCAGCCCAGCGTGAACGAGGGTACCTGGGTTTTCTTCTCCGGGTCACCGGCCTGGCGTTCGGGAGGGAGAGCCGAGCAGACCCTCTGTCGAGCCTGAGGCTAGCAAGGGGGCGCGGCTTCTGACTTCTGGAGGGCCTGCGGCGGGCCGACAGGCGCCAGGGGTCCCGGTGGGCGGGACCGGAAGTGGGCCGCCCCGCCCCGCCCCGCCCCGCCCGCTGCGGGAGGGCGGGGCCCAGCCCCCTCCAGCTGGCGCCCGTTCCCGCCTCTTCTCTCCCAGGTCGGGGTCTTGCAGGACAAGAAGGATGAGGCCATTGCCTCACTCTCTCCTGCCGCTGGGAATCCTTCCTGCATTTTGGTCTCCCAAGATTCCCCAGTGCATCTCGGGTTTGGGGGCAGCCTAGGGGCTTGGAGGGGGTTCATTATGGTGCCCAGACTCTGCAGAACATGAAAGGTTCCGCCTGAACATTTTACAGAAGGAAACACCTTTCTGCACAGTTAGGGTTGGGGGGAGAGAGAGAAGGAGAGAGGAAGAGAGAAGAGAGAGAGAAAGAGAAGAGAGAGTCTTAGTTCAAGCAGAGGATGAAAACTCTTCTATCCCAGCACAGGCAGGAGCAGGAGCGGCACCCACTGGGAGACCAGCACAGGTGTGAGGGGACCCATGACTACGAGGAGGGTCCACCCTCTAGGTGCCTCCCTTCCTCATCTACCCTGTTTCCCTGAAAATAAGACAGTGTCTTATATTAATTTTTTGCTCCCAAAGAGGCGCTCTAAGTATTATTTTCAGGGGATGTCTCATTTTCCATGAAGAATAATAATACGGTACACATTTATTGTTGGACCAAAAAAAAGGAAATTTATTACCTGTATACGGAACGGTAGTCGTCGTCATCACAAACCAGCTCACTGATGGGCCGCAGCGCAGCTGGAGCTGTTCAGGCAGGGCGAGCGAGGTCTCTTTAAATCAGGAGTCAGA
Organism: Lasiurus cinereus; assembly: GCA_011751065.1. NCBI lineage: Eukaryota > Metazoa > Chordata > Mammalia > Chiroptera > Vespertilionidae > Lasiurus > Lasiurus cinereus. Next base: position 124,654 of record JAAGEH010000143.1, read on the forward strand.
CGCCTGACGGTAGCTTCGGGGGCCTTCTATTCCGGGAGGCCTTATTTTCGGGGGGGTGCCTTATATTACAGCGAGAGGCAAAACTGGAAGTAGGTCTTGTTTTTCAGGGGATGTCTTACTTTGGGGGAAACGGTATGAAATGGAGGGACATCAAACACCTGCTGTAGGGGTGTTGGCGCTTAACACTCCCCACAGCACACAGCCCCTCTGTAACCCCTCCAGCGTACCAGCCATCCACCCTGAGGCGGAGAGGAGTGGGTGTGGTTGGAGCATTGATTAGTACTAAATGTTTATGGAGATGTTCCTAGCATCCCACTCTGTTCTGAGAACTTTTATTGTTAATTTTTTTTAAAAAATATATTTTATTGATTTTTTTACAGAGAGGAAGGGCGAGGGACAGAGCGTTGGAAACATTGATGAGAGAGAAACATCGATCAGCTGCCTCCTATGTATCCCCAACTGGGGATGTGCTCACCACAACCAAGGTACATGCCCTTGATCGGAATCAAACCTGGACCCTTCAGTCCTCAGGCATCGGCTCTATCTCCTGAGCCAAACCGGCTAGGGCTATTGTTAATTTTTTCATCCTCACCGAGAGAGTGGAAGAGAAGGGGAAAGACAGAGAGAAATACCTATGGGAGAGAAACACGTCAATCAGTTGCCTCCTGCATGTGCCCAGCCCCAGGGCCCTGGTCTGGGGAGGAGCCCACAACTAAGGTGCATGCCCTTGACCCGAACTGAACCCAGGCAGCAGGCTGACACTCTATCCACTGAGCCAAACTGGCTAGGGCTGTTCTGAGAACTTTTTTAAACATGCATACAGAAGATTTGGGGGTTTCCCCTTCCATAGCCCCTCTCCACGGACCATTTCTGTGCATACTGGCCCAACTTCCAAAGGCCATCGTTTCTAAATCTGTCTTTGCCCACACTGCCCAGGCACCGAATAAGCTGAGGAACGAAGGTGCCCCAGGAGGAGCCCTCAATCAGGGCTGAGGGGCATCGGTGCACGTGGAGAAATCTCCCAGCTAACAAATGCTAAGAGAGCCTGAGCAGGTGCCCAGTGGCCGTGCACTTGCCCGGGAGGTAGTCCCCTGTTGCTGTCATCTTCCCCTCCCATCTGATGTCCCTCTCCTCAAGAAGAGATCACCTACCAAAGAAACCACTTACATCTGCATTTCTCAGGATCCGCTTTGGGGGGACCTAAGCTCAGATAAGGCATAACCTCATTTTATTCTTTACAGAGAACACAGAGAAGTAGGCCCTCGGAGCTCCCTTTTACAGATCAGAAACGGAGGCTGGGAGACCTTTGGGAACTTGTCCAAGTTCTCACAGCGGTGAAGCTGGCTAGGGCTTGAATTCCAGGGTCCTCTGGTTCCGGTGTCCCAGCCACGCCCTCACTCACAGCCAGCCTGGGTGCCAAAGGCAGTAGCTTGACAGGGAAGTCTGAGGCTGCAGAGCCTGAGTTTTCACCCCCACACTTCTCCTCCAGCCCCATCTCCATCCGTATGCCCCCACCCCACCCATACACACCAGCTGAGAAAGAGATGGGAGAGTTCTCCCAGCCCACTGAGTTCCTACCACCAGGTGGCGCCCTTTCCAGGAGGCTCAGGTTGGCTCCGCAGGTGATGGAGTAAAAGCAAGTTGTGTTTATAGCTCTGATGCAGCTATTTGCAAGAACCCAGGTGTCCACCTTCTGCCTTTCTGCAAAGAAGAGACAGAGGCCAGCTGTTGGAAGTGGGAGTGGACACACACACACACACACACACACACACACACCAGTAAAGGGGATCTGGAGGTCCGGGCAGAGTATTATAGATCAAAATAGTGAGAAAAAGAGGCTAAGTTTCAGTGTGACAAATTTTTATCTAAATCAGATCAGTCGACCCCACCCCCAAAGCCGGATTACAGTACGATAGGTTACAATGAAGAACACCCAGAGCAAGTGTCATTTAGGAGCAAAGAAGAAGACTGCAAAAATCAAATCCTGCCGGAACCAGTTTGGCTCAGTAGATAGAGCATCGGCCTGTGAACCGAAGGGTCCCAGGTTTGATTCCGGTCAGGGGCATGTACCTTGGTTTCGGGCACATCTCCAGTGGGGGGCATGCAGGAGGCAGCTGGTCGATGTCTCTCTCTCATTGATGTTTCTAACTCTCTATCCCTCTCCCTTTCTCTCTGTAAAAAAATCAATGAAATATATATTTTTTTTTAATCAAATTGTATCTGAGTAGTCGGAGCCAATAATCGGTATGGTCCCTGACCCGGGCTGGCATGGGGGGAGGGGAGCCCAGCTCTCTGGGCTGAGGACAGGACAGAAGCCATGCTTCTGGGGAGAAATGGACACAGCAGTCAGAACGAGGTGAGGAAGAGCGGATGTAAACCCACGGGTGAGCACTTCAGTTCAGCAGTCAGTCATCGTGGGCGTGCTGGATGCAGGGCCAGCCCACCCAGCGGCTCCTCTGAAAGATGCGAAGGCTCTTTAGGCCACAAGCAGGGGAGTGGGGCACCAGCCTCACGTTCTGGGAATCCTTATCATGACCTGGGTGCTTCTGAGCTCCCTTACTGTGGGGGTTTGCGGGGAGAACCAGCACCCCCACAGCCGGACCCCTGCCTTTCCTTGCCCTGTTTCTCAATCCTTTCCCCACGTCTCCACATAATCCTTCTCCTTCTGCCCGTGGGGTAGAAACTTCCCTTGTGTCATATCCGCATTCTGCCCGCTTCTATGACTCATTCAAGCCTCACTCAACTGCTCTCCGCTTTGACTTTTTTTTTTTAATATATTTTATTGATGTTTTTACAGAGTGGAAGAGAGAGGGATAGAGAGTTAGAAACATCTATAAGAGAGAGACATCGATCAACCGCCTCCTGCACGCCCCCCCACTGGGGATGTGCCCGCAGCCAAGATACATGCCCTTGACCGGAATCGAACCTGGGACCCTTCAGTCCCCAGGCTGACGCTCTACCCACTGAGCCAAACCGGTTTCGGCCGCTTTGACTTTTGATGGGTGCAAACTCCAGCCTTGAGAGTTCCGTAAGAAAACCCTTTTCCTCTCTGCAAAGTCGAGCCTCCACGTCCATTGTCTCGCCATGAGATTTGAAGTCAACTTCAGAACTCAAAGCAGAGAAATGACGTCTTGGAATCTAAGACTGAGATTCACGCTGTAACCAGCTCCTCTTCCTTAGGCCCAGGCTGTGGGAGGAGAGATGGATTGTGGAGAAAGAAATACTTACTAGGTGATATTCACAACGTTAGCTCCCTGCATTCTTCCACATTAGACACACATGCTAACAAAACCAGCATATATATATATATATTCCCTGCTATCTGTCAAGTGAGGGGAATGTTTTTAAAAATGGCCCAGTCTGATGCCGGTGAGGGAGGGCCACGGCAGGCACTGTGAACGTGTGGATTTGTGAAAGCGATCTGGAATCTGATTCGGCCACACGGATCATTATTAAACCCTCCAAGCTGAACAAACCTTTCCCAGGAGTGGATGTTCCCAGAAGACAGTCCTTGATGTTCCCCATGTTCAGGGGAACACTCGGGAATGTGCTCCAGTCTTTCTGTGCCATCCCCGCACATTGGGGGTGGGCAAGGGTATGTGGCCAGAGTCTCTGAAACATTCAGGGTGGCAGGGGCAGGGATGAGAGATGACACCCCACCCCCCTTCCCATGAGAAGGTTGCAGGGCACCTCGTTCTCTCAGGGCCTCGCTCGGTGGGTGGCATCACTCCAGGAGGACACGCAGGGCCTGGGAAGCCGCCGCTCTCTGTGGGAGCTGGCTTGGTTGCCTCCCGCTTTCTGTAACCATGCCCACGGGTTTCCACGACGTTCATCATTACAGATGGGACTCTCCCTCTCTGCGTGTCTGTTGTGACTCTCCATCCTGTGGTGACATCACGTCACAGTGGCTTCTCGACACAGGCTTCCCACAAAGACTCTCTCAGCGGCTCCTGGAAAGGCTGTGTTCCTGTGAGCATTCAGATAGGGGACCAAATGCAGAGCTGTGACCGTGGGGAAGACAGGGCCAACCAGGTCTGCCCCCACATCAGAAGGGCTTGCTCCACATTCCTGACCGTGCCCGGTGAGGGTCCCCAGGGGATAAACCAGCACCTATCGGGGCCCCTGCAGGGCCCATGAGTGAATTTCCTGGTGTTTGCACGTCACCCTCCTTTGATCTGTGCCTTGAGCAAACACCTCTTTCTTGAGCATCAGCCGAGTTCTCGCCTGCTTTCTTCTCTGTTGTGCCTATTCCAGACACTTCATACCAACGGGCTCATACAATACGCGGTCTTTGGACTGGCTTCTTTCCCGAGCACCATGTTTTTGAGGTTCATTCATACTGCAGCATGCATCAGTACCGCACCCCATGGTAGGGATGGACCCCATTGCTGTCCATCCATCCACGGATGGGATTTTATTTGGCCAACCCATTCCTCTAACTTTAAAAAAATGATTTTTATGGATTTCAGAGAGGAAGGGAGAAGGAGAGAGAGATAAAACATCCATGATGAGAGAGAATCATCAATGGGTTGCTTCCTGCATGCTCCATAGTAGGGATCAAGCCCGTAACCCCGGCATGTGCCCTGACCAGGAATCAAACTGTGACCTCTTGGTTCATAGGTCAACACTCCATCACTGAGCCATGCCTGCCAGGGTCTATAAGTTTTTTAGGGAGCCACCAACATTAATGCGTGCCATGATTTTATCTATATGTCCAGCTACTCTTAAGAAATTGAATCTTGCCGAAACCGGTTTGGCTCAGTGGATAGAGCGTCAGCCTGTGGACTGGGGGATCCCGGGTTCGATTCCGATCAGGGGCATGTACCTTGGTTGCAGGCACATTCCCAGTCAGGGGTGTACAGGAGGCAGCTGATCGATGTTTCTCTCTCATCGATGTTTCTAACTCTCTACCCTTCTCCCCTCCTCTCTGTAAAAAATCAATAAAACTTATTTTTAAAAAAAGAAAGAAATCGAATCTTGCAACCTGGGGCCCAGACCATGCCCAGGCCTACCCTTAGGGGTCTTGACCAACACTCTCCCTGCCCTCTCTCCTGGCTCCATCACAGATGCCCTGCCTGGCCCCATAGGCACCTTATATCCCTGGCCTGACCCTCAGAGCGCAAACCCAGGCTTTTGGGGAGAGGGCAAAGAGAGAGAGTTTTTTTTTTTCTTCTCTCCTTGCAAGGACAAGACATAATTGATTCTTTTTAAAAAAAAAAAAAAGTTTATATTTATTTAGTTAGTTGGTTAGTTAACCCTCTCCCAAGGATATTTTGCCATTGATTTTTAGGGAGAGTGGGAGAGAGAGGGAAAGACAGAGAGAAACATCGATGTGAGACAAACACATCGATTGGTTGCCTCCTGCACAAGTCCCTACCAGGGTCCTGGCAAGGGAGGTGCCTGCCACCCAAGTAGGTGCCCTTGACCAGAATGGAACCTGGGACCCTTTGGTCTGCAGACCGACACTCTATCCACCGAGCCACACCAGCTAGTGGCATCACCAAAACTTCACGGAAGATGATCCAGCCTCAAAGCCATGAGCGGCTATGGGCCACTAAGATCTCTTCCCCAAGACAAGGGTTCCGGAAGGTCAGGCACTGTGCTGGCTGGTCCCTCGTCCCTCGTCCATTCTCCCAACGGTGTCTGTCCCTGTGTCACTCGCACCCAGACTGTCGCCATCCAGCAGCTTCCCCCCAAAAGATTCCGGCCACTCTCCACGTGTTGTGACTTCTGCAGATCTTGCTCGGGTTGGAGGAATGAAATGGAAAGGTCGCTGCAGAGCCGAGGACCCTGCACACCCCACTCCTCCCGTCACTCCCCCTCCCCCCTGCTGCTTCTCACTCCCGCCTCCCTCCCTCCCCACGCCAGGCCTAGCATTGCTAGGGGCAGAAATAGAATACCGGGACCAGCTCTAGTTCTAAGAAATATTAATCATGCTCTGTTAACCATGGTTGTCCTGTTCTGATTAGAACAAAGCACATTCTAACCTGGCTGGGAGTAGTGCACGGGACGTGGGAGCCAGCCTTGGAAGGCAGCCCATCAGCCTTTCCCGAGAACTGACTCTCCTGATGGGAACATTTACAACCTCGAGGCAGAAACAGTCTAGTCCCGGAGGCACCCACCCTTTGCAACCCTCAGCCCCTCGTGCCTGAAATCTGGTCCTGGGGGGCCCTGAGGCGCTCACCCTCTGCGGTCCCCCAGCCCACCTTACTTGTAACCCATAAGGATTATACTGTGTCACTTTCCCATGCCTGTAGCTCTGACTCTTCCACCTCATCTTTGTCCTTCTGCCCAATATAAGCAGCTGGCTTGCGGCTCAGGGGTGGGGGGAGCTGCAGAGCAGATTTCCTTTTTTTTCTTTTATATATTTTATTCATCACTCTCTGCAGGTGGTGATTTCTGCAGATCAGGGAGAGGGATAGAGAGTTAGAAACATCGATGAGAGATATCGATCAGCTGCCTCTTGCACGCCCCCTACTGGGGATGTGCCTGCCACCAAGGTACATGCCCTTGCCTAGAACCGAATCTTGGACCTTTCAGTCCACAGACCGACACTCTATCCACTGAGCCAAACCGGTTTCGGCCAGAGCAGATTTTCATGGATGCTGCTCTCCCATACCACCGGCATCTTATCTATTAAAGAGGGAATCTTCAAATGGACCGGCATGCCATCACAAAGATGGCTGTGCCCACAGTGGAGGCAGGGATTCCATAACCAAAAACACAAGATGGCTGCACCCACAGGGGAGGCTGAGTTTCCGTAAGGAGCCTTAACGAGCAATCGGCAGGGACCTGAGGCTGTGTAGTGCTGGGCCAGGGCAGGGGACCTGAGGCTGCACCCCCCCCAACCTGATGGGGTTTGACAGGGACCCTCAGGCCATGTCCCCCACCTGGTGGAGCTTGATGGGGGTCCTCAGGCCACGCCCCCCATCCAGCAGTGCTTGACTGGGACCTCAGGCTACACCCCCACCCCACCCCACCCCGAGCACTGGGCCAGGGGACCTGAGGCTGGGTGGGGGCACCTGGCAGAGGTTGATGGGAATGGGGCTTGATGGGGATGGGACTGGCCGGGTCTGGGTCTCTTGAAATTTCAAGGCTCATGCAGGTGGGCCGGGACTTGACTGTGGTTCCCGTGGTGCACCCCAGACTCTGACAGCAGGAAGATTTTCCTATACATTTTACTAATTTTCTTTAATCTCTGACACTTCTATTATAGAGAAAGGACAAAGAGCAGTATTAAAATATTCCCTCTAATTAATTTCCTTTTAATGTGCACCAACTTTGTGCACCAGGTCGCTAGTTATTGAAATAAACGCTGATACAGGCTCCTGCCCTGTCTCTGCTTAGCTGGCTCAGGTAGTGACAGGCAGCCGCAACCCCTTGGTTGTCTGGTCACAGCATCACTTTGCCCAGCAAAGGTGCACTCTCTCCAAGGCCAGTGGCTGGGAAAGTAAGGCTGTGTCCTGGGGGCTCTCTCTCCCCCTGCAGGCCCCACAAGCCCCTCCACATCTCATCTATTCTCCCTCCCCGCCCCCCTCACCCCCCCAAACCCCCCACCACCACCACCCCCACCACACACACACACACACACACACACACACACACACACACACAACAAGAGCTGCACTTAGCAGCTCTGGCATCCATCCGGCATTAGCTAATTAACACCCTCGCCAGCAGCAGCCATTTGACACTCAGCAGTAATTACAGACTGAGAGTTATCTCTGCAGAGGCCTGCTAGGCACTGTCCGCTCTTTAAATAAGAACAGGAAATTGTCTGCCCTCAGGGGTGGAGTGGTGTCTAGAAAATGTCAACAGTATCGAATTAGGGATTCTGTAATTCTGCTATATTATGAAATGGTACCTTTCTTTCCTTTCTTTCTTTCTTTCTTTCTTTCTTTCTTTCTTTCTTTCTTTCTTTTTCAAATGGTACCTTTTGAAGAGAGCATGTGTATCTATGACTAAATTTCCCGAAATGCACCTAGCAGGACCTCAGATGGCTCGTCTCCACTCCAGAATGAAGTCCCAAGATTCTGTTCTTCGTTTTCTCCGCAAGGCAGGGAGAGCTCATCACAGGGAGAGCCCAGCACCTGGCACCTGGGGGCCCCACACCCGTGTCTCCTGCACCTCGGGAGACAGATTTCCCTAGGTTGCTGGGAGGACTTGAAGCTCCAGGGTGGCCAGTGACTTGCCCAGGGTCTCCCAGCTGCTCCCACCAGAAGTGGCCCTGTCCCTCTGCTGGCAGAGCCAGGCGGCCAGGCTGGGTTTCCTCAGCAGCACCCTTCGGCGGGCGGTCTTTGGTTTGGGTGGAAAAATAACGTTTGCAATTTCATCACCTTTGTGTCTCTCGCTTGGAAGCCCAGGGTTCGGGGCGTGCTGCCTTCTCCTTAGACTTGGTGCCCATTTAACGGGTAACGGGCCTGTCCATGGGGCTGGGGAGAAGCGTGGCTCTGGGACTGGCCTAACGAAGAGCAGGCGCCCCGATGCCACACAGATGCTCGGGAACGCAGGCAGCTGGGGTCACTCTGGCCCTGCATCCGCCGGTTAACCCATTCTGGGGGTGACCCGGAGCCAGGAACCCAGGGCTGGGCACCTGGAGATGCCAGGACACAGCCTCTGTCTCCATCCGAATCCCGCCAGCATGTCCCACCACCTCCCTGCCTGGGAGTCAGAAGTGACGCCAAGCGCACCGGAGGGAAGGAAGACCCTGGGGCTCAGACCCCTTGCCCCCACCCTCCCCACGCCCCCATTCCACAGAGGGAGCTCCAGTAGCCTGCCCCACGCCACCCGGGAAGGCCGAAGAGCAGGCGCCAGAAGCACCAGGAAGCTTTCCTGAGCCTCAGGCAGACCTGGTGGCCTGTGCTCCGAGGCGCAGATACGCTGATGGCGCCAATTCCAGCCCCCGGTGCACGCTGCACTCCAGTTCCTCAGTAAATGGCGGGTGTGGGACTGTTGGCATGAAAGAGGCCTTGCACTCTGGTGGTTGGGACTCCTGTCCCAACAGGCTTCATAGTAGACTCTGTCTTTTTAAAAATAATTTCATGGATTTCAGAGAAGAAGGGAGAGGGAAAGAGAGAGAGAGAGAAACATCAATGATGCGAGAGAATCATTCACTGCCTGCCTCCTGCACACCCGCAACCCTGCACGTGCCCTTGAACGGAATTGAACCCGGGACCCTTCAGTCTGCAGGCTGATGCCCTGTCCACTGAGCCAAACCGGCGAGGGCTTAGTCTGTCTTTTTGTTTCTAGAATCCCCAGCCCCCCGAGGCAGATCTCCACCCTAGAGAATCTGAGACACGGATGAGTCAGGACATTCTCTCCCGCTGACTCACCCTGCCTGCCCCGGACCAGAACCGGCCAACACCCATTCCAAACACACGGCTGATACCCTCCCTCCACCGACTTCAGGCTCATCACCCAGCTCTGCCTCCAGGCGCACGCCCTCTGCGGCTTTTCCCTGCCCTGGAAACCCTCCCCCAGAAGCACAGAACTGATGGTCGTGGCCCCTGGGAAGCACCTCCAGTTCTGGGGAGCCAGGTAAGTGAGTAAGAAAGAGACAGTCCACGCGTAAGGCCAGGAATTGAAACAGGAGTAACCGTGGAACGAAGCCCACGTGCATTTGCCGGGACAGGGGCAGGAATTTCTGGCATCAGAAACCCGGATTGAGAAAGAGGGCTGCAGTTACCACAAACATTTTGCTCTGAGCCTCCTGGCAGGCAAGGGGAAAAGGGATTCATGCTGCTTTCATGATAAATAAAAGAAAGTACAACTTTTCTTCTCAGGGACCCAAACTCTTAGCCAACTCTTCTAACCCAAAGGGAAACTTACACACACACACACACACACACACACACACACACAGTGGATGGGAGGGAAGGAAAGAGCACTTATTCCTAGCTTAGTTGTTTTAAAAAAAAAGAACAATGTAGTTATTCTTTTTTTAAAAAAACATTTTATTGATTTTTATTTTATTTTTTATAGAGGGGAGAGGGATAGTTAGAAACATCGATGAGAGAGAAACATCCATCAGCTGCTTCCAGCACACCCCTTAGTGGGGATGTGCCCACAACCAAGGTATAAGCCAGAATCGAACCTGGGACTCTTCAGTCCGCAGGCCAACACTCTATCCACTGAGCCAAACCGGTTAGGACAGCTTAGTTGAATTGACCACGCTATTCTTCTTAACTGTCACTTGGAGAGAGCATTGAATAAGCCGGGGCAGTAGCAGTCATGGCAAGTTTTACAAAATATGCTGAGTTATTTTTTCTGTGACAGTTTCAAAATCAACTGTGGAATTTGCAAAAATGCCAATTGAGGACCTCAACCTTAGATTTATCAAATTGTAATCTCAGGAGAGAAGGACCCGGGAATTTGCATTTCCCTTTACATCCCCCTGGTGTTGTGGGGCAACCCAGGTGGGACTCGAACCCACCCGAGAAAGACGACCACCAGACAGCCAATTGGAAAATTTAGGGAGCCTTTATTACGAACTCGAGTCCAGGCTCCCAGTTCCACTGACACAGCAAGGAAGCAGAGGGCCCCGAACCTCTGCAGCAAGTGCCTTTCATCCTCAGCGCAGGAGGACTTGGCTAAGCCTTACTCTTTATCTAAACTCTGATTAAGCAAGCAGCTTGGAATGCAGATGTCCTTCCTAGGGGTGGTTTGTACGACCCTGTGGTTCCTCAGAGCTGGGTGTGCCTCAGGTACCTGGTGTTTGTGTACGAAAACCACCAGTTCCTAGTTTTACTGCCTCCAGGCCTGAGGTCACCCTGACCTTAATTCGACTCCTTATGGGGGGAACGCAGTCTGGTCCTTGCCCCTCCACACTGGGGTTCTCAGGCACCCTAATACGGGAGAACTAAGGACCTCCTTACACTTGGAAACAGCACTCCAAACTGAACACAGGAAGAAGAATGACTGAGTCAGAAGTCCCTGTGGTCATTTGTCCAGTCATTAAGAGATCTGCAAATGATCATAGTGACTTTTTAATTTTCTTTTGTTCTTTTGATATATTTTTTATTGATTTCAGAGAGGAAGGGAGAGGGAGAGAGAAGTAGAAATATCAATGATGAGAGCGAATCATCAATCAGCTGTCTCCTGCATGCCCCCTACTGGGGATCGAGCCTGCAACAACAGGCATGTACCCTGACTGGGAATCGAACAGTGACCTCCTGGTTCATAGGTCCACACTCCACCACTGAGCCATGCCGGCCAGGAGACTTTTTTATTTTGAACTGATTGTTGTAGCTGATGCTGTTATTGTTATAAAAGTATTAGATCATGAGTGTAGAAAATCTGAGAAAGTTGAAAGAAGAGAGTAAAAATCACCCATATTTCACCCACCTAAAGATAATCATTATCAGTAACATATTGTATATTTTTTTCCCTGTATTTATTTTTCTTGATGTAAGTTTTAGGCGTTTTTTTTTTTTTGCTTGCTTCAGTGCATGTGTGAATTAACATAATTTGATGATACTCTAAATAAATTGGAGATCACAATTTTCCCTGAGCATTACAGCTAAGCATTTTCCACTTTATCACAAACTCCATAAATACCGAGTTTAAGAAATGCCTGATTTCCCATTGGGGAGATGTATCATTCTTCCCTCGCCCATTATCCTATTTGAGGACAACACACACTGGTGCCAGATTTTTGCTTTTAAAAGCATTTGCCATGAATACATTTGCCAGTTATGCTTTCAAAGGCAATTTGTAAGTTGGGTAAACAGTAAAAGCTTGGAAACTCCTAGCGCAAGAGTTGACTAATTGGTCTTGCTGGTGGAAAAAAAATTAATTTAAAAAACTCTCTCCTAGACTCATGAATGGGATTCTAATAGTCGAGGAATTCTGTTGTCTTGTTTCACTTTTTGACAATCAAAGAAAACTGATTGGGAGTGAAGACCCCGCCCTGTTTTCTGATGGCTTTGCCTCTCTCTGTGTGACCTTGGGCAAGTCACCCAGCCCCGAGGGATGTGATAAATGGAGCCAACTAGATGGGGCTGCCTTCCAGAAGGGCTCCGACCCCGCCCACACCTTTGTAAGCGTGATCTTCTGTCTGCTGCTTCCTGCCCCTCCCGAGTCACACAACCGTCTGAGTATCTAACTCCACAGTCCGCAGGTTGGGGCAGGGCCCTGGAGCAGAAAGTGTGTTCTATGCACAAGCCATTCAAAACGATGATGTACGGACATGGAAAGATAATCAAAAATCTCATTATGCTGAAAGAAAAAATAAATCCCTGAGGTGCAGAACAAAGTGACTGTTTTATCATTTGTATAAAAATACAACAGAGGCACAGAACAAAGTGACTGTTTTATCATTTGTATAAAAATACAACAGAGGCGCGCGCACACACACACACACACACACACACACGTGCGACATTCGGGACTTGGAAAGCAGCAAAGAGCTACGCAGTCACAAAAAAGGGTGGGTGCTTCTTGCTCCCAAACAATTATTTCATTTTCATATAATAATTAAAGCTATTAGTTCAGATGATCCTGGGCGAGAGTTGGCTCACCATGGAGGTCACCTGGTAAATGACACAGGCGCCGTTGGACTGAAAAAGCCAGTTTCACCAAACATTCCCAAGGCCCCCAGGCTGACCTGTGGCTGAGAGCCCCACCCAGCCCCAGGCCCCCCACCCTGTCCAGTCCCACCACCTCACCCAGAGCCGGGAAGGGCCTGGGGAGGGAAGGAAGTGAGAAAAAGAGAAACAGGAGACATCTTTTAAAGAATCACTAAGATCGTAGCAAAGTTTTTTGTTTTGTGTGTTTTTTTAAATATATTTCATTGATTTTTTTACAGAGAGGAAGGGAGAGGGATAGAGTGAAACATCAATCAGCCGCCTCCTACACACCCCTACTGGGGAGGTGCCCACAACCAAGGTACATGCCCTCGACCAGAATTGAACCTGGGACCGTTCAGTCCGCAGGCTGAAGCTCTATCCACTGAGCCAAACCGGTTTCGGCAGATTGAGATAAAGTTTTGATGATGTTCCCTATAGTGCAAACTTTCCAAAGTTGAAGTCTTTAAAGGCGGCCTGCCTCTCTCAAGGTCTTTCCTGGCAGCTCAGAAAGGCAAGAGAGGGTCGTGCCAAGGATGGGACTTGAGGCCCCGGGTCTCAGGAGGGTTGGACCCCAGAGTCCCTGATAGTTCACGCCCTGTGCAGAGCCGCTCCAACTACGGGCCCAGGCTTGGGAGCAAACCGTGGACCACGCTGAGGCCCTGGGGGGAGGGGAGGTAAGAAAGCAGAAATTCATCTTTGGTGACGGAGAGATTGGACTGGACAGGGCAGGTGGTGGAAATGAATATGAAACGGACATCCTGGCTTATAAGAGGAGGTAGAAACTGTGGGGACAGGGAGTGGGCAGCATCAGACAGCCAGTCTCCAGGTACCTGCACGCCACCACCTTTGAATCTTCTGGCGCCACTTCTTTCTTCCTGTGTGTGAGTGTGTGTTTGCTTTTTTTATGTGTTTTTACTGATTTTACAGAGAGAGAGAGAAAGGGAAAAAGAAACACCCATGAGAGAAACATGAATCTGCCACCTCCTGCACGCCCCCTATTGGGGATCAAGCTCAAACCCTGGGCATAAGCCCTGACCAGGAAATGACCCCGCAAGCCTCTGGTACAGGGAACCATGCTCAACCATTTCCACAGGCTCCTCCGCTCCAGAGGCCCTGAGGGCTGGAGGACACACAGTGCCCTGCTTTCTCCCCGCCACCTGCTGGCTGGGGCCCACAGCTCTGATAGCAAGCCGTGGCCTGCCTGACCTCCTGCCTCCTGCTCCCTGCCAGCCACCCTGAGGGCCTGAGCTGGCCAGACTCTCCTTGTCTTTTTTCTTCCTGGAAAATGACTCGGGAAACAAGATAAAAATATTGTCTGTCCAATAACCGCGAATGCTGTGTAGCATGCTTGCCACTGTGCTCAGGGCTTTATGTGTAAATATCCCATCTGATCTTCACAACAAGGCCATCCAGTCGGTCTTATTGTTTATCCCCAGGTTACAGGCGAGGAAACAAGCACCGAGAGGTTAGGTGACTTGCCCAAGACCACCCAGCAGGCGAGGTTTGAAGCCGGGCAGCCTGGGAGTGTGTGTCCTTGATCTCATGACGGATACAGCGGGTCAGAGGACTCGGCTTAGACCTGGGGCCAAGGGGCTCATGAATACATCACTTATAGTAGACGGTCCTGCCCACCAGTCAGAGCTGGGCAGGCCAGAAGAAGAAGGTGGGGAGCAGACCCCAGAGCACATCTCACCTGCACCCCAAGGAGAGAAAGGCCACAGCTCCTGAGCAGAGTGCCTCCAAGTGGGTGAGGGGTAAGAAATCCTCCAGCAGCTGGTCCGAGTGCAGCGGCGCCTACCATTAACTGATCACAGCCAGTGACAGATTTGGCTGAAACAGGTTTGGCTCAGTGGGTAGAGCGTCAGCCTATGTACTGAAAGGTCCTGGGTTCGATTCTGGTCAAGGGCATGTACCTTGGTTGCGGGCACATCCCCAGTAGGGGGTGTGCAGGAGGCAGCTGGTCGAGGCTTCTCTCTCATCGATGTTTCTGACTCTCTCTTTCCTTTCCAGCACTTGCTTCTTAGTTTGGGCAAATGCCTCGGGGGATGCAAGATGTTCACCTCAGAGCAACCGGGGCGAGAGTACATAGGATTCCTCACGCTGCCTTTGCAACCTCTCTGTATTAAAACTGTCCCCACACTAACAGTTGGTTTTATTTAAAAAAGACACATCAATCTGGGGGGCTTCAGCAGAGCCACAGGGGGGAGCCCCACTGCAAAGGGCCGCTTGGCCGCTAGGTGAATGGAGGGAGGGCCCGGGGACCTGGCCAGGCTGTGGTGCCGGCAGAGTTAGACCAGGACTTGTTAGGAAGGAGAGCTTGCGGGCTCCTGGACGGACACCGGCTTCCGCTCTGAAGGTCACTCGCAGTGCGCCTTGTCTGTGTCACCGCCCCGCTCTGACTCCATCCAGCAGGAAGTGACACCCAGGACCTCCAGCCCAATGACTGTCTGACTCGATTCACTCTCCCGGAGGGAAAATCCCTGAAAGCATTTTCCTCCCCAACGCCAAGTGAAAACAGATCCGAAGGAAGCGAGGCTGGCAGGCAGGGGCCTGCGCGGGGAGAATCCTATCCCATCCCAGGGCGGCGCTCTCGGGGGGAAGGGCAGGGTCTGGCTTGTTGCGCCCTGTGGGCAAGTGACTTCCAGAGGCTTAGGAAGAGCGGAGAGGAGAGCTCTGTCCCCAGCTCCCCTGTTCCTTCTTTCGTCCCCTGACCTTTCAACTTGACCTCGTAGGTGGCACAATGTGGGGAGGTGATGGAGAGTAGGCCCCAGAGAGTTCCTGAGTCCCGTGGAACTGGGGTTCACTCGGCCCCCCTCCACAGCTACTCCTTGAGGCCTTTCCCTCTCCGTCTTACTCACCCCACGACTGAAACTGCACCACGTGGTTATTACCTCCGGGCCAAAGTACTTGGCAAAGTAAGTCATTCCCAGGAACACTCAGCTCCAGACCTCAGCACACTCCTCCACGTCCAGGCTCACAAAAGGGCCTCTCTATCTACCCAATCCCTTTTCTCTCTCCATCGGTGGTTGGCATTACAGTGACAATAGGGGCTGATCAGTCACTGAAAGACTCTCTGGGCAAACCATCCCCTGCCTCTCCCTGCGGCCCAGTGGCCTTGTGCCCCTGAACTTGGTGTGTGTGTGTGGCCCACAGAAAAAGAACCCACAGAGGCCAAGCATTCATTTTTACACCCCAATTGACCTGAAGGCACATAGCACATACCCCTCCACTCACACCTGAAGAAAGGGGTCCTTGTGGACCCGGTGAGGTGTCTTCCCTTGGCCATTTCGGGGCTCCTGCATTCATTCATTCATTCATTCACTCACTCACTCACTCAATGGTTCTTCAAAAATTGAACAAAGCAACTCCGTTTGTGGGAAGCCCACCCAGAGCTGTCCAGCCCTGTCTCTAAATCACTCACTGGCCCAGAGACCTTTGGCAGGTTGGGGAACTCAGCAAGTGGGGTTCAGTGTTAGAAAAATCCTGCAGAGGGGACCTGCCTGGAGGAGGAGGCGGGGGCAGGCTGCAGCTGTAGCGGGTTTTCAAGTCCCGCCCCAGCCAGGTAGTGAGAGGAGGAAGCCTGGGCGACCCAGAAACATTCTCCTGCAAAATGGGGGACACCGCGGCCTCCTCCTCCTCCTTCTTCCTTCGGGACGGCGAAGGAAAGGCAGACCGGCTTCGGCCCAAAAAAAGAGACCTGCCCGCTCTCAGCCGAGACAGGGAAGGACTAAGCCCGGGGAAGGTGACGACGACACGTCCCAGCCTCCGGGGAGCGACGGGAGGTGCGGAAGCAGGAGGGGGCGGAGAGGGGCGGGGAGGGGACAGGTCGGGCCAGATGGAGCTCCGGCGGCGCAGGGCGGGGACCCGGGCAGCCCGCCTGCGCGCAGGTGAGAGAGCGAGCCCAGCGGGGCGGAGCGCAGCGCCGCCCGTGCCCGGCCCCAGCGCCCGCGGCACCGCCTCGAACCCCGAGCCGCCGTCGTTTGTCCCCTAGCCGCGGCCGAGGCGCCCCGGAGCCATGGCCGGAGGGAGCTGCGGGGCCACCCTCGCCCTGCTGGGGGCCCTGCTGCTGGGAGCGCCGCGCCCGCGGGGTGGAGCGGGTGAGTGCGGCGCGCCCCGCGCCCAGGTGTCGGGCGAGCGGGCGGGCGAGCGGGCGCCGGGCGGGGAGGGCACGGGGGAGGGCGCGCCGAGGGCCGAGGGCACCGAGTTGGGGCGGCCCGCCGGGCGCCGGTGTGCGCGGACGGCGGCGCGGACCCCCGGGGCACCGCCCGACGCCGGGGCGCGCGCCGCGGGGGGCGCCAGGGCCGTGCCCTCCGGGGGTGCGGGGCCATCGGACGTGGGAGCGCCCCCGAGCCGCGAGCCCGCCGTCCGGGGCGCGAGTCCGGCGCCGCGCGGGGAGGGGAGGCGAGTGCGCGGTGCCCGCCGCGCCCGGGACCCCAGGCGGCCGGCCGCGCGCGCGCGCTGCGCTCGGGGTCCGCCCGGGATGTCGGGGCGCGCCGGGGTCGGCAGGGCGTGGGGGGGGGGCCGGGAACTGCCGTCTCCGCCCCGTCTACCCCCTCGCCCGGACCTGGGGGAGGTGCAAGGGGACAGGGTGCCGGCGCTCCGATACCCACCGGGCACCCGTTCCCCCCGGTTCGCGGGCTACAGGCCCGCTTCCCTGCAGTTCGGGGACCTTCGGAAAAGGGGAGCGCTCGGTAGAGGGGGGAAGGCCGCGGAGGCTCCGGGTTCCCCGTCCCCCCAGCCACCTCCCCAACACCCCCAGCCCCCGCTCCCGGTGCGGACTCTGGCCGCCGCGCGCTGCTCCGGTCGGGGAGGACGGCTCGCCCGCCACTTCCGAGCCGCGGGGTCTGGGGCGCCGGGCCTCTCCGGCCGGTACAATAAGCCGGTTTCCTCGGAAGAACCCGCTTGGAGGCCTTTCCGGAGACTCGCGCAGGTTTCGGGTTTGGGGGAGAGCTGTCAGGAAGGCCCTGGGGGCTTGGATCGCCCCCTGGGCTGCACCTTACTGAGTGGGGGGGTGGGGGGAGTTGCCCGGAGGTAAATGCGGGTAAATTAAATTCCGCAGTCAGGCTGAACTGGGGCCTCGGTAAGTCCGAGCCAGGAAAGCGTCCTGGTCCCTTTCTGCCCGGGACGGAGAGAGAGCGCGTTAGGACCGCGGGTAAAAGCATGGCGGGCAGAGGCGCTGGGATTTCACCCGGAGCTTGTAAGATTCCCTTGGAAAGAGAAAAGTCAAAGGAGGAAGAATAAAGCAAATGTGTGAATGCTCCTGAATATGCTGCTTGCAAAGCAGAAGTCAACAACGAAAGAATAGAGAGTCACTTGGCGAATGAAGATGGGTGTGAATGTGTGTGTGTGTGTGTGTGTGTGTGTGTGTGAGAGAGAGAGAGAGAGAGAGAGAGAGAGAGAGAGAGAAATGTGTGCCCACCACTTCCTACAACCCTATGCACACATTAGCCCATCCTTCTGGGCAGCTGGCCACAGACCATCAGGTAGGGAGAGCCAGGTCCGCCCTGCCCCTTCCCTGTCCTGGGGGCTGCAGGGAAGCTGGGAATTGGTGGAGATGTTTGCGGTTGGCTGTGCTAACCGTGGAGAACTCCTCCAGCAAGAATTCGGTGTTAAAGCTTCACGATGACAATGGCAGCCTGTCCTGAACCCGCTTCTGGTACCGTCTGCTTTCCCCCTGTGGCCTGGGACGCTGCCTTTTGGGCTCCAATGGAGTCTTCCTTCCAGGAAGTTCTGGCTGTGGGAACCGTGTCTCATGCGTGGCGTGGTGTGTAAACTTGAGGGCGTGTAGGACCTTCCCTTTTCGCTTTCTCTTTTGTTTTTTAAGTAAATATATATATATAATTTTTACTGATTTTTAGAGAGAGAGGAAGGGAGAGAGGAACAGAGACATAGAAACTCAGGGAGAGAGAAACATCATTCATTGGCTGCCTCCTGTATGCCCCCTCCCCCCTGCCACTGGGGACGGAGCCAGAAACCTGGGTGCGTGCCCTACCTGGGAGTGGAACCCATGACCTCTTGGTTCCTGGGTGGCCGCCCAACCCCTGAGCCACGCCGGCCGGGCCCGTTTCACATTCTTAAATCCTCTCTGTGGTCTCAGGAGCTGGCCGGGAAGGTCACGTCGCAGACTAACTCGGGGCTCTGCCTCCGGTTGGAGCGGCCGCCGAGGACATCTGCTTTTGCCTGAAAGTGAAGTTGCACTTTCTCGGTGGAGCTCAGGGTGAAGGAAAGTTGGCTTCTGGGTGTGGTGTGTTAGCGCCCCCACTTCCAAGGGTGAAGGACTGGTTAAGTAGGAGTCGTGGCCTTGTTAAAACTCAACTTAGTGGCTTTCTAAGAACTACCCAGACACCAGAGCCCGGTCCGTGGCTTCATTCCTGCCACCGAGTACAGACATCAAATAAGGTGTCCCGTCCCCTTCCCCCATCTAACCCCCCGGGATCGTGCTCATCATTCTTCTGTTCACATGTGGACCTGCCGGCTGGCTGTGGTCACGTAACTGGCAGGGCTGATGAGTTGCTCCCCTCCCCCACAAGTTTGCATGACTTGTTATTTCACCTGTAATGACTGTACCATGCCCCACCCCTCACTCTTCTAGGGGTTCTTTCAGCTTCCGTGTGGAGGAAGGAAGTTGAAGACAATATTTAAAACGTTTATAGAATATATAGTTGTTGTAGAAAAATGGGCCATACATATAACCAAAATGCGAAGAAAAAAAGTCCTCTGTGAGCCAACCACCTGCTCGTGTTGGTGCACAGAATGTGTGTGTGTGTGTGTGTGTGTATAAAATGAAATATAGGACCATCCCGTTATATGGCTTCAGCCATCCCCTTACTGTTGGGCATTTAGGTTGCTTTTCGTTTTTCCTACTAAAAAAATAGGAAACGTGTCTTCTTGTGTCAATTTCGGTAGGTCCGTTCAATGAAAACACGTTAAAAGTTATATAGCACAGATTCTGTAAAGACAGGAAATGTCCTTTTTGTGTTAAGGTTATAAGAGGCTAAACCAGATCATCCCGTTTCGATATTTCTGAAAAGGTGTTTCTGTGGCTGCGTTGTTCTGCACGTGGCTGACGGTTTTGTCCGGCTGACATTCTGGAGACAGCATTGCTGGGATGAAGAGAGAGATTATCCCCGTTTTGATGTTTCTGAAAAGGTGTTTCTGTGGCTGTGTTGTTCAGCCCATGGCTGACGGTTTTGTCCGGCTGACATCCTGGAGACAGCATTGCTGGGATGAAGAGTGGAGAGAACATTAGGGCTTTGGCTGCAGGTTGCCACGCTGCCAGGGAGAGCTTATCTTGTCCCGCTGCACATCCGGGCCAGCAGGGAGCGAATGGGCTTCCCACGCTCACCCAGGCTGCCCTCCTTCCCTCACTGGCATCTATGAAAGAAGCATTTTCCTCCCGCTCAGTCCGCCAGCAGGGTCTGGACAGTGTTAGTGGACATTAGACATCTCAGAAGCATGCCAGTAGCCAGGACATGGCCCAGCCCCGCCTGCGACTTGGAAGCGGGAAGGAGGACGCATGGAGAGTTTGCTGGTCAGAAGGATCCAGGGTTGAGGTCAAGGTTGGAGGGTGCAGTAAGGGATGACACGACCCCTGGTATGGGAGACCCCTAGCCAAAGCTTCCCACTGGGTGATCAAGAAACGTTCACACCCTCTAGCCGAAACCGGTTTGGCTCAGTGGATAGAGGGTTGGCCTGTGGACTGAGGGGTCCCAGGTTTGATTCCGGTCAGGGGCATGTACCTTGGTTGCAGACACATCCCCACTGGGAGGTGTGCAGGAGGCAGCTGGTTGATGTGTCTCTCTGGTCGATGTTTCTAGCTCTCTATCCCTTCCTTTCCTCTCTGTAAAAAATCCATAATATAAATATATATATATATTTTTTTTTTTAAAGAAACGTTCACAGCTTCTACTTCTCATTCTAAATTATAAAAATTATCCCACAATCAAATGATTTCAAACCGCTTCCTACAACCCTGTCATTAGCCCGTCCTCTCTGGGCAGCTGGCAGCATTGTGGGCAACCAGGCCAGGAGCGCCAGGTCCCCCCCTCCCCGCTGTGCTGTAGCCTTGGGCTGGTCTTCAGTTTTTTCAGATTACTATCCCCTGCTTGTCAGCGCCAACACACACACGTGAGCGTCCGCTCTGCGCCAGGCACTGCAGATGGTTCCGATGGCCGGCCCACCACTCCCGGGCTTCTTCACCAACAGTGGCTTTGGGCCCAGTAACTTCCTAAACCCCGGTTGTTGACACTCGGGGCACCTCCACTTCCTCCCGACCACTCCACCTGTTGTATTTGCAGTGTAAGTCGCAACTTCTTGGCGGCGCTTTGTTTAGCATGTTGTGTTGTGTTTGGAGATGTCAGCATATGTTTCCTAAATAGACATGGGCCCAAAGTAACTTTGGAGCATGAATCCTAAGGTCGACAGTGTCTGAGGAATAAAAACGAAGCTTTCTCCTGAGAAAAAGTAAATCGAGGACGTGACCTTGGGCAGATCTGCTCCTCCTTTAGCCATCCATCCTCAAGGCATTGCTCTCAGTCACCCCCCTGTGTGGAGAGGCACGGAGAGGTGAAGGAACGTACCCGGGGTGACCCAGCTGGTAGGTAGGGATGTTGAGGTGGCAGACCAGGGAGGCTGGCACCGGTGCACCATGCCCTTCACACAGTGGGACTCCTGAAGCATTTGCTAGCTTTTGAGGCAGTGTCTACACTCCAGACATTTTTTTTATTTATTTAAAAGAAATATCAACATTTACTGAGTGCTGTGATCATATTTTTCCTAGGAGTGTGTGTGTGTGTGTGTGTGTAATATTCAGGTGATTTAAAAACTGAGCTTAGCTGAAACCGGTTTGGCTCAGTGGATAGAGCATCGGCCTGGGGACTGAAAGGTCCCAGGTTCGATTCTGGTCAAGGGCATGTACATTGGTGGCGGGCACATCCTCAGTAGGGGGCGTGCAGGAGGCGGCTGATCGATGTTTCTGGCTTTCTATTCCTTTCCCTTCCTCTCTGTGAAAAATCAATACAATATATTATAAAAAAATAAAAACTGTGCTTAGAAAAAGAATTACCTGTCCCTGGTAACAAAAATTCAAATTGTGCAAAACGGTGGGTGCGAATTTCAGCCGGACAAAAACGCCTCCGACCCCAGGCCTCCTCGCAGAGGGAGCGAGCCATGGCTAGGTGTGCATTCGTGTGGGAGCTGGTCTACACATGTTATTGTTTATACATACCTCTCTTCTTTAGACAAACAGTGGGAGCTTAATGATCATGCACATACGCACCCCATGGGCTTCTGGATTTTTTTTTCACCCCACACCCCGGTTCACTGCTTCCGTTCGCCTTTCCAGGTGGCACTCACCGGGAGCTTTAGGAGAGGGAAACATGTTGAGTTTCCTTTCAAATACAGTATTTACTTTGGGTAAATGATCAGAAGGCCAGGAACACACTGTATGGAGGAGACCGCGGGCAGGCGTGGGCCCTGGTGCCTCCTCCCGTTGTCACGGACGAGTGATTAGCTCTTGCTGACTCTGTGCACTGATGAGTCTGATTGTTAAGGTGTAACCCGCTTTTAGCTGCTGTGACACACAAACCCAGCTGTGTGTGGGATGACTTAGACACAACGGATGTTTACTTCTTGCTCACGTGAGGTTGCAAACTGATCTCCTCCAAGCAGATATCTGGGCTGCTTCCACGTTTCGGTTTCACCCCCTTCAACAGGTGGCTTCCATGCCCATCAACATCTCCTTCCTTCCGTCCTCCCCTCTGCCTCACCCCAGAACCTGGGGCTTCACTGCATAGCACCTGCCTGTATGTTTCTTCTGGTTCCTTTATTTTTACTTTTTAAAGATGCTTTGATTGATTTTAGAGAGGAGGGAAGTGAAAGGGAGAGAGCGATAGAAGCATCAGCGATGAGAGAAAATCATCCATTGGCTGCCACCTGCAAACCCTCTTAATTGGGGATCGAGCCCACAAACCCGGGCTTGTGACCTGACGCGGCATCACCTCCTGGTTCATCGGTTGACACTCAACCACTGAGCCACACTGGCCAGGCTCTGCTGGTCCCTTTAAGTGGGTGTCCAGGAGGGAGGGGAGAGGGGTGTGGGTGGGTTTGCAGGCATGCAGCCCCACTCCCTGCAGTGTTCAAGGGAATAACCAGAAAAGGGTGGAGAAGGGTTTGGGAGACAGTGAAAGCAGCAGGCAGTGGAGTGTGTGTGTGTGTGTGTGTGTGTGTGTGTATGGCATGACTCTAGTCATGTTGTCTTGCTATCTTTCTGTCTAGATCTCACAGGAGCTGAGGAAAAAGGCCAGAGGGACCCAGTCACACTGGGTGTCTGGCCTCACGGTGTGGCTCAGCAGAGGCCTCCTGGGGCGGGAAGTGTGTTAGTGGCTCTAACGACAAGGACTCTGTGTTGTCCTGCGTGTTCTCTCCTTATAACCACGTTGCTCCACCGCCTCCCAACTCGGTCGGTTTGGTTTTCTGTAAACAGTAACGCTGAATTGGTGATAGAATGCAGCGCAAAATCCGAATTTGCTTCTCTGCAAAAAAATTTCTCTCAGCCCGGAACAAGCTTTTAAACATTACTTGCAAGTCTACCCTGAAACTAATATAATATTGTATGTCAACTGTAATAGAAAGAATAATAAATTGTTTTCCACTGAGCTTCTACATACACACACACTTCCTGTTACCAAGGAACTGGCCGGACCAGTTTTGTGTAACTGACATGTCACAGCCAATTACAGGTGAGACATGAATGAAACGCCCCAGCGGGCTTCTGCGGATCACAGTTCCACTTGAGAGCAGGTGTCGTGGGCCAGACCGACATGGGGCTGGCGCTCTGATAAGAGGATAAGGGGGTGGCGAGTGCCAGGCCTGGAAACCTGAGCTGGCTCTTCGGAGGGCCGGCCTTTAATCCCGGGGCCGCTGAGAGCTGAAGGATTGATTGCCTAACCGGTCTGATTGCTGACACTCTTATCAGGCCCTGCCCCCCCTGGACTGAATCTGTAGGAGAAAGTTCACTTCTCAGACAGTAACTGGTGCTGGGATCATCCACCAGGGAGCCTGGGACTGACTGACACATGCAGCCTCCATGCCATGGTCTCTGCCGCTGGGGAAGGCATGTCCCCGTTCCAGCCAGGGACCGAGCGCTGGGGAAGGCGTGTCCCACCCGCACTTGGGAAGCCGAGACAAGCATCTCCTGCTCTTGCCCTGGTAGCTGGAGAGCGGGAACGTGCTGTTAGAAGCCTGGGTGACGATCGTGCATCCAAACCCTGGGTGCTAGCAGCCACTTGGGAGAATGGCAGCTTCTGTGAGGACCCCTGTGGTTGATCTTGACCTCACCCTTTCTGGGGGCTGTCCCAGTCCCGCTGGGCGAGATTTCCTCAAGTGTGCAGCCCTCCTCTGCCGACCCGTGTCCCCTGGCCCACCCGATGGGCCAGAGGAATCGCTATATCAGCCTGGCCCGAGATCACTTGAGAGAGCTTCGTTCAAAGACTTCTTCTCCGTGGCAGGTTGTGTGGGTGGACCTGCCGCACCCGCCTCTAAGAGAGCTGGAAATAGCCTGACTGGGGTGGCTCAGGGATTGAGTGTTGACCTCTGAACCAGGAGGTCACGGTTCGATTCCTGGTCGGGGCACATGCCTGGGTTGTGAGCTTGATCTCCAATAGCGGGCGTGCAGGAGGCAGCGGATCAGTGATTCTCTCCCTCTCCCTTCCTCTCTGAAATCAATAAAAAATTATGTGTGTTTTTTTATTTTTTAAATATATTTTATTGATTATTTTACAGAGAGAAAGGGAGAGGGATAGAGAGTTAGAAACATCGATGGGAGAGAAACATCGATCAGCCGCCTCCTGCACGCCCCCTACTGGGGATGTGCCCGCCACTAAGATACATGCCCTTGACCAGAATCTAACCCGGGACCCTTCAGTCCGCAGGCTGATGCTCTATCCACTGAGCCAAACCGGTTTCGGCTGGTGTCTCGATTTCAAAGGAGAGACCCCCGCGTTCTTGAAACAGCAGCCTGAGTGGTGGTTTTCCTTTACGGATGCGGGAAATGAGATACCTCCAGGCGGGCAGAGGGGTGGGCCTCCTGCCGTTGGTAAGAGGTTCACTGCCATTTGTCAGTCTGTGAATAGACCTGGCAGCTCAATGCCAAGTGGATCGAGGGTGGCTAAACCACTGCCCGGATCCCCTGGGTGGGAAGACCCCTCCCCACAGCAGGTCCTATTAAATGGGTGGTGATGGTGGTGCTGCCCAGGCCCTGAGGTCAGCCAGCACCCGGTCTGCCGGTCGAGTGGAGCAGCCTCCGCAGCTGCTGTGAGGGCAGCGCAGGGTGGTTCCCTGGGGAGAGGAGAGCGCAGGGGCTGAAGTCAGACCGGAATAGCCCAGTTGCCTCCTGAGCTCAGCACATGGGAAGTGAGGTCACCTCTGTGAGCCTCCCAGAGGTGCTAATGTCACACCAGTCACCGAGTCACTGCCTATGTGAGCAGGGTCAAGGCTGGGGAGGTGGGGAAAATTTAAGGAGGCACCCAACCTTGCACAACGCAGACAGGGAGGGCCTCCTTAAAGCTTGCCCTTGGGTCCTCCCTGCCTCCCTGTCCTCCCTGCCCAGCCAGCCAAGCTGCTGCTACAATGGTTTCCCGCTTCACATGCTGGAATGCTGCCCATCACTGGTGCTGTGGTGTCATAGGCTCTCATTCAGAGTATCCACAGCAATCACGCTGACCCTCCTCCCCAGCCTTCTCCCCTCTCGCCCCCCCTCCCCGCCCCCTCCTGACAGGTGGGTGTGGCAGAGCGAAGCAGGCCAAAGGGGTTGACATTGGCGGAGTTGATGTCGGTCAAGATTGGCTCCTGGTCCTGCTCTAAGCCCTCTGTGAGTATTAACTCTTAGTCCTTACAACAAGTCCTTTGTTATTCCCAGTTGCTGATAAGGAAATGGAGGCTAGAGAAGCTAAGGAACTTGCCCTAGGGCACGCAGCTGGTATGTGGTCCAGCCAGGAATTGATTCTAGAATCCACACTCTTAACCACTCCCCCCCACTGCTGAGATAGCTGGTCCCGCTGGGTGAAGCCCAACTACCCAGCCCCTTCCCAGGAAGCCATGTTCTTCATATCCCTGTGCCTTTAAAAAAAAAAAAAAATTTTTTTTCTTACTGATTTCAGAGAGGAAGGGAAAGGGAGAGAGAGAGAGATACATCAATAATGAGAGAGAATCATCGATAAGCTTCCTTCTGCACGCCCCACCGTGGGGATCGAGCCTGCAACCTGGGCATGTGCCCTGATCGGGAATCGAACCATGGCCTCCTCCTAGTTCATAGGTCGATGCTCAGCCACTGAGCCACGCCTCTGTGAAGCCTTCCTTGACCACCATCCCCTGAGTGTTCATAATCAAGGTTCTCCCTCAGTGCCTTCTGAGAACCTTGATCTTCTTTGGTGCCTTCAAGTTGCTCTCAGGGGGGTCTGGTGGGACAGACAGACAGACAGACAGCTGCTCCTGCAGGGGGTAAAGGCAGGGGGAATTATGTCAATGGCCTAAGGGTGGAAGGGTGAGGCACCTCCCTTCTGTCCCTTCTGTCCCTCTGTTGGTGTCACTTCCTGGGGCGGCCAGGGTGTGAGTGAGCATCCCATGTTGAAGGGAACATGCCCAGTTTGGCCATTTTCCCTGGTGCTCCATGGAGGGGCCAACCCAGCCGCAGCTGGTGGACTGGGAGAGGGATGTTGGTCTGCAATGTGCCGTCTTCCCAGGAGAGGTCAGGGCTGTGTTGGCCGAAATGAATTTCCCGGAATCTGACTCCGGTCAGGCTGTGACTGATCAGCCGGGCTGATTCACGATTGTGCTGCGTCTGCCTCTCCCCCACCTTCCTGGGCAGGCCTGCAGGGTGCATCTGTCTCCTCCTGCCTGGGCTGGCTCCGGTCCCTGGGGGACAGCTGCGGGGTTCACCTTCCCTGGACAGAGGGGTGAGACCCGAGCCTCCCAGGAAAGCACACCCAGATCTGAAGCAGCTGGCCCCATCGAAGAAATGTTAACCCACGTTTGTTAGTCTCTTAAACTGCATTTAAGAAGTCTGGTGTTTGTCTGGTGGGATCCTCTTTCTCGTATTTGCTTCCCTTGCAAAGACATAGAGTGGCAGAGAAGAAATAACAGGGCGTTTGTATACTAGCTACCGTGTGATATAGGGATGAATGAGTGGTGATTAATGAGTGGTGATCAGAGTGATTGGAAATTCCCCCAGAGAAGCTGCCGGGGAGGCAGACGCCAGCGAAGGCGTCCTAATAAGGGGAGGGCGGCCGGGAGGCAGGAGAGGGAAGAGCTGTGTGTGACTCATGGGCCGAGCGAGGCGCCCGCTCCTGTCCCGGGTGCTCTGAGCGCTGCTGCTGCCGCCGGGAGGCTCCGCTGAGACTGCTTTCAGCCGCTGACACCTCGGAGCCACCCTGGAATGGAGCTCTGTCCGGGTTTCAGGGAACCTGGGAAACAGATCTTCTGAAATAGTATAGCAGTGAAATGCCCATTTCCGGGGAAACCAAAGAAAGAGGTTGAAGAAGAGGATCCCATCGGTTTTCTTTTTTTTAAAAAAAAACACATATTTTTATTGATTTCAGAGAGGAAGGGGAAGGGAGAGAAATAGAAATATCAATGATGAGAGCGAATCATCGATGGGCTGCCTGCTGCACGCCCCTCACTGGGGATCGAGCCCGCAATCTGGGCATGTGCCCTGACGGGGAATCGAACCTCCACCTCCTGGTTCATAGGTCCACGCTCAACCACAGAGCTACGTCAGTCCGGCGCCCATCTGTTTTCTTAAAGTGACAGTGTGCTCAGCAAGCACTCAGATGTCCTGGCCCAACTGGGGGTGGGGTGGGGCTAAGGATGCTGACCATCCCTTTGCCACAGAACACAGTGAGCCCCTGCGTTCCCACCACGGGACCCCCCCTCTGGACAATCACCCCTTCCTGTGCTGCTCCCAGGCCCTCTGGCACCTCGGCCACCCAGAACCCACCCAGTCAGGACCTGTCAGGGAAGAGGGGGGGGCGGGGCAGCTGCCAAGGAGAAGGAGGCTCTTCCCTATTCAGCCGAGAAGACTTGCAGGTCGACAGAGCACAGGGAGTGGGACAGAGACGGTGCTTGGTCAGAAGCCGGGCCCCATCCTAACCGGAGGGCACTCCTCTGTGTAGTAACCAGCCCCTCTCGCTGGCCTGGTCTCGTTATTCAGATCATTGGCTGAACCCCAGCCTGAGGTATTAGCATGACTTTCCTCATTTCCAAATTTGCTGACGTAACATGTTTATATCTAATCTCTGTAAGTTTTCCTTCCCTCCAGTACTGCATGAATGTATGTATGTATGTATGCATGTATATACCTGTGACTCTGTGCATATATGTATACACGGGGCCTATGAAGCACCCAGGGCAGGAGACAGCAACTCTTTGCAGATAAACATGTCCCTCTACAAACAGTTTCTGGGTGTAGACTTTGGTCTGCGGTCACATTGAGAAGAAACGTGGCCGTTTCTCTAGTTATCTTGCTATTGATACAGTCGGGGTATCTGAACACATACAGCCCAAACCAGGTAGGCTGTGGTTTACTATCTTTGACGTTTAGAAAAACGAATCATTCAAACCAGAGACCCGTGTCAGTGGCCAGCCCACAAGGGCCTGATTCTTTCCCACTGATAAGGAAAGCAGTCATTTTATTTATTTATTTTTAAAATATATTTTTATTGATTTTTTACAGAGAGGAAGGGAGAAAGAGAGAAACATCGATGAGAGAGAGACATCAATCAACTGCCTCCTGCACGCCCCCTACTGGGGATGTGCCCGCAACCAAGGTATGTGCCCTTGACCAGAATCGAACCTGGGACCTTCCAGTCCGCAGGCCGACGCTCTATCCACTGAGCCAAACCGGTTTTGCTGAAAGCAGTCATTTTATATCATCGCCTCTAAGCCCTGAGTCTGGGGTATAGGTGGGGATTGAGGTGGGGGGGAAGGGACAAGGAACAAAGGTGTCAAAGAGGACATCCCTCCCCGGACCACCCGAGGGGAGACAGCAGGTCTGCAGACGTGAACGGTCCTACTCACTCCCTTTCTCTTCCTTCAGAAGGGTTTATGCTCGGTCTGGCCCAGAAAACTGAGCACACGGTCCTCATAAAGCCGGGGCTCCTGCCTCTGGGGGCGAAACCCTGCTTCCTGCTCCTGTCCGGAAGACGCATGGACACGCTGCTCATCAAACCCGGAGACAGAAGGGAGTTTCACTTCACCTGCCAGGACCCAGAGGCTCGCTTTGTCATCGAGGTCCAGAGGAACATCGGTAAGTGCACCCTCGGGGACCGCTGCCCGCCTCACCCGCCCCCTCGAGCTGGGCAGCTGCGGTCTGTTTGGGAACTGCACTTCATGCCGTTCTGTGCGTGCTGGGTACGGGTTCCGTGGTGTGATCCTCCAAATGGGCCCCACACTAGGGATTGAGCCCGCCACCTGGGCACGGGCCCCGACCCCCTGACTCGCAGGTGGATTTTCAACCACGGAGCCATGCCGGCTGGCCGGGCGGGCATGTGTATTTTTTAAACTTCCTCCAAGTGCATTGGGGCGGGGGAATCGCCCCTTCACCGGCTCAGTGAGCCCACAAGAGCATGGAACCCAGCAGGAGCCTCTCCCTGTGGCCGCGGGCACCGTGACAAGGCCAGATGTTGAAGGAAAGAAGCGACTGGATGGATATAAACAATGAAGCTCGAAAGAGCTCCTAAAAATAGGTGCCGACTTGACTGACACACAAACTCTAATTTTAGCCACATTCGTCACCTCGTGATCTCACCTGGTATTGTGGGTGAGGTGGTGCCTGCCGTGTGTTGGCAGGGCCTCGGGTTGAGCGAACACAGCCCGGGTTTCAGCCCTGGGATTGCGTGTGTGCCGTAAGCAGCCTGCCCGTCCCCCGGGCTCGGGGCCGAGAAAGGAGAGGTTTGGCATGGATGACCTCAGAGGTCCAGCTCTGAAATCCTCCGCTGGTTTCGTGTCGAGGGGGGCAGTGCTTTCAAACACCCGACTGGAACCGCAGGAAAGATGCGCCGATCGGTAGCCAGAATGGCCCAGCTGGCGTGAAGAAGTGAGAAAAGAAGGACTGAGCAAGGGGAGGAGTAAGCAAAGATGCGTGTGTTTTTGTTTTGTTTTTTTAAAATATATTTTATTGATTTTTTACAGAGAGGAAGGGAGAGGGATAGAGAATTAGAGACATCGATGAGAGAGAGAGACATCGATCAGCTGCCTCCTGCACATCTCCTACTGGGGATGTGCCCGCAACCAAGGTATGTGCCCTTGATCGGAATCGAACCTGGAACCTTTCAGTCTGCAGGCCAAAGCTCTATCCACTGAGCCAAACCGATTTCGGCTATAAGCAGAGATGTTTTTGTTTGCTTATTTGTTTTAAATGATATAATTTATTTCAATTTTTTAATATATATTTTTATTTATTTCAGAGAGGAAGGGAGAGGGAGAAAGAGATAGAAACATCAGTGACGAGAGAGAACCATTGATCGGCTGCCCCCTGCATGCCCCACACTGGAGATCAAGCCTGCCACCTGAGTATGTGCCCTGACCAGGAATTGAACCCTGACCTCCTGGTTCATCGGTCAACCACTGAGCCATGCTGGCCAAGCAAAAATGTTCTTGTTTAGTTTTAAATATGTTTTTTATTTTTAGAGAGAACGATGAGGGAGAGAGAGAGAAATGTTGATTGGCTGCCTCCTGCACAACCCTGACAGGGAATCAAACCGATGACCTCTTGGTGTAACAGCCACACCAGCTGGGCATGGATGTGGTTTTAGCTAAAATGTAGCCTCAGGCTGATGCCAGGTTGAGGTCTGGCATTTTCACTCCTGCAATGAGCAGTGGTTGGCTGTGGGCCGCTGCTCCCTGTTGGGATAAGCAGCAAAACCCTCAGGTGTCTCTGGCTCCAGGAGGCACCCCCAGTTGAGGCACTTCAGCAAAGAAGGGGGTTTCTGTGAGCCACTAGCCATCAACACTATATAACCTGGAGATGGGTATGTCCACCTTGGGGTGGTCCCAGGGGGTCTTACTAAAGAGATGAGGAGCAGGGAGAGGCCTGGCAGCATTTATGACCAAGATTGTTTTGTGTCTGTTTCAGACTGCACATCAGGCCCATGTGTTTTCGGGGAGTTCGAGCTGCGGCCCCTAATATCACTGTTGCCCCCCCTCAACCGAACTTTCATCTGGAACATCCAGGCTGGCAAGAGCACCGGTCTGGAGCTGGGGTTCTCCAGGCCTCGCCTCAGGCAGATCGGGCGAGGGGAGAGCTGCCCAGACGGAGTCACTTACACCATCAGCGGCCACATCGGTGCCACCGAGGTCCGGATCGGAAGCTTCTGCAGCAACGGCACGGTGTCCCGGATCAAGATGCAGGAGAGCATCAAAGTAACCTTAGACCTGCCGTGGTTCGACAAGAGAGACTTCGCCGGCTTCAACATGTCAAGCCAGTCATCCATCAAACGTGAGCACGCCATGCCCTCCCGCTATTTGCTGAGGTTGAAACATATAAAATCTCACCCAGGCTGGTTTGACTCAATGGATAGAGCATCGGCCTGAGGACTGAAGGGTCCCGGGTTCGATTCTGGTCAAGGGCATTTATATTGATTGCAGGCTCAATCCCTGGCCCTAGTGGGGGCATGTGAAGGAGGCACCTCGTCAGTGTGTTTCATGTGGATGTTTCTCTCTCTGTGTCTCTTCCTCCCTTCCACTCTAAACATCAATGGAAAAATATCCTTGGGTCAGGATTAACAACAACAAAAGCCATTCAAAATCTCTATTGCTCTAGGTCAGAAAGGACCAGGGGTTGGGAATTTTGTATGCTTTGACCCCGGAATACCTTACAGGGACATCCCACTCTTCCCTAAGCGACACTCACGCCTAGTGTGTATCCACCCTTCTCTAGTAGCCTCAGTGGTAACTCTCTTTTCTTGGTTCTTTGTACATGTTTGTTTTTAAGAATGAAATGGGATTGGTTCTACAGACCTATCATGATCGCTCGGCTTTTTTTTCCTGTCTTTTACCTATTTCACATTTTCTCCAACCTGTCAGCGGTGTGCTAGGGCTGGCTCACAAGAGCTCATTGTTCAGCGTGCAGGAAGTTGGTGAGCTGGTGTTAAACAGAGCCAGTCATTAAAACAGAATGATATAAACTTATTAAAATGGTGAGTGTAGAAACAAAGGCCAGAAACACCCCAAACTCATTGCCTCCTCGTGATTGCTCTGCCTTTTCCTGTTGTCTGTGCTCTTGAGGTTATGTATGCTGGTTCTCTCTGCACGTGGAAATCCTTAATGATGGTGAGCTGTTGTCCACCTCTTCCCAAGTCCACATGTGGTCATCTCACATGGGTAGCTTGAAATCAGCTATGGTGGGAATATTGACACCAAGGAAATGGGCAGGCCCTACATATCGGAACTCTCCTCTCCCCTCCGCTGAGCCTGTGGTTACACATTGACTTGCCCACCACTGATGTCCCCCTCCTCATACTGTACCCCAACCCACGGCTCAGGACCTGAGAGTCTCCTTCCCCTGCCCTCAGCTGTGGACAGTCAGGGCAGGGTCTCATCGCCCTGTTTGGGTTTCCCCTCCCAATAGGACTGTGCTTCATCGAATCTGTGTTTGAGGGTGAAGGCTCGGCAACCCTGATGTCTGCCAACTACCCGTTCAGCTTCCCCGAGGACGAGCTCATGACCTGGCAGTTTGTCATCCCTGCGCACCTGCGGGCCAGCGTCTCCTTCCTCCAGTTCAACAACTCCAACTGCGCCAAGAAGGAGGAGCGGGTGGAGTACTACATCCCGGGCTCCACCACCAACCCCGAGGTCTTCAGGCTGGCGGACAAGCAGCCCGGAAACATGGCTGGGAACTTCAACCTCTCTCTGCAAGGCTGCGACCAGGACGCCCAGAATCCAGGCATCCTCCGGCTCAAGTTTCAAGTTTTGGTCCAGTGTCCACAAAACGAAAGCAGTGAGTGAGCCCACCTTCCTTTCCCCTCCTCCTCCTCCGGCACCCTCTCTCCTTCCTGTTTCTCCGCTGTGGCTCCCGGACCATGTGGACCCTGGACCCGGGGAGAGCGGCAGGAAGTATGTTGCTAGGCAGCGAGGCAGGTTTATTGGTGAAGGCATGGCATGGCCAGCCATTGGAACACAGTAAGGATCTAAAACGCAAACTTATGCTCAGGGTGCTGGGTTGTTTTTGTTGTTTTTGTTTTGTTAATCCTTGTTCAATATTTTCTTCCATTGCTTTGTTTTTAGAGAGAATGGGAGGGAGAGGGGCACTGGGGAGGAGGTGGGGAGAAGAGAGAGAGAGAGAGAGAGAGAGACATTGATATGAGAGAGATACATTTGAATGGTTGTCTCTTGCATGCACCCCAACCAGAGTTGGGAATCAAACCCCAGCCCCTTCGGTACACAGGCCAATGCTCTAACCATGGAGCACACCTGCCAGGGCTGCTGAGTTGTTGTTTTTTGTTTTGTTTTGTTTTGTTTTTAAATATATTTTATTAATTTTTCACAGAGAGGAAGGGAGAGGGATAGAAAGTCAGAAACATCGATGAGAGAGAGACATCGATCAGCCGCCTCCTGCACACCCCACACTGGAGATGTGCCCACAAGCAAGGTACATGCCCCCGACCGGAATCGAACCCGGGACCTTCCAGTCCGCAGGCCGACGCTCTATCCACTGAGCCACACCGGTCTCGGCTGCTGAGTTGTTTTGAATGAAGGCATTGGAAGGTTACCCTCTAGACAGCATGTCTTGACTCTACACTGGAAGTCTCGCTGTCCCCGCACCATCAACCATGATAATGATTGCTAACACTATTGAGCGCTCCACACTGCATTAAGCAGGCTGCTAATTAGTGTGTGTCCCAGCTAATCTGTATGTATAAAAGGCTAAGTGACTGGCCGAGGAGCCGGTAGCTGTGACGTGCAGTGACCACCAGGGGGGCAGATGCTCCCCACACAGGAGCTGCCGAGCGACAGCACCTTTGCAGAGTGCCCCCTGGCACTCTGGGACCCCCTCGGGGGATGTCAAAGAGCTGGTGTCAGCCCCATCCCCACAGGCCAGGCCAAGGGACTCCCCCTGCCGGAGGGACCCTGCTCACTCCACAGATGCCTTTTGGGCTCTGGTGCCACCCCAGGTGCAGCCAACCAGAGAGGGGCTGTGGGAGGTTGGCTCCAAGGTGTGCCTGGCCCGTCTCCCCCAGTCCCACCCTGCTGGCCATCTTCTAATGAATTTCCTTCCACTGTGCACGAATCCATGCACTGGGCCTCTGTCCTTATTGTCACACAGTAGGGGTGGCAGGAATTACCTTTCTTTACTGATGAGGAACCAGAAGGTCAGACAGGTTGTGGAATGAGGCTCACATCACATGGCTGGATGGTCAGGAGCCGAGTGAGCTCAGCACCCAGAGCCCCAGGGAGGTGAGAGGGCATGAGGTTATGCTTCGTCCCACACACAATTACCCAGACGCCCTGAAACTAAAGAAGAGAAGGCGGGATGAGGATAAGGGGGAGAGGAAGTGCTCAGGATGCAATGTTAAGGAGGCACCCACTCTGAGGGGCTCCCTGTTATAGAGGCGTAAGTACAGGTCAGCCCCCAAGAGCCTGGTGCCTCCTTAGATGGTGCAGCCTGAGCCTTGGGCCCCTCGCTTGCCTCGCCTGAGTCCTGGGCCGAGGGTGGTGGTGTGGACTTTGAGATAACGGACAAGATGGGGGCAGCGTGCTTGGGGCTCATCTGTGAATCAGAATTCTGTGAAGGAATGAATGGTGGCAGGGGGACCAGGCATTTCTTACCTGCTGAGGAGAGGGCTGACTCTCCGCCTTGTCTTTCTTATTTACTTCTGGGGAGTAGGCAGAGCCGAGCAGGAAAATTAAGTGGGAGTGGGGAGTGGCATGCCGTTTCTGTTTGTGAGAGAGACACATTGGTTGCCGGGGAGCCAGCCTGCAACCCAGGTGTGTGTCCTTGAACGGAATCAAAACCAGGACCCTTCAGTCCGTGGGCCGACACTGTAACCCAGCGGTTCTCAACCTGTGGGTCGAGATCCCTTTGGGGGGTCGAACGACCCTTTCACCAGGGTCGCCTAAGACATCCTGCATATCAGATATTTACATTACGATTCATTAACAGTACCAAAATTACAGTTACGAAGTAGCAACGAAAATCATTTTATGGTTGGGGGTCACCACAACATGAGGAACTGTATTAAAGGGTCGAGGCATTAGGAAGATTGAGAAACACTGCTCTAATCACTGAGACAAACTAGATTGGCTAGGGTGCTGTTTGTTTGTATAGGGCCGATGAACATCCGAAAAGTAACCCTGTAGGATCCACTCAGGAGGTTGCCTTAGGAATGCCCCCTTGGCACCCACTTGGGGCCTGACTCTGCCCATACTTGACCCAAGATTCCTTCTAATTCACAATAATTATGTAGAAGACGTAACTGTATGTATTTGAGTGTGTGAGTGTGTGTGTGTGTGTGTGTGTGTGTGTGTGTGTTCATTGACACACTTTGGAGTTCCACTGTCCCATTTAATGCTGGAACAGCTACG
Organism: Lasiurus cinereus; assembly: GCA_011751065.1. NCBI lineage: Eukaryota > Metazoa > Chordata > Mammalia > Chiroptera > Vespertilionidae > Lasiurus > Lasiurus cinereus. The sequence goes on from JAAGEH010000143.1 coordinate 159,795, forward strand.
AAAGGATTTGGAATGGAGTGGGTTTGGGTTTCAGTAGGCGGACAGATTTGTTTATCATCTTAGAGCAAAGTGCTGCTGATTAATTCTGTTTCCTGCAAAATCAGCTGGGCTGCCTTCTAAAACTCACCAAACGGTAAACATGCCACAACCCGCACAAAGAGGGTTTAGATGCCGTGTGGAGGTGTTTCGCCTTAAAGTGGGGTTTTCGTTTTCCTAGAGGAGTGCGTGACCTTGACCAGCAGGAATGCCTCTGGGGGTAAAATTAGGCTGGGCTGGACTCATGAAGATCTCTAGTTTCTAGATGGTTCCAATGGGATCCTTTTCATCCTGATGTGGGCCCTACATCTCAGGAGGCTGCCCGCAGCAGCCAGTCCTGGACACCCACCCACACCTATGTCTGATCCCTTCTTAATATGTGTGAGCAGCTGCTTGCAGGCAGCATAGCCCAGTGGTTAAGACTGCCGCCTCCAAATCTGGCCTGTGTGGATTTGAACCTGGTTCCCTTACTTACTGTGTGACCAGAGAGAAATATCAGTGATGAGAGGACCATTGATCAGCTGGCTACCTCTTGCAAGTCCCACACTGGGGACCGAGCCTGACACCTGGGCATGTGCCCTGACCTGGAATTGAACCGTGACCTCCTGGTTGATAGGTCAATGCTCAACCACTGAAGCCACGCCAGCTGGGCAAGTCTCTTAACCTCCCTGTGACTCGGTTTCTCATTTTGAAATGCAGCTCAGAGGCCTTCCCCGCAGGGGTGGGGAGGACAGCGGGAGGCAGCATGGCGTGTCTGTGGCTCATGCGAGGGGTGGGGTGGGTGGGTCTGGATTGATCCTGGCGGAGCTGGCATGTCCCAGGGTCCCAGGCTTGCTCCCACGGGGCCCGTTTTCATGTTAAAAGAGAAACCTCTCTAGATGCCACGGAATGGGGAGGAGCCTTTAGGAAACTTCAGCCAATAGCCCACCCCCTCCGTGGTTCCCGGAGTCAATCAGTGTCCAGTGGCGAGAGGCTGTCTTTTTTGTGTGGGGGGTTGTCTTTCAAGCTGCGGGCTCTGATGTCTTTTTGCAGGTGGGAAACACCCACCGTGTTGTAGAAAGATGATGGGAGTCTTCTCTGGTGGAAAACCAGTTCAGATCGCAGGTCTGCCCTCTCTGACCTGAGACACCCTGAGTCGGTTTTTTTCAGCCTCTCTGGGGTCTGGGCCCGCCCTCTTTCGGCAGTCAGTTGACAGCCACACCTCCCCTCTCCACCCTCCCTTTTGTGAGGGTGGGACACAGCCACTGGTCAAAAGACACAGCAGACACGGTCACAATACGTCTTGTCTCTCCTTAGATGGGCGAGTGTTAAAATGTGACATTTCCCTTTAAAAGGCCCCGTCCCTGCACATTCCCATCCCGCTCTGCCTGCTGACGCCACGTGTGAGAACATTCCTTGGGCCGCGTGGCCGTGTGCTGTGTCTGCCCCGCCCCCCCTCCAGCTACCTGGAGATCCGACCGGAACCAGTGTGGCAGGAGGACACGTTAGTTAAGTGACTAACGAACGCGATGCACCTGCTCCTGAAAACGTGGAGAGCAGCGGGTTCCCGGCACGCCCGCCGTGGGAGGCCGGTCTGGCCCAGAATCTGGGGGCTTTTCTCTCGGCAAACGGCGCTGCTTCAGCTCAGCTGCCGGGAGCCTCGTTGCTGCCCCCCGATTATGATCCAGTACCGTTCGAAGGAAACGTAACTGTGGCACCACAGAACCGATTCCCACCCACCACCCACCACCCACCGGAACGGCTGAACTAACGGAGGCCGGGCCACCCGCCGAGGGTGGGAGTGCTGTCGGGAGCGGCAAACGGGCAGCCACCTGGAACCATCTGGTTGTTTGTTGCAGAGTTAAGCCTGGGTCTTCCCACTTCGGACCCAGACGTTTCCCTCCTCGGTGTTTACCCAAGAAGCGGCACGATGCATCCACTCACAGACGTGCAGAGGTATAGGTCCGGTAGTCTAGAGAAAGCAAAAACAGGCCAAAACCGTTTGGCTCAGTGGATAGAGCGTCGGCCTGCGGACTGAAAGGTCCCAGGTTCGATTCCCGTCGAGGGCATGTACCTTGGTTGCGGGCACATCCCCAGTAGGGGGTGTGCAGGAGGCAGCTGATCGATGTTTCTCTCTCATCAGTGTTTCTAACTCTATCCCTTCCTCTCTATAAAAAAATTAATAAAATATATATTTTTTAAAAAAACAGGATACAACCTACATCTCCATCAACAGGAGAATGGGTAAAGGTTGTGGTAAAATGCGGTCCGTGCGCTCTTTCTAAGTTTCTTTTCAACTGGTGGCGATGCTGCCTGACTCATAACGTTCCCCAGCACCCCCAGGCGTGCGGGGTTTGTGTGGATTCGTGCCCACGTCCCGGGTGGCCGCTGGCCGGTGTTTCACGCCGGCCTCGTGTGTGTGGTTCCAGATGTGACCTACGAGATTGACCTGAGTAACGAGCGAGCCATGTCCGTCACCATCGAGCCGCGGCCCGTGAAGCTGGGCCGCCGCTTTGTGCCCGGCTGCTTCGTGTGCCTGGAGTCCCGCACCTGCAGCACCAACCTCACCCTGGCGCACGGCTCCAAGCACCGCATCTCCTTCCTCTGCGACGACCTGACGCGCCTGTGGGTGAACGTCGAGAAAACCATAAGTATGTCCGTGGCCGCGGGCCCCTCTCCGCATTCTGCCCCTCTGTCTTCTTGGCGGGGTCCCCGGGGTAGGGTGCAAATAGTGTGACCAGCAAGGGCCACCAGGCAGCAAACCAGGAGGTGGAGGCCTGCCTCCCCCGGGTCCGGCCGCCTCCGCTGGAATGTGCGTCCTCCGGAAGGGCCACGCGTGACCCGTGTCCCTGCTCAGGCTCCCTCTGTGAGCCCCCCTCCTCCTGGTCGTGGCCTTCCCCGTCCTCTCCCCCCGCACGCCCCCTGCTTCCACGCTCACTGCCCGTTTGTGGTCTCCCACATGAGACTCCGAGTCTTGAGGTCAAGAACTTGGTTTGTCTCTTTATATATATATTTTTTTTAATTGATTTTTTACAGAGAGGAAGGGAGATGGAGAGTTAGAAACATCAATGAGAGAGAGACATCAATCAGCCGCCTCCTGCACGTCCCACACTGGGGATGTGCCCGCAACCAAGATACACACCCTTGACCGGAATCGAACCTGAGACCCTTGAGTCCACAGGCCAATGCTCTATCCACTGAGCCAAACCAGTTTTTGGCGGTTTGTCTCTTTCTTGTTATTATGAATCCTCACCCGAGGATATTTTTCCCGTGGATTTTTAGAGAGAGTGGAAGGGAAGGGGGAGACAGAGAAACATCCCTGTGAGAGAGAGACACATCTGTCAGTTGCCTCCCACACGTGCCCCACAACTGGGGCTGGGGATGGAGCCTGCAACTGGACGGGAATTGAACCTGCGACCCTTTGGACGCTCTCCCTGTGAGCCAAACCGGCTAGGGCTCTGGCATTGTATCCCTTTAGCCTCCAAGCAGCCAGACCCATAATCACCTCCCTGAGGGCCCCCGTGATCTCTGGCGTGGATGCTCTCAGAGTCTCTGCAGGTGCAGGAGCCGGGGCCCCCCTGTAGGAAGTGGCAGAGCTGGAATGCCAGCTGAGACCCTCTCCCCCCAGCTCCACGCACTGCTATCACCACTGCCCAGAGCTGCCTCCCAAAGACAGGGACACTGAGCAACAGGCCTGGGCGGGGAGACCTGAGCCCCACCCAGCTGGCACTTAGATCTGAGACACAGAGGTGACGACCTGACCAGCAGGAAGAGAAAGTCCAACCCTAAAAACTCCCAGGCCGAAACCGGTTTGGCTCAGTGGATAGAGCATTGGACTTCAGACTGGAAGGTCCCGGGTTTGATTCCGGTCAAGGGCATGTACCTTTGTTGCAGGCACATCCCCAGCAGAAGGTGTGCAAGAGGCAGCTGATAGATGTTTCTAACTCTTTATCCCTCTCTTTCTCCCTTCCTCTCTGTAAAAAATCAATAAAATATATTTAAAAAAAAACACAAAAGCTCCCAGAAAGTTGGTCTGCCAGGTTAGGACGGACGTGAGAGAGCAGGGCGGGGAGCCAGAAAGGGAGCATCGGGAGCCAGCGTGGGGGACAGCGCGGGAGGAGGGGCCAGAGGGAAGAGCCAGGGAGCCTGGGGCTGGCTTGGAAGCTGGGAGGATGCGCCTCCTGCCTCCTCCCGGCCTGGGTACCACGAGCCCCTCTTTTCCAGGCTGCCTGGACCACCGGTACTGCCACCGGAGGTCCTACTCCCTCCAGGTGCCCCGCGACATCCTCCAGCTGCCCGTGCAGCTGCACGACTTCTCCTGGAAGCTGCTGGTGCCCAGGGAGCGGCTCAGCCTGGCGCTGGTGCCCGCCCAGAAGCTGCAGCAGCACACACAGGAGCGCTTCTGCAACACCAGCTTCAGCTACCAGGTGGCCGGCGCCGGCCCGGGCCACGACCTCTACTTCGGCTCCTTCTGCGCCGGAGGCGCCATCGAGCGGATCCGGGTGAAGCAGAACGTCTCGGTGACCCTGCGCACCTTCGCCCCCAGCTTCCAGCAGGAGCTGTCCAGGCAGGCCCTGGCCGTGACCTTCATCCCCTACTTCAAAGGTGAGGGCGTCTCCCACCTTCCGTCTCCAGGCCTTCCTCGTGCGGGCATCCCTCTTGTTTTGCTTTTGTGAGCGTCTTACTCCACTTGTCCAATTGGAGAGGACAAATAGCTGAGTGGGCTGGTCCTCACACCAGGCATGGGAGTCCTAACCCTGACTCCACCGTCCACCTGGAGTGGGAAATTCCAAGGCCCTGTGCCAGGGGAGCAGAGGGTTGATGGCAGCAAAACATAGAATCAGATCCGAGTCTCTGTCGGAAGCGGGCAGAGCGTAAGTCAGAACCAACCACATCTTCCCGAGTCCTGCCTGGGTTTTTAAGGTGATAACCACCCAAAGACCCTTCTGCGGGAATTTTTATGATTCTGATTTGAGAGTTCGGAAGGCAGCATGGAGAGTGCTGAAAAGGAATGCTGGGAGAGAGAATGATCTAGAACTCCACGGTCCCGTGTTCCTGGGAGAGTACAGTGAGCTGCGGTGTCCCGGGCAGGAAATGAGGTCGAAATCGGTCATGAAGGTGACTCTAAGACTCTGCATGGCTGCTTTTATTTATTTATTTTTTAATTTTTATTAATTTTTTATACATATCTCCCCATTGCCCCCCCTCCCTCCCAGGCGTACCCCGACCCCCCAGTGTCTGTGATCATTGGTTATGTTTATAAGCATGCATACAAGTCCTTTGATTGATCACTTATTTACCTCACCTAACTTTAATCTTTCTGCTATAATTTCAGTCTGTTTGATGCTTTATGATTTTTGTCCTCCTGAGAATTATCAATCAGTCTACTCCCTTTCTGTGCTCCTGATTCTATTATATTCACCAGTTTATTCTGTTGATCAGATTTTTAATTCACTTAATTTTTAGATTCACTTGTTGACAGATGTGTATTTGTTGTTCATAATTTTTTGTCTTTTACCTTTTTCTTCTTCCTCTTCTAAAAGGGTACCTTTCAGCATTTCATATAATACTGGTTTGGAGTTGATGAACTCCTTTAGCTTTTTCTTCTCTGTGAAGCTCTTTATCTGCCCTTCAATTCTGAATGATAGCTTTGCTGGATAGATTATTCTTGGTTGTAGGTTCTTGTTGTTCATCACGTTGAATATTTCTTGCCACTCCCGTCTGGCCTGCATCGTTTCTGTTGAGAAATCAGCTGACAGTCGTATGGGTGCTCCCTTGTAGGTAATAAACTGTTTTTCTCTTGCTGCTTTTAATATTCTCTCTTTCTCTTTTGCTCTTGGCATTTTAATTATGATGTGTCTTGGTGTAGTCCTCTTTGGGTTCCTTTTCTTTGGGGTTCTGTGTGCTTCCTTGACTTGTAAGTCTATTTCTTTTACCAGATGTGGGAAGTTTTCAGTCATTATTTCTTTAAACAGGTTTTCAGTATCTTGCTCTCTCTCTTCTTCTGGCACCCCCACAATTCTGATGTTGGTACGCTTGAAGCTGTCCCAGAGGCTCCTTACATTATCTTCACATTTTTGGATTCTTTTCTCTTCTTGCTTTTCCAGTTGAATGTTTTCTGCTTCTTTATATTTCAAATTTTTGACTTGATCCTTGCCTTTCTCTAGTCTGCTGTTAGTACTCTGCATAATAGTTTTTATTTCAGTCAGTGTATCACTAAATTTATCCATCTTTTCTAGCATATTCTTGCAAAACCTTATAAGCGTGGTTTTGAACTCTATATCCAGTCGTTTTTTTTCCTCCATTTCTTTTGCTTGTAATCCCTTCCCTTGTCTCGGCATTGTCACTGTGCCGGGGAAACTTCTGTGCTGGATTCAGCCGCAGAAGCCTCTGCTGAGCTTGGGAGGGTGGAGTCTCAGGGCTTAAGGGACCGCCTTGCCTTCCAGTCGGCCCCGCCCTCCACGGCCCCTGAGTCTCACGTGACCGGGTAATGGCTGGAGCGGTCCTTGTGCGCGCGCACCCACAGCGCCTCCGACCCTGCCTTTCCGGCTCCCCTGCGAACCAGGACCACACGAGTCTAGGTCCCCAGGGTTTCGCCCAAAACAGGGGCCCAGTGGACTCAGAAGTGGCGCAGTTCGGAGGGTCTGTCTCCCGCCCACTCTCGAAAGCCAGCGGCACAATCAGCAATCCGTCCTCCGCGTGGTGCCGTGCGTGACCAGACCTCCAATCCTTTGCAACTCCCCTAAATTTCCGTGCACCTCTCCCTTTTCACAGTCCAAACTCCCCCCGTATGAGTTTCGGCTGGATCTGGGGTTTAGTGTCGTAAGAGAAGGGGTTCAATGCCGTTGGGAGTCTCCGTTTCGAGTCTCCGTTTCCCTCCCGCCAGAGAAAGCCAGCCAGGTACTCCGGCACCCGCTCTCTCAGCGCGCGTCTCTGTACCTCAGCTTTTTGCAGCTCCTCTGGGTCTCTGTGAGCCCCTCTCTTTCCCTCTAGTTGTAGAACTTCCACTCAGCCAGCTTTCGTGTGGTTCTGGATGATGTCCGTTCTGTCTTTTAGTTGTAGTTTTGAAATTGTTGTGCGAGGCAGCAGTGTAGGTGTTTACCTATGCCGCCATCTTTGCATGGCTGCTTTTAAAAGTCACCGTCACTGTCACCAGTTGCCCAACGTGAGAGGCGATTGGAATGTTGACCACGGGCTTTCTCTGAGGTTTATTTCACGCTTTTGTTCTCAGGCAGGAGTGTGAGGAAGGAGAACCTGTGGCCGTGAGATGAAGGTCAATCTAGGTTGTGGGAGATCTTTGAGATGATTAGAGAAACTCCCTCACTCATCGGTGTGGAGCTTGTGGGTTTATCTCCCCTGGGGGTCAGGAGTAGATTAGTTGATGTATCGGGGGCACTTTCTGCTTTGCAATTCCAGAAATCTTCTGAGGACCTGACGGGTTTTCTGTTTTGTTATTGATTTTTAGAGGGAGCGGAAGGGAGAGAGAAACATCAATGTGAGAGAGAAACATCCACCAGTTGCCTCCCACACAAGCCCCCATTGGGGATTGAACCCGCACATGCCCTGAAAGGAATGGAACCCCCAGCCTTTTTGGTATATGGGACGGCGCTCCAACCAACTGAGCCATCCAGCCAGGGCCAGGACTTGAGGTTTTAATCTCAGAAACAGATATCAGTAATTACCCATCCCACCGTGGGGCATGCGTGAATAATGTTAGCGATGTTGAGGGCATTCCTGAAAGGAAGCTGAGATAACCACCAGTTTGCTTGTTGGTTTTGTTCATTTTGGTTTTTTTTTCCCTCAAAAGCCCTGAGCACCTGATTTGACTGAGACTCTAGTCTTGTGCTGACCAGTCCAGTAGCCAGGGGTCACTTGTGGCAACTTAAATGTAAATTAATAGTAAAGAAAGTTTGAGATGTGGTTCCTCCATCACACCATGCACGTGTCAGGTCTTGTGGCCGTGGCTACTCCATTGGACGGTGCAGGTGAAGAACAGAACGCTCTGTCGGACAGCTCTGGTCGTGACACTTGACCATCTTGGCCGCCGCCACGGGGACTTCTTCTCTCCCTTCCGATGGAAACGTCCGTGTTCCTTCTCTTCCCTTTCCCGCAGAGGAAGGTATTTTCACGGTGACCCCGGATATGAAAAGCAAGGTCTACCTGATGACCCCTAACTGGGAGCGGGGGCTGCCGTCCCTGGCCTCGGTGTCCTGGAACATCAGTGTGCCCAGCGACCAGGTGGCCTACCTGACCTTCCTGAAGGAGCGGACCGGCCTGGTGTGCCAGACGGGGCGTGCCTTCATGATCATCCAGGAGCAGCGGACCAAGGCCGAGCAGATCTTCAGCCTGGAGGAGGTGCTCCCCAAGTCCACCTCCCACCATCACAACTTCTGGGTCAACATCTCCAACTGCAGCCCTGTGAGCGGCAAGCAGCTGGACCTGCTCTTCCAGGTGTCGCTGACCTGGAAAACGCTAGGTGAGGGCCTTCGAGGTTTTCCGGGGACGTGAATGGGGCATATTGTTGGCTGCAGGGGGAAGGAGCGAGCCCGGGAGATGAGTCAGAAGACATAGCTTTGAGCCCCGGCGGTCCATGTATCCGTCAGCTCTTGCGTCAGTTATGCTCTGTAACAAAACACCGTGGGACTCAGGGGCTTAAAAACAGCCGTTATTATTTGCTCAGATGGTGGCTGAGCAAGTCTGATCTGCTGAGTTGGACTTATGCACCCGTGGGCAGCGTGTGGGTACAGGGGGGCGAAGGAATGGGTGGCGTCATCTTTGGAGGCTATGTGCTCAAGTCCATCACCGACCTAACCCCACCCGTCTCCCCCCCTCCCCCGTCTCTCTCCCCTGTGTCTCTGCTCACAGACATGACTGTCATCCTCATCGCCGTGGTGGGAGGGGGCGCCGTGCTGCTGTTTGCCCTCGTGCTCATCATTTGCCTCGTGAAAAAGAAGTAGGTGGAATTTCTCCGTCTTCGGCTAACCTGACGCCCCCTTAGGTCATCGTGACCTATCGCTAATGATGGACCTTTTTGCTTGTTTCCCATTTCCCTCCCGAAGATCCATGTTAAATCGTATTGCCAGATAGGAAGTCTACTTAGAGGGGGAAAATGTCCTATACCTAGCAGGGACAGGGGGTCAGACAGGACAAAAAGCCAAAATACAGGTGTGGTGACATAGGAGCCAAAATACAGGTGTGGTGACATAGGAGCCTGCAGTTTTTATGCAGCCACCTCAGCACAAGTCCCCTGGGCTCATTAGACTGTGAGCATCAAGGCGATGATCTCGGTGGGGTAATGGCCACCAGTCCAGCCCTGTAAACACCCCTCCCTCCCTCACCTGAGCTAGAGACCGAAGCTGGTCCTTTTTATATATTTTTTAATATATTTTTTAAATATTTTATTAGGTTATTTGTTTATTTATTTATTATTTATTTTAAATTAAGAGATCCTTTTTAAAAATATATATATTTTATTGATTTTTTACAGAGAGGAAGGGAGAGTGATAGAGAGTTAGAAACATTGATGAGAGAGAGACATGGATCAGCTGCCTCTTGCACGCCCCTACTAGGGATGTGCCTGCCACCCAGGTACACGCCCTTGACCGGAATCGAACCTGGGACCTTTTAGTCTTCAGGCTGACGCTCTATCCACTGAGCCAAACTGGTCACTGAACACAGTCGTTTTAGGTTCAAATACTTAGGTGATTTGTGGGACGTGGGGGAGACACAGTCTCTTCTCCAGCAGCCCAGGGGGTGCAGGGATCTGAGTTGCAGCAGGGATGGGCAATGGTGCGCCTCGAAGACCGTGGTCTTCCTGACTTCTGTCTCGCTCCCTCTCTCAGTAGGAAAAAGAAGACGCACAAGGGCCTAGCCATCGGTGTCTACAACGGCAACATCAATACCCAGATCCCGCTGCAGCCCAAAAAGTTCCCGCAGGTACAAAAGGACCACGATGCCCACGTGTACGCCGTCATCGATGACACCATGGTGTACGGGCACCTGCTGCAGGATTCCAACGGGTCCTTCGTCCAGCCCGAGGTGGCCACCTACCAGCCCTTCCAGGGCCCCACCGAGGACCGCCCTCCCTCTTTCCTCAAACAATATTCCAAGGACCCAACTGTAAAGTTGGCCACGAGGGAGTCAGCCCCTGGCCTCCATCCTGAGTCTGACAGTGAACCGTACACCTTCTCCCATCCCAGCAAGCGGAACGGAGGTGACGGGAACCCGGACATTCCCTTGCTGGATGCCCCCGAGCCGGTGGAGACTGGGGAATAACTCGGCCCCCTCCCAAAGACTTGGCATAAAGCAGGGCCCGGAGAGGCCCTGGAGGGTGCTCACCGGAAATCCTCGAGAGGAATTGTACGGAAGGAACAGCAGGGGATTTTTCCTGGACCCCCACCAACTTCTGATTTCCAAGTGGACTCACTTCCGAGGATGAAGGCGTTGAAAACGATGAATCCTGGCCTGGAGACAGACATCACGGCTCGTGTCCTTCTGAACTCAGGCTGGGTTAGAAACCAGCCCTTCACGAGAGAAGAGTGCGAGCCACCCTAATGCAGAGTTGGGGTTTGGAGCTCTTTGGGGGGCGGGCGCATGCTTCTGCCTGCACACGCTCCTGACACTGCAACGCCATCCAGCCCACCGGGGTGCTTTGTTTGGCCAACCGAACCCTTTTGCCAGAATTGATGATGACTAACATTGACAATGATAAGATGTTTACAGAGCCAGCCAGATCCTGAGACCTGGCCCTGCGGGGGCCCACCCCCTCACCCCCCTCAATGGCTACATTGAGAAACGGCGCCACTTGAGCTGGGGCATCTGGTCTACCATCTCGCCTCGGTTCCCGCCACTCCCCGACGCCTCGCACCCTGAGGCTCATGGTCTTGTTTCCCTGGATCCGCCTCCCCGCAGAGTTGCTTCTCTCAGAAGGAAAGGGAACCTGGTTTGGGACCTGCCTCTCGTATCAAATGAGGAGACAGGCCTCGAGGCTGGCGGGTGTTTAGGGGACATTTGTTTTTTCTTACGGGCCACACCCCTCGTTTACGGTCATTGCCAGCCCGGCTCCTGTGGGTGTGTCTGCCTTGGGGGGCCCCTGCCCTCACCTGGGAGGACTCAGACTGTGTGTTGGGGCTTGTCGGTGGCCCAATCCCAGGTTCGGGGTTCCCGGGGCAGAACCTCCTTTGAGAAGTGAGTGCGCTTCATGGAGTTCGGTGAATTCACCTTGGACTTGTTCACGCGCTCCTTGACCTTCACGAGAAGGAGTTCTGCAGTCTGCTCTGTAGTGTGTATTCTAAGGCCTCTTGAACTCTTATCAAAAGGAAGAGTTTGGAGGGAGGGAGGGAGGGAGGGAGAGAGAGAGAGAGAGAGAGAGAGAGAGTGTGTGTGTGTGGGTGTGTGTGTGTGTGTGTGTGTTTCATTGTGCTCTCAGCGCTCCTCGGCCTATGGCACCTCTCTCTTCTGAAAGGCTGGCTCCTACACAGCCCCCCAACCCCCGTCCCCCTGTCTTCCCCCCGAACTCCCCAGCCCAGGCCTCCCAACCTGAGATGCTGACGGTCGCTGTCGTGAAAGGCCGGAGCCAAGCTGTGGCGTCCTTCCCTCCGCCGACACCGCATCGTGGCTTGAAATCACCGGGGGAGACCTGGCGCTCCATGCCCACCTTCCCTTCCCTCCTGGCTCGCCGGGTTGGTGCTCTGCCTTCTGTCCCAACGCGTGGCGGGCCGCCTGTGGTGTGGCCGTCCTCGCCCCCCTCCCGTGAATGACCAGGGTCCCCCGTGGCCGTTGATTCTAACCCAGAGCGCCACGCTGCGGACCGACGCGCTGTCTTCCGAGACCTCGGTGGATCTCCCGTGTCCTGAGAATACACCTCCTGCAAGGTGCCCGCCGACGTCCCGGTGGCTCCTTAAACCCCAAAGCTTAACTGGGAATAATTTATTTGTCGTAGAAACTTTTTTAAGTAGCATTTCATTTCCTACATTTTTTAAAATAAACAAATGGACAACAACGGAAAGGACGTCGGGTGGTGTAAAGGCTTCGGCTCTTTGTCCCGGGTTCCCTGGGGCTGGCTCGCCTGGGCTCAGCAGATGCCAGGATGGGAAGCCGGGCTGTGGCTGCCTGTGGGTCCCTCAGAGGTCAGAGCTTGTCCAGTCCTGCTCTTGGGGAGGCCCCTGGGAGCTGCTCTGGGTGGCCACTCCCCCTACCTAACCCCCCACCCCTACCCCCACCCACCCACTAGAGGCCTGGGGCCTCCCTCAGCGCAGACTGTACTTGAGCTGTAAGCCCAGTGCAGGTCACCAGCCACCAGGGCAGAAGTAAAGGGAGGAGGGTGATGGGAGAGGGGAGCTCCAGCTGATCCCCCACTACCCACCATGCCCTGGGAGAGGAGAATGGAGATTCATGTATGACCACCCCAAACCTTAGCCCACACATGTGATGTGAGCTAAGGTTCCTCCTCCTTGGACTGCGTCAAGGGGCTTCACAGCGTGGGGGCTTCACAGCGTGGGGGCTGGCCTCTGAGAGCTGCTTTAGGGGGTCAGTGTTCCCAGCTTTAGGGGGTCAGAGCTGCTGGTAGCTAGTCTGTGGGGTCTTTATAGTCAGTGGGCGCATTCGTCGGCCCACCCAGACTTTATGGAAGCAAAGCCACCACGTCTTGGTGGGAGAATTTGCAGCTGCCTTTAAAATTAATTTTTACGAGTTTTTATTGATTTGGGAGAGGGAGAGAGAGAAACATCAATGAGGAGAGAGAATCATTGATCATCTGCCTCTGCACGCCCCACACTGGGGATCGAGCCCATAACCCAGGCATGTGCTCTGACCGGGAATCAAACCGTGACCTCCTGGTTCATAGGTCGACCCTCAACCACGCCGCTGGGCTGCAGCCGCCTTTCATACACTATAGCGGGGCTGGGAGGATCAGAGCCCAGTGTCCACGGCCTTGGACAGCACTGACCACGTTCACCTCTGGGCCACATATCCCCACCCCTTGTCCCGGCTCCTGTACTTGATCCCCAAGCTTTAGTCTTTGGGTTTCTGGCCTTTGCCCCATGGGGTTCCACTAACACACGTCCTGACTGACAGCTACCTGGGTGCATCACACGTTTTCACTGCCTGGAGGATTTCCCACTCACCATCCCCCCCCATCCCCCCCGTGTACCCCCGCCTGTGCCACCTCGCTGCCCTCTCTGGGCTTTGTGGGGGCAGCTCCTCCCCTGGTCAGGAGTGGGTGCTGCCCAGCCCTCTCCCCAGCCTCCTGCCTGCAGACCATGCCTCTGAGGGCCTCCCGCTCCCAAGAAGAGGGGGCCCTATTTACACCTGCGTGGTTTCCTTTCTGTCCCAACTGTCACATCAAAGTTTCCCGCCCCAGGGCCAGCTGCTGTCTGTTTGGGGGGTCCCCCAGGCTGCTTTGGGGCTTCAGAGGTGCTGATGGAGAAATGAGAATTTGTGAGCTTCCATCTCAGCTCCGCTGGCCCCCTCCTCCCTCTGGCCGATCAGTGAATTACAAGGTGGGGTCCCCTACGGCCTCTTCCTTAGCCTGGGAGGAAAGTGTTAACCACAACAGAGTAATCAGGAACAGAGTGCGGTTATTGGGGTAAAGGTCTGTGCTCTGGAGAAAACAAAAAGGTTTTATAAAGGCAAACCCCAAGGGGTGGGTTCCAAGCTCGTGCCTCTCCCCCCACCTCCTCGTTCCCCACAGGCGGCCTCTCCTAACCGCTGAGGGTCCCCGGGGAGACGCAACCAGCTGGTCCCAGGCTAAACCATGAACCTGACCCCAAGGCCCCTCTCCTCTGCTTCCCATGAGCCCAAGCCTCATCTCGCTCCTGTTGCTGCTTCGTCCTAAGCCCTTCCTCGCTTCACTGTCCCCGGCTTTCATGAACTTAAAGCCACCTGGATTCGCGTGGTGAGCTCTCTCCCGGACGAGGTCAGGAACCCACACCCACCTGCCAGCCACACGCAGGCCTGTTCCGCCCACACCAGTCCCCTTGCCAGTAACGAAGGGACCGGACTCTGCTCAGACCTTAATCCCGGGGACTGGGGTGGGGAGGGGGTCCAGCTGCTCCCTGGATCTTGGGGAGGAGATCAGAGCTCGGTGTCCAAGGCTTTGGACAGCACTGACCACGTTCACCTCTGGGCCACATGCCCCCCCCCCTCTTTCTGCCCCTTGTCCCGGCTCCTGTACTTGATCCCCAAGCTTCAGTGTTTGGGCTTCTGGCCTTTGCCCCATGGGGTTCCATTAACGCCACAGTGGGAAGGGCGGCTCAGAAAATCATTTTATGGTGGTTATGTAATTTGACGGGGCGGGGGAATATATTTTTAGCCGTAATCCCACGTCTACAGCCCCGTGGGGGTGAGTGGAGGAGCCACGCGGACTTGGACTCAGCGGGGATCGTGGACCTCGGCCGGCTCCCTGCGGCTCCCGGGACCAGCAGGGGCCAATTCTGTTACAGTCCTTTCTTCTCACGAGGCACTAATTGCTTGGCTGGCAGCCACCCGCTGGGCCGTCCACAGCCGCAGCCGGCGGGAGCTGGTTTGCAAGCTGAGCACCGCAGGCAGGCGGAACAACCCTTTGCTATTTCTGGGTTAAGTCTCTTCCCCACCTTCCACTCAGGACACCCCTCAACCCTCCTCCAGCGCTGCCACCCAGGGCCAGCCTGCAGGCTATTTGCCATGAGGCTTTGATCTTAATCATTGTCACCTAATATACCTTTTATACTTTTTAAAATATATTTTTATTGATTTCAGAGAGGAAGGGAGAGGGAGAGACAGAAACATCACTGATGAGAGAGAATCATGGATCGGCTGCCTCCTGCACGTCCCACACTGGGGATCCAGCCTGCAACTTGGGCATGTGCCCTGACCTGGAATTGAACTGTGACCCCCTGGTTCATAGGTCGACACTCAATCACTGAGCCACACCTGCCGGCTGGGCCATCCTTTTTCTTTTGAGTTGCAAGACTACTTAAGTGTCTGGTCCCACAGGGGAGCCTTGTGCCTGGCATGGACCAACTCAAGGAATTCTCAATGGAGTTGGTCCCTGTGACCGCCCCCTGAGAATAGCACATCGGGATGTATCTCTCTCCTTTTCACTTAAATGTGAAACACCGAGGATGTGTGGCTTCAGCCTGAGGCCCTGCAGCAGGAACCGGGCGGCAGGCTGATGGGGCGCCTCCAGCCTCCTGCTTCCCGGAGTGAGTGGATGAGACGATGCTGTGGCTGCTGATCTTTCACTCGGGTGTTTTGTGCTCCCCCCAAGCTTTAGGGCTGGCTTCTCGGGGACCTTTGTGTAGGGATGACTAGACTCAGGATCAGGCCTGTTCCCCCTCTTTTGCTTAGAAGCTTCTATAAGGAAAAATCACCAGAGTAAAAAAAAAAAAGCTCAATCTAAAGGTGCCAAAGGAGAATGAATGAATGAATCAGTCTTTTGATCCCCAGAGCCCCAATTTCCCAGAAAACTGAAACTCATGGAGACCCACAAAAGGGAGGCCGCCCCTGTGGCCCAGTCCACGTCACAAATCCAAACCTAAACCAGCCCGCACTTGAGGGAAACGCCTCTGTGGAGAAAACTAGTATGCCCCGTCATAATCCTCCAACTCATAATCCTCCAACTCAGCATTAGCTGGCTCACCCGACCCCAGAAAACAGGACCTGCTTGCCCTATAAGGAAATCCCCACCTCCTGGCCAACATGCCCTGTTTCCACCGGGCCTCTCCCGCTCGCTGGAAAACTCCCTCCCACCCGAATCTCTCAGCAAGAGTCCCCTCCTGCTAGTGAGCCGCTGTACTCCCCAGTCCATGGATCGCTGGGTCAAATGGGAGCTCCATTTTTAGATTTTTGAGGAAACTCCATCCTCTTCTCCACAGTGGCTGCTCCAGTCTGCATTCCCACCAGCAGTGCACAAGGGTTCCTTTTTCTCCGCCTCCTCGCCAGCACTTGTTGTTTGTTGATTTGTTGATGCTTGCCATTCTGACAGGTGTGAGATGGTACCGCATTGTCGTTTTGATTTGCATCTCTCGGATGATTAGCGACTTTGAGCATATTTTCATGTGTCTCTTGGCCTTCCTTCTGTCTTCCCCAGTCTATGGATCGTTTTCCCTGGAGTAAAGGACAACAACTCATTACCAAATTGAACTAATTTTGTCATTGGATAACACCAAAGAGGAAGCTGCAAGAAATAACTGGTCCATCCGGCTGGACTGAGGGGAAACCTGGGGGGAGAGAGGAGTGCTATGACAACGGTGCCGTCAGCTGCAACAGCTCGACTGGCCAGCCCTGTGCCTTCCGTCCCATCAGGCTTTGTTCGTATTTTGCCGGAGTGCGATCAGTCCCGTTAAGAGGAACGGTCCAAAACCGGAAAGTTAGGCACAAAGACAGACAATATCCTTTCCGCGTCTCCCGGAGCGTGTCTAACAAGCTCCCGTCCGGCTCAGTCAGAGCTCGAGGGAAATGGGATCTTTGGTGACTGGCCATTGATGGGAACCTAGAGGCCGTCAGGGTAGACAGATGTTCTTTTGTAGAAAAGTGACCAGTTGCAAACGATTTTGTCAGGTGGAGATGCAAATGAGCTCTGTTCCACAGGGAGGAGAAGATGGTTTCACTGCTTGGAGGACATGAGCCAGTTTTGTTTTTGTTTTGTTTTATTTTATATTTTATTGATTTTTTACAGAGAGGAAGGGAGAGAGACAGAAAGCTAGAAACATCAATGAGAGAGAAACATCGATCAGCTGCCTCCTGCATACCCCCTACTGGGGATGTGCCCACAACCAAGGTACATGACCTTGACCGGAATCGAACCTGGGACCCTTCAGTCCACAGGCCGACACTATCCATTGAGCCAAACTGGTTTTGGCCATGAGCCAGTTTTATGTCTTAACGTTGCCCTCTTATTCCACCATCATTTTCCGCACTGGGTCTACTTTTACTATAGATTATGATCTTCAGAGAAATAAATAAGTCTTGCGGACTAAGTGGGTTTTTGTTTGTTTGTTTTTCTAAAACAAGCTACCGCCTTCAAGAAAGAGAAAGAGAACAACGTGATTCTGAGGCGCTCAGTAATTCTGCTCCCCACGGTCACCCACTCAGAGCTCCAGGTGGGCTCCCCGCACTGTCGCCAGGAAGGAATGGAACAGAAGAAGACACAGCAGGAAGTCCCCCCTCCTGTTGAAAGGCCCATTTTCTGTTCCAAAGAAAGGATTGGAGGGAGGGCAGAGAACCAAGACCGGCTCAGGGAAGGGCTGAGGACACTGAGGGACGGGCATCCCCCAGAGGTGTAAACAGAGTCTTGTCTCCTCCTCCTTCTTCAGCAGAGGCTGAGTTCCTTAAACTTGGGGCTGTGCTACCCTGTTTCCTGGAAAGTAAGACATCCCCCGAAAATAAGACCTACTTCCAGTTTTGCCTCTCGCTGTCATAGAAGGCATCTCCCCGAAAATAAGACCTTCCCGATAATAAGGCCTCCCCGGAATATAAGGCCCCCCGAAGCTACCATCAGGCGTCTGACTCCTGATTTAAAGAGACCTCGCATTGCCTGAACAGCTCCGGCTGCGCTGCGGCCCATCAGTGAGCTGGTTTGTGATGACAAATACATACTACCATACTGTAGACAGTAATAAATTTCCTTTTTTTGTTTTGTTCAACAATAAATGTGTACCGTATTCTTCTTAATGGAAAAATAAGACATCCCCTGAAAATAAGACCTAGCGCATCTTTGGGAGCAAAAATTAAATATAAGACACTGTCTTATTTTCGGGGAAACAGGGTAGCTGAAGGCCTGCTTACCCTCCAGCACTGGCGTGTCAGCCCTCTGAATGCAGGGACCTGGCCTCTGGGTCCTCGGTGTCCCCAGCACAGTCAGACACTGGGATGCTAAGGGGGGATGTCTACACTGAACACCCAGTCTGTTGAGGACTGGCCACCTAAGGACATGAGGGGACTTCCTGGGTGATGGGAATGTTCTGTGTCACGATGGAGGTGGGAGGTTCCATTGGGGGTGAAGCTTTGTCACAGCTGATCAACTGTACACTGAGAATGGGTGCCTTTTCTTGTACATAAATTACACCTCAGTAAAACTGATAGAAGAAAAAAAATACGAATCAGGATTTCCTGTATTTTTTAACTAGTCTGATTCATTCTCAGCAGCGACTGGTTTGCAGAGACGAGACTTTGATCCCCTGCCGTTTCCAGTTTCGGTTTGAAATGCAAACACGGATACAGCACATACTCCAGGATACCAGTGGAGGCAGACACCATTCCTCACATAATAATCACCTTTAAGAACAAAAAGTAACGTGGATTCATGATTTGGTATTCACTGACCAACGGCCCCCTTCATTTCAACGGGCAAAGAGCAAAGGCTTCTGGAAATTTAGACGTAGAAAGCAGGTTAAAGGTTATCTGGTGGCCAAGCCATTCATCTTACAGATGAGGAAACTGAGGCTCGGCTGAAGAAAGGATGATGGGGAAATGTGTACGTCAGAGGTGATCCCTACAGTCAGGGGTTAGATCCTTCCAGAAATCTTCCTCGCCACCTCTGGAAAGGCAACCCAGTGACACTGCTGCAAATCATCTCTTTGAGAAACACTGACCACAGAGATACTTGCAAAACGTGCGGATAAAAATGGCTCCTACCTTTTAATTTTTTTAAATATATTTTATTGATTTTTCACAGAGGAAGGGAGAGGGATAGTTAGAAACATCGATCAGCCGCCTCCTGCATGCCCCCCACTGGAGATGTGCCCGCAACCAATGTACATGCCCTTGACCAGAATCGAACCCGGGACCCTTCAGTCCCCAGGCCAATGCTCCATCCACTGAGCCAAACCGGTTTTGGCGGCTCCTACCTTTTAAAAAATGTCTAGTGTCAAGCCACTCTGGTCTGCCTGCGATGTAGTTGTGTTTTCAATTACGTTTTCTATAAATAACATGGATAACAAGCCCCTTTAATCAAGTCTTTGTCTTTGGCATTTAAAAAAAAAAGCCATTCTAATTTATTTCCTCCAGGCCAGGGGCATTGATTTTTTTAAGAGAAAAATGTACACTTGCTGCAGACGCCTTCCTGCACAGATAGATCAAGATGTTTCTGTCTTCAGATCCTTGCCGAGGGTGGAGCCATCACTGAACACGGCGTCACATCTGCTTCGGTCTGTGAGTGTGGGCAGTGCTCAACGGTGTGGTCTGTGTTCTGCGGGGTATCCCATCCATTCCCGTGATTTCAGTTCCCTTTTCTTGAATACCTACTGTGTGCCAGACATTGTGCTAAGGCTAATGGGAGAAGTTGCCACGGAAAGGGCTATGAGGGAGGGTTCCTTCATGGGTGGGTGAGGAGGAGGGTTCAGACCCGGTGGGAGGGGAGGAGGGCAGAGGTGGCAGACCTTAGGTCAGTGGTTCTCAACCTTCCTAAGGCCGCGACCCTTGCATACAGTTCCTCATGGGGTGGTGACCCCCAACCATGAAATTTTGCTACTGTTATGCATCGTGATGTAAATATTTGCATTTTCCAATGGTCTTAGGGGACCCCTGTGAAAGGGTCGTTTGACCCCCATAGGGGTCGCAACCCACAGGTTGAGAACCGCTGCCTTAGGTGGTGGCAACCACTCATATGTATTCAGCAAGCCTGGCATGCTTTCTCGAGCTGCTCAACAAGTAGAAGCATGAATGTGGGGCCTCGCCTGGAGGCACAGTAATAAAATGTGATGAGGAGCTCTTTGCCAATTTGTATTCAGTTTTCCCAGTTCTCAGCTTTTGTTCCTAGCCCTGTTCCCTAGGCAACAGGCTGCATTGCAAGTTATTTAGCAAACAAGCTACAGGAATCTCTCAACCAATTAAAACAGATTGCAACTGTTTACCACTATTATTCTTTAACTAATAACTGTCATTTTGGGTAACGAGGGAAAAGAAAGCCACCCGCTCTATCACATTCAGCAGCTAGAAGGGTAGCGATTGTGAATTGGTAAGAGACAGGCTCACCTCAAGGTTTAATCTGGATTCCAAACCTCTGTTGAGAGAACTACTGTTTCTTTAAGAACAGCAACCTCCTGTTCTCTCACCTGAAGGGGAGAGGGAACCATCCAGGAATACAAAGAAGCAAAAAGGCTCAACTGGGGTGGGTGACACTCTGGGATATTCTTTTTTTTCTTTCTTTCTTTTTTGTTGATCCTCACTGGAGATTTTTTCCCATTGCTTT
>JAAGEH010000143.1:180379-242479 GCA_011751065.1 Lasiurus cinereus
TGCCCTTGACCAGGAATGGAACCCACGACCCCGTGGTGCACAGGCTGGCGCTCTAACCACCGAGCAACACCAGCCAGGGCCACTCTGGGGCGTCCGTGATCCGTCTCATCACACCCAGTGTTTGGGGCAGAGAGGGCAGGCACATCTAGGATGCTTTAGTTCATCTCACGTTTCTGAACTGACTTTTTCCGGGTCCCCCCTTCCCCAAGTTCTTTTTATTGAGGACCCCAAGAACCAGGAAGAGGGTTTTAAAGATAATGGCTGGGCCAGGGATGAGCTTCTGCAGAACACACACCCTGTCCCTGACCCCAGAGTGAGCCCCCCTAAGGTGTGGGGTTGGTGATAACAAGAGGAAAGGAAAAGGGGAGAGGCGTTAAACAAGGGCTCTTACCACAGGGACCATTCCATAAAGGACGTGTCTCCTTCCCAGACATCTCCGAGGGCTGCCCCCTGAAATGACAGCAGCAGAGACGCCCCCCCCACCTGAGGGTCCCGGGTCACCTCAGCCCCAGTCCTTCCAGACCTTTCTCCTTCACCACGTCAAGCTCTTACCCTGGTGCCTGGGAAGCCAGAGCCCGAGTCCCCCTGGTCTCCCCTCCCGCTGGGCACAAGCTTTTAAACCCCTGTCCCTGCCCAAACCGGTTTGGCTCAGTGGATAGAGCATCGGCCTACGGACTCAAGGGTCCCAGGTTCGATTCCGGTCAAGGGCATGTACCTTGGTTGCGGGCACATCCCCAGTGGGGGGTGTGCAGGAGGCAGCTGATGGATGTTTCTCTCTCATCGGTGTTTCTGGCTCTCTATCCCTCCCTTCCTCTCTGTAAAAAATTAATACAATATATTTAAAAATAAAAAATAAATAAAATACAGTATATTAAGAAACAAAACACGGTCCCCTCTTCCAAGCCACACGGTTTCAAAAGCTCCAAGGGGTGGACAACCCAGAAGCCCAGAGGGTGCAAAAGAGCCTCGAGGTTTGGAGAAGGGGGAGCCCGCCCCTCCCCCAGGGCCAAGGGCCAGGGAGCCGGCGGGGCGGTTGGGGCGGTTGGGGCGGTTGGTCTCGCGCCGGGTGCAGCCTGCAGAGCCGGCCGGGGCTCAGCTTCCCCGGAGCAGCCTCCGCACAGGCTGCGGGTAGAAGCGAAGGGTCGCGGGGCCCCCATCGGGGCGCAAAACACACCCCAGGAAAACCAGGTCGGAGGCCCCCAGCGTGAGAGAGAGAGAAGCAGCTGCTGGGGACCCGCTGGAGCGCAGCCCGGTTACCCCGGGGGGACCCCGCCAGGGGGCGTCCCCGCGGAGGGCAGGAGGGGGTGCTCAGACACCCACGTTTTCCTTCGGAGCATTCTCCCCCCTGCGGGGCCCGGCAGCGGACAGCGGGACACGCCGGCGGGGTGACCGGCACAGCGCCACCCAGCGGAGGGCATGCGCACGCCCCCGCGGCTCCGCCCGCCCGCCCGGCCCAGGTACGTGTGGAGCTCTTCCAGCAACTTTGCATCTGTGGGTTCTGGGTGGGGGGCTCCGATATGGGGTTCCGCCCCCTTCAGGCGGGAAAACATTAGGTTGCTATTCTTTTTTTTTTTTAATTATTGATTTTTTACAGAGAGGAAGGGAGAGGGATAGAGCAGCAGTTCTCAACCTGTGGGTTGCGACCCCTTTGGGGGTCGAACGACCCTTTCACAGGGGTCGCCTAAGACCATCGGAAAATGCAGATATTTACATCACGATGCATAACAGTAGCAAAACTTCATGGTTGGGGGTCACCACCCCATGAGGAACTGTATGCAAGGGTCGCGGCCTCAGGAAGGTTGAGAACCACTGGGATAGAGAGTTAGAAACATGGATGAGAGAGAGAGACATCGATCAGCTGCCTCCTGCACGCCTCCTCCTGGGGATGTGCCCGCAAGCAAGGTGCATGCCCTTGACCGGAATCGAACCTGGGACCTCTCAGTCTGCAGGCCGACGCTCTATCCACTGAGCCAAACCGATTTTGGCCACTATTCTTTTTTCCTTTTTTAAAACCATATATTTTTATTGATTTCAGAGAGGAAGGGAAAGGGAGAGATGGAAACATCAGCCATGAGAGAGACTCATTGATTGGGTGCCTCCTGTACCCTGCCCCTCCCACTGGGGATCAAACCGGGACCTCCTGGTTCGTAGGTCCACACTCAGCCCCTGAGCCACCCCAGCGGGCTAGGTTGCTATTCTCCTTCTTCTTTTAAAAATATATTTTTTATTGATTTTGGAGAGGAAGAAAAAGCGGGAGAGAGAGAGAAACATCTTTGATTAGCAAATCCTGGATTGGCTGCTTCCTGCACACCTAGTGGGGATCCAGCCCAAGACACAGGCATGTGCCCTTGACCAGAATTGAACCAGGGACCCCCCGGGTCTGCAGGCCTACTCTCCATCCACTGAGCCAAACCAGCCAGGGCAAGGTTGCTATTCTTAAAGCATCAGAGGTGCCTGCCCCCTCTGTCTTTCCTCCACCTGCCTGGTCCTCCCACCCCCAGCAAGTGCCTTTTCAGGCCGGTTAGAACTTTGGTGGCAACCCTGCAAAGGTTAAGTGTGTTTCCACTTTGCAAGCATGGTTCAAGGTCATAGAGCCACCCGAGTCCCCTTTAGAGCTCAGACTCAGCTGTGCATACTTGTTATCATCTCGCCTTTCATTTCTTTTTCTTTTTTAAAATATATTTTTATTGATTTTTCAGAGAGGAAGGGAAAGGGATAGAAAGCCAGAAACATCGATGAGAGAGAGACATCGATCAGCCGCCTCCTGCACGCCCCCTACTGGGGATGTGCCCGCAACCAATGAACATGCCCTTGACCGGAATCGAACCTGGGACCTTTCAGTCCCCAGGCCGACGCTCTATCCACTGAGCCAAACCAGTTTCAGCTCATTTCTTTTTTTTTTCAGAGATTGGATCCAGCGCCTCGGAGACAGAGGGAGAAGCTGGACTCAGCCAGAGACCACCAGGGCCCAAGCTGGCGATGAGGAAGCTGCTATCCATGCATACATGTGCCGCCCGAACATCTCAGTGCAGCTCACGGGACTCGAGCCGTGTTGAGGGCTGTGGGGGGAGCTTCACAGGAAGCAGGCCTTTGCTCTGGGGTGGATGCTCTTTGGGTCGATTCCACGATTGGGCTTTCTGTATCCCAGGAGGGCCAGACGAAAGCCACAGAGCCAGAGCCGCGGTTGGTAGAGGCAGCTGCCACTCACTGGTCGCAGCTGGGGGTGGGCAGTGATGGATGTGGCGGGCGCCGCGGGCTGGTTTTGGCCGGTGCTCAGACGTGCTTGCAGAACGGTCTGGCTTTGCCCGCCCGCGTCTGATGTTAGTGGATCGGGATGGGCGGCGAGATGGGCCTCTGTTCGGCGGACAGCGCAGCGACCGGCGGCTGGCACCTGGCCAGGGCCGCTTTTCTCGTTCTCACCACAAAGGCAAAGCCTCACCCGCACCCCGGCCTCTCTGCATCCCAGTCTCATATCTTCATGGCGGGGTGAGGAGGGCCCTCGCAACAGGAGAGGAAGAGGAGGAGGGATGGGCCAGAATGAGGGGGGTTTGTTGGGGGATGGGAGTACAATAGCATCTTAGCTCAGAGGATTCATATTTGTCACTGAGTAGTGGAATCACGAAGCTGTACTGGGTTGGGGGTGAGGAGGGTGGGGTTAGGGGGAGAGGAGTTAGGATAACATTGGTGTGCAGGTCGCTTCTGAATTATTGGAGGAAGTTCCAGGGACTGGGGTGGGGAAGGCCACAAGAGGTGGCCGCTCTTAATACAGATAATCCTCACAAGCCACTCTCTCGGGAAACATAGGTAATGTGAGCGTACATTGCCGTTTTCTGGCACGTCCCGAGTTTAAGTAATACGACGCTCTTATTACCTCGGAGGAAATGTTGCTATAGATTGTTTTATATAATTTTATTTTGTTTTTTGTGAAGGGAATCCATTTCTTCTCTGAGCCTCTGAGAAGCAGGCAGCAAAATGGGACTTCAAGTGCAAGAGACTTATTGGGGGAAGAATGGGGAGAAGAACCAGTGGCAGGGAGCATCTGAGTGAAGAGGCGGGGGTGGGGGGAGGGACAGAGGGCAGTGCGATTCTGAGAAAATCTTGTCCTGGCCACTGGGGAGGCGCCGAGGCTGGGCGGGCGGGCACGGTGCAGCTCGGATGCCCCTGCCTTGCTCAGTCGTTGCCCAGGCGCCACAGGGAAAGGCTGGTCTTGTGCCCCCCCCCCCCCCCCCCCCCCCCCCCGGGGTGGCCGCCGAGCTGTCAGTCAACTCTGCTCCTTGCAGCAGGTTTTCTCAGAGCATCTGGGCACCCCCCCCCCCCAGCCTGTTTCAACCGCTGGTACCACTTGCTTTGAGTCTTCGACGCAGCTCAAGGCTTCCCAGAAGCAGAGCCAAGAGGGGGTTAGACATGCAAGAATTTTATTAAGGGACGTGCCTGTGGAGGCTACAAGGAGGAAGAGAGCCCTGGCCGGGGGTGCTCAGAGGTTAGAGCATCCCTCCGACCAAAGGGCCCGGTTCCCTAGTTGCAGGTTCCATCCCTGGCCTTGCTTGGGGTGCATGCGGGAGGCAGCTAAACGATGTTTCTCTCTCACATTGATGTTTCCCTCCCTTGTCCCCTCCCTCCCTCTAAAAAATCATTGATGATTCCCTTCCTCCTTCCTTCTAGTCTCTTTTAAAATCAATGAAAAATACCCTCAGGTGAGGATTAACCCCACCAAAAAAAGGTGGGGGAAGGAAAACCCTATACAACTGTGATGGGAGATATATACTGCTGGTGAATAAATCAATTCATAGAGATTTAAAAAATCAGACTTTGCTAAGTCACGTGTCCTGAATTTTGGCTTGGGAAATAGGTTTCTCTGGAGGCATGTGAAGCGGTGGGTTTGGAATGTGAAACCTCAAGGTCTGTCTCTGTGCCGAGCCGGCCCGGCCGTGGGTGAGCCTGAGAGGGGGCGGCGAAGGATTGAGAAAAGACCAGAGGAGGAAGCTGAGGCTGGTGGGATGCTGCTCTCTGATGGACACACAGCGCCCCCGCCTGTAAGCCGAGTCTTTAGCTATAAACCAGATTCCACCAGCAAAGGTAGGGCGTGCTTACATTCTTGTGGGTTTCGAATCTGTTCCATTACGTGCACCTGAACCCTATCAAGCCCGCATCGCTCAGCCACGTGGGACCACAGGTCCACGCTAACAGCCGTAGCCTTTGCCTCTAAGTGTGCTGGGACTTGCACGTGGCTTTGCCACCAGAGGGTCCAGCCCTCTCCTCGGTCCCAGGCTTGAACCTGCCCAAAGGCTGTGGCCGCTCTCCGTAGGTCTCAGCTAATGCTCTTGGCACTTCCTGTTCCGGCTTCCCAGGCCCCTGGCCCTCGCTGTTCCTCAACTTCTTAACACGGGGGTGGAGTGGGGGGCGGTTTGGCTTCACCAGGGAACGTTTGGTCATTTCTGCAGACTTTTTTTTTTAATGTTAAAAGTATTTTTAAAAATATATTTTATTGATTTTTTTACAGAGAGGAAGGGAGAGAGCTAGAAACATTGATGAGAAATATCGATCAGCTGCCTCCTGCAGGCCTCCTACTGGAGATGTGCCCACAACCAAGATACATGCCCTTGACCGGAATCAAACCTGGGACCCCTCAGTCCTTAGGTCGACACTCTATCCACTGAGCCAAACCGGGTTCGGGAGTTTTTTTTTTTTTTTTTTAATTGAAACATTGGTAGATTGCCTCCACGTGTGCCCCGACCAGGGATCGAACCCGTCACCTTTTGGTGTACAGGACGATGCTCCAACCAACAGAGCCACATGGCCGAGGCTGTCTGCAGACATTTTAGCTGGCACAGCTGGCACCGATGGGCAGAGGCCGTGTTGATACTACTAACCATCTCACAAAGCACAGCAGAGCCAAGGGCGTCAGTAGTGCTGAGGGCGAGAAACTGCCCGGCTGACCCTCTTCATCCTCTCTCGAGGAATCAGGTGGCATGGCTGACTTAAATGGGCCCAGAGGTGAGCCCCCAGGGACAGGGACCGTTACAGGTATAAGGTTCGAGTGCCCAGTGCTTCCAAAGAAAGGCCAAGAGTCAATATGTCAGAGTTTGTAGTTAGGAGGCGTTGATTGATTGGGAAGATGCCAAGTGAGAAGACTGGAGAACTAATCCCCAGATCCCTCTTAAGAAAGCCCCAAATTCAGGCGTCTTTCATGTCAAGGGAAGGGAGGAGGGTGTAGTCGGTAGACAGCGAGGCACCGACAGGGATCCAAGACGGCAACGTCTGGACCTGCTGCGAGCTGCCTTCCACCTGGGCTCACCCGTGGGAGCACCTGCAGGCTCCACACAGATGGCTCTCCTGGCTCTCCTGCCCCCCGGTGCTCCTGGCTGGCCTTGGGGTGCCCCAACAGCCCCTTGTTGGTTTGCTGATCATCCCCCTACCTCTGTCAATACAGGAGTCCCAGTGCTGAGACAGACCAGGGAGGAAGGCTGGGTCTGGGTGGGACTCTGCCCTCTCTGGCGGAGAGACAGCGCCACGGGCTACAAGGCGTGTCTTTATTTTATAGCCAGTTTGCATGTGGCAAAGTAAGGGCGTGGTCAAGATGTTGACAACATTCTCGTGAGTTTTGAACCTTCTCGATTACATGCACCTGAACTCTATCAGGCCCCCATCACTCAGCCACGTGGGCATGCAGGTTCGGACCATAAGGTCAAGCTTACAAATATACTGTATAGCCTTTGGCTATGATTGTGCTGGGAGGGCTTTGCCCTCCAAGCGAGGACTTGCACGTGGCTTTGCCACGAGAGGACCGGGACCCGCTCAGTAGTCTGAGGCTTGAACCTGTCCAAACGCTGTAGCTGCTCCCCATAGTCATAGTCATTTGGGGACTTTAAAAACAACTGTGCAAGCTGAAACTCGCAGGACAAATTTAATAATCAACGGGGAAAGTTCGTTACATATATATGTAGGTGCGTTCCCTAAGAATATGGGGGTCCAGGACAGTTGAGGCTTATATATAAAATCCTGGACTAAGCAGAGGGAGGTCAGGGTCTGGGGCTTCAGGGAGAAGGCAGATGAGCGAGAGCAAGCATCTGGTAAACAAGTGGGACACAGAGGGGACCCTTCTAGATTCTTCCCCATCTGCTGCTACACTTAGGTCATATTGGGATGCTAAGGTGATGCTCCCTTTCTTTAAGCAGGGTTTTCTAGGTGAATTCCTGTAAGCCTGGGGAGAGTCTTAAAAAACAGCTTAAAACAATCCATGTTCCCAAGAGGCATATTTTGGCAAACTCCGCTTCCCCTCACTGGCCCCTCAACTTCCCCGAGTGCCTCAGTTTCCTCACCTGAAGAGGCATTGACCTTGGAGATGGTTCTCGCTGTCTGTGTCCTCACATTGCACGACCCACCAGTGCACTCTAGCGGGGGAAACGGTTAGTTGTTTTGTAGGTTGTGCCAAGATGTTTAGCTGGAAAGACTCATAAACCATGTTCATAAATGAGTCACCCATGAAAACCAGGCAGCACAGAGCCTAGCATCAGGCTTCCGAAGTAGCCCTAGAAAATCTGGAGGGGAAAAATGTGTTTTTACAGGAGCCCCTGCCACCAGGCACAAGTACACACTAATACACACCACTGTCAACTCCCTTTTACAAACCTTTCACCCATCAGGAAGCATCTGGAAACTTTCAAGCTTCAAGGATTTTATGTATATAACAGATGGGATATGGGCTTTGGAACCCCACAGACCTGTGATGGAATTCCAGCCCCATCCATGGATGTTCTTTGAAAAACTAACCTCTCTCTACCTCGTTGTCCTCAGCTATGAACTCAGTTCAGTAATCCCTGTCTCTTAGGTTATTATAAGTATTAATGAGACAATTTCTGGGTTATTGCCAGGACATGGCAAGGGGCTTCTGAGCCTGGCCTAGTACACAGGAGGGGCATACGCATTGCTTGTTTTATTAATATCTCCATTGTCTCTTAGCAAAGCCAAAATCAAAGGAAGAAAGTGCCTAGAGGTTTAAGGCATCAAGGACCCATTAGAGGAGGGATATTTTCATTCTTTATTTTTATTGGAGAGAGAGAGAAAGAGAGAGAGAGATTTGTTGTTCTACTTATTGATGCATTCACTGGTTGATTCTTATATATGCCCTGACTGGGGATTGAACTCACAACTTTGATGTTTCAGGACGATGCTCCAACCAACGGAGCTACCTGGCCAGGCCGAGAGTCACTCACCTTTCAAATACATTGTTCTCAGAGAAAGGGTTTTGGGCCAGTGTTCTTCAAACACTTTGCTAGCATCCTCTCAACCCATTTACTGTTAGCACACAATGGAGCAAAACACCACAGGTCTAGTGTATATTTTTATAAGCATGGATTTTTCTTTTTTAATTGGCTCCTACATCATAAAACGAAGCAGCGTTCTGCATCAATAACCCAATTTTTCACCTTTAGAGCTGCAAATGTTGAGCAACACGGATCAGATAAGCTGGCGGGACTGAAGAGTGACGCTTCTTCATACCTGACCCCCTCAGGTTCAGGTTCAGATCTAAGTGCTCTCGACTGGAATCCTTGCAAAAGGCATGTTCACCCAGTCATTGCCACTTTGACACCTACAGCAATGTTTCAAATGGTTGTGAAGGCAACACACCACGGCAACGAGGGAAAGGGAGACTGCGAAAGAGGCCTCAGCCTCGTAGAGCAGCACAGAAGGTGATGATCTAGAGACTGGTTCGTTATCGTTGTTCACATACCCCCTGGGAAATGCTCCTAATGTTGTGCCTCTGAGCCAGGGCTGGGACTAGATGCACTGCTTACATGAGATATTTTTTTTAAATAAAAATTAGCTGAAACCAGTTTGGCTCAGTGGATAGAGCATCGGCCTGGGGACTGAAAGGTCCCAGGTTTGATACTGGTCAAGGGCATGTACCTTGGTTGAGGGCACATCCCCAGTGGGGGGCGTGCAGGAGGCAGCTGATCGATGTCTCTCTCTCATCGATGTTTCTGGCTCTCTATCTCTCTCCCTTCCTCTCTGTGAAAAATCAATAAAATATATTTAAAAATACATTTAAAATAAAAATTATTGCAAAAAAATCCGTGAACAAAACCTCGAAATTTAAAATAAAAACCCCAGGACAGGTGCAGCCCAAGACCACAGGTGCCCAAATCTAAGATCCAAGATAGGTAACAATTCTCTTGCCCATCCTGCCACCTGCTGCCAGAAGGGAGTAATTCTCGCTGTCTGGCCAACTGGGCATCCCAGGGTCGCTTCCCTGGGCGCTCCTGCCTGCAGCCACCCACTCAGGAACCTTGGCAGCCCCTGGGCACCTACTTCCTGCCAGAGGGCTGAGTGGACTACAGAGAGCCCCAGGCTCAGCTGTAAGGCCTGGATCAGAGCGTCAGCGTGCCTCTGTGCTGGGCCTTCGTGAACAAGTCACATCACCCTTCTGAGCCCGAGGTTCTTCTGCACCTAACAGGGACCTCCCTCACTACCTCTTCCCACAATGGAGCGATTGCGTGAGGCTCTTTCTGCGACCATGCCAAGCAGGCTGGCCGGAGTGTGCCGCCTCAGCCAGCCCACCCACGACCGTGGATCAAATCCAACGGTCACCAACTTACGGCCAAAGGCGAGACACTCCAAAAGACAACCACGCCGAACACGGTGCTAGAGAAGTCCAGACAGTGGCCGGTGCCCTGGCCAGTGGGATAAGGAAGGCTTCCTGTAGGAGGCATCATTCGAGCTGAGCCTCTGGGACCAGAAGGGCCGGGTCAGGCCAAAGAGCTGGCCAATTGCCTCTAGGGATCGCGAGGCCACTTGTGTTTTATCTCGGGAAAATTCCAGTACCTGAAGCCAGCATCAGAGTGACGGTAGGAAGGCCCAGGCCCTTGTAACCAGCCCTGGGTTCAATCCCGGCTCTGCTACTCCTAGCTGTGTGACCACAGGAAGTCACTTACCTTCCTTGAGCCTCAGCGTCCTTCTCTAGGGAAGGGGGACAAAGAAGACAGCTTATCCTGAGGGGTGGGGGGGGGAAGATTAAATAAGGTGACATATGGGGGCTCAGTGAGTGGCAGCTGCTTTGGTTAACATGGGGACTTCTGTGAGGAGTGGGAGAACGGGGACACATCAGTCGGGCAACCCTGGCAATTGGCCTATTTGGCTTCTGGAACACGCCCCCCCCTGAACCCCACCCCTAGTGTGTTGGGCAAGAAAGGGGGTGCTGATCCCACTGTGGGCAGCCTCTGCTCCCTCCCCTCACCCCACCCTCACCCCCAGCAGGACTCAGCGTATCAGTACACCCCAGAAAGGGAGTGTGTGTGTTTGGGGGGGTCTCCCGCCCTGAGGTTGGGGAGGAGATGCTGGAGTCCAGCCCGGGAGGCAGAGTTTAGAGAGAGGCCTGGAGATCGGAGCGCGGGCTGCGACTTAGATGACAGCCTGGGAGCAGTGTTCCTGCCCCCCACCCTGACCGCAGGTGCGGGAGAGCAGCCTTGCTTTCAGGGAACTCCCTCAGGTATTTGGGGGTCGGGAGCTTCACGCCTGCCATGTCCTGCCCCGGGTTCGGAAAAAGCAAAAGGGCAACGCCAATAAGGGGGAATGTGAACGTCCGGAGACCGAACTGAAAGGCCCGCAGGAATCGATGCAACTTTTCTGTCTGCAGAAAATGATGTGAAAAATGGAAGTGACGCCGAGACCGGTGTGGCTCAGTGGATAGAGCGTCGGCCTGTGGACTGGGAGGTCCAGAGTTCGATTCCGGTCAAGGGCATGCACCTTGGTTGCGGGCACATCCCCAGTAGGCGGCGTGCAGGAGGCGGCTGATGGATGTTTCTGACTCTATTCCTCTCCCTTTCTCTCTGTAAAAAAAATCAATAAAATAGCTGAGACCCGTTTGGCTCAGTGGATAGAGCGTCGGCTTGTGGACTGAAGGGTCCCAGGTTTGATTCCGGTTGGGGTCATGTACCTTGGTTGCAGGCACATCTCCACTGTGGGGCGTGCAGGAGGATGCTGACTGATCTCTCTCTCTCCTCGATGTTTCTGACTTTCTATCCCTCTCCCTTCCTCTCTGTAAAAAATCAGTAAAGTATATATTTTTTTAAAAAGTCAATAAAATATTTATTTTTTTAAAAAATGAAAGTTTTTTTTTTTTTTAAAGGCAGCAGCCGTCAGGGTTCTCTTCCTTCTCCCTCCCTGAGCCCTCCGCTCCGGAACCCACTCGTGGTGTCAAACGCGCGTGTCCAGCCGCCTTCACACGCCCCAGCCCCCTGCACCCTGCACCCCGCACCCCGCACGGAGGGACGCAGCCACTCTCCCAAAGCTGCACCGACTTTATTTGCAAAAAGCAGGCTCCCAGCACTGCAGGGCATCCGCGAGCGGGGGTCCCACGGCCTCGGGCTCCCCGGCTACACGATGGCGAACTGGCAGATGTAGGGCAGCTTGTCGCGGCAGCGCTTGTCGAACCAGCGGCCGCCAGCGGCGCCGGCCAGCGCGGCGCAGTTCTCGGCTTTGCCGCCGTCGGGCTGCGCCGTGATGTCCGCCTCCCAGTTGCGGAAGGCCGCGCGGCCGCCCGCCATGTCCACCCAGTCGCCCTCGGCCGCCATGTCGTTGAGGCCCAGCCAGACCTCGGCCTCGCTGCCCACGCTCTGCCGCAGGTACTCGAACATGGCCTCGTTCTCGGCGCCCGTGTGCGGGGTGCCCAGCGTGCCCCCGCGCGAGATGCAGTCCTCGCTGGCCTCGTGGAAGGTCTTGGCCTGGGCGAAGGCCAGGAAGCACTTCATGTGCACCTTGGTGCCCTTCAGGCAGACTGGGGGGGCGGGGGGGAGAGGGCCGTCACCAGGGTGCCCACTGCCCACTGCCCACTGCCCGCCGCTGCTAATGTTCTGTCGCTGGGCCCTAGTCCTGACCCCCCCTTGTCCCCTGGGTTCGTGCAGAAAACTGGATGGAGCCTGAGCACAGGGCCGGGCTGGCTCCTGGCGCGCCCTCTGTCTCTCCCTCCTCCTTTTGGGGTTCCAGGGAGTGCACCGCATGGATGCATGCAGGCTTCTGGGAGCAGGGCCCTGGCAAGGTCACCTCGGCCTCCCTGTGTCTGGCAGAGGCTCGCTGGAGGGGGACCTCACATGCGGTTGCTGATTGGGGGAAAAAAGGGGGTAGGTGCCAAAACCGGTGTGGCTCAGTGGATAGAGCGTGGGCCTGCGGAAGGACTGAAAGGTCCCAGGTTCGATTCTGGTTGAGGGCATGTGCCTTGGTTGGGGGCTCATCCCCAGCAAGGGGCGTGCAGGAGGCAGCTAGCTGATCGATGTCTCTCTCTCTCATAGATGTTTCTAACTTCTATCCCTTTCCCTTCCTCTCTGTAAAAAAAAAATCAATGAAATATATTTTTAAAAAAAGGGGGGGGGTAGATGCTAGGAGGAGGGTTTGCTCCCCTAACCCCTCAACCCTGGCTGGGTCCACAGAGCTCCGGCATGCTTTGGGCGGGCTGCAGACAAGGTGATGGGCAGGCGATGGTGATGGAAAGGAAGATGAGAGGGAGAAGGTCCCCCCAGGGGGCCCAGAGACCGAGACCTCCTGGGACTCAGCTGAGAAGAGGGGCTCTTAGGATCCCCATATGCCATGGACTTTATGCAGGGAGGACCCCACCACATGCCCTCCCCTCAGGGGAAGGTGGCACCTGGTTATCAGGACTTGGCCCAAGCACAAAGCTTAGACACGAGAGAGACCTTCGTTCGAGCTTTCCTGCCCCTCTATCCCCACCCCGTCCACTGTACAGATCAGGAAACTGAGGCCCAGCTGGCACTGTGCTCATGCAGACGCTGTGGCCGATCCAGCCAGCGCCCCTTCCCACTCCCCCCTCCTGTCTGTCTCCAATGCAGGAGCTACTTCCAGATTCTCCTGTTGTTTAAGCTACTCTTAGGTTTTCTATTGCTTGCAGCCAAAACATGGTAGACCTTTCCTTCCTGGAGCCCCTTTTCCCCACCGGCTGGGTTAAGCACGTTAGCCAGAGTCCTGTGTGTGTCCTCTCTTAACAGAGATTTAAGGAGCGTTGATATGTGACAGGCACTGTACTGGGCAGTGTAGGTGGCGGTAGAGACAAAGGCAAGCAGAAGCAAACTTGGCTGCTGTGTTCCTGGGGCTCATAGCATCGTGGGAGAGGCAGACACAAATCAACACATGAATATATAACCTGACAAACTGCCATAAATGAGATAAAAGAAAGAATATCACACTGTGAGAGCTTTTAACTGAGAAGCCTGATTGAAAAGAGGGGGTAGAGACTTTGAGACAGGTGGTGATGCTGGAGGTGTTTATTACGTGGCTCTTGGTGGAGCAGCTCAGGCCACCAGAACAGCATGTGCAAAGGCCCTGTGGCAGAGGGACAGAAGGGTGGCAGTGTGGATGCTGAAGGAAAAGATCCGAGAGGGAGAGGATGTGTGAAAACTGCCTAGGGACAAGGCCATGGAGGTTTCTGAAGAGGCAGCAGGGGAGGGGACTCGGCTGCTGGGTAGAACATGGAGGTGGGGTAATAACAATAGGCCCACTGCATCGGTTTTCTGTGAAGAATGAGTCTATGGCCCGGCCGGTGTGGCTCAGTGGTTGAGTGTCGACCTATGAACCAGGAGGTCACTGGTTCAATTCCCAGTCAGGGCGCATGCCCGGGTTGCAGGCTCAATCTCCAGTGTGGGGCGTGTAGGAGGCAGCCGATCGATGATTCTGATCATTGATGTTTCTATCTTTCTCTTCCCTCTCCCTTCCTCTCTGAAACCAATGAAAACATTAAAAAATAGAGTGACAGTGTCAGCAACGCTGCTGACACACAGGGGGTGAAGCCGACGCGCCCTGCGGCTGCAGAGCCTGGCTGAGCGGCAGGTCTCCCCGGAATAGTCAGGGTGGTGCCATCTCTGCTCCACAGGGCGCTGCGGGGATCCCGCTCCCAGTGGGTGATGGATTCTGTGGGAGAGCTTCTGTCCTTTGGGACATTCGCACCCGCACATACCAGGGGGCCTCCCACATGCCCTGGCCTGTGGGGCTGGCCAAAGGCCTGGGGCGCCCTGCTGCCTGCCTGCCTGCCTGCGCCCTCTCTCCCGCTCACCGCTGCCCAGAACGGCTGCCCCCACACTCACCCGTCTGCAGGGCCTGCTGCTCCTTCAGCAGGGCCACCTCCTGCGCCAGGCTCTCCAGCTGGCTCTTGAACTCCTCAAGCATCTTCGGGCTCACGACATCTAGGATGGAGTCGGGAGGACGAGGAGATGAGGATGCACATGGGAGGAAGGCAGGAGGGATCGGTCAGGCAGGGGGAATCCGGGGACCCATCTATCAACCATCAGGAACAAGGGGAAAGGACTCCCCTCGACCTTGACCTCTTGGTGTATGCTTTGTCTGTCTGTGATAGTGTAAGTATTCGCTTAGGACTTGCCTCTGCCAGGGGCACCTGTCACTTGCTCTGGCTAAGGTGAGCCCTGGATGGCATCGGCTCAGGGACACCACTGGGGTTGCTGTGGTGCTGGGACTGGCAGGGGTGGGCTGGGGGTGCAGGCAGAGTCTCCCATGCCCCCCAACTATCCAGCCACCCTTCCAGCTCCGAAGAGAACAGAGCACAGGAAGCAGAGCCGGGGCCCTTGAGATTGCCCAGGTTCCCTCTCCAGGCAAGAGGAGTAAGACACAGATCCAGCCTGGGACCCCGTGTGGGGGCACAGGTCAGGGTGCGCGTGGCCTCGGAGGTCACATGGATGCGCGTGACCTGGAGCATGCGTTCAGTGCTCGGCCTCTCTGAATTCAGTTTCCTCATCTGTAAAACGGGAAGTGGCAGCCCCACCTGAGAGGACTCCGCAGAAAACTGGAGACTGCGAGAAATAAAGCTTGTGAAACGAAGCTAGCCATCAGCCCCGTGAGCCGCAATATTTCTACGCTCCCACTTCACCCACAGCCAATGAAGCCACGCGGAAGCAGCTCGCCCGCCATCGCAGAGCCAGCAGCTGGCGGGGCTGGCCCGCACCCAGGCCACAGGGCTCTGAGCTTGACCTTCCCCGCCTCTGACAGGCCCCGCAGGGAGCTGGTGAGCGAGAGGTCTTTCTGCGTGTGTGTAAGTTGACAGCTGTGTGGGTGGACCCATCTTCCTGAAATCCCAGGGACTTTAAGAAAGCTGTGCTCAGCTGTGGGGAGAAAGAGGGGGGGGCGTGCAGGGGTGTGGAGGATGGGAAAGGTCGTCCATGGTCCATTTGGCTGGGCCTGCATGAAGTCCTCAGTGGTAAGAGGTGAGGTCAGAGCCTCTGTCCACCCATAAGCTGTCTTGGCAGGAATCAAACGCAAGCAAAACCACCCTTGTGTGCACAGAAATTCGTGTTGCAACTCCTCAGATATGAGGAAAATGACACCCCCATGAGCAAGGCCAAGAAGGGCGGGTTTGGGGCCGGGGTGGCAGCCTGGCGAGGCTGTGTGTGCCTCCCCGGGCCTCTGCCTCAGCCAGTCCGCAGCTCTGTGCCCGTCACCTGGCACACCAGCACGGGGCGCCAGGTGGGGTGGCACAAGGGCACTCAGCTAAGGGGGCACCCAGGGGTGTGAATCCAGGCCAAAGCCTTACCCTTGGCTGCGCTGGGTCAGACCACAGATGGGGTGCGTGCCTCCCTATAATCTGTGTGTGCAAGGCGCCCTCCGGGGACTGGCCAAGGAGGAGGTGCTAGCAGTGCTCCACCAGAGGAAGGTGTGGGAGGAGGGGGTCCCCACAGCTCGGGGTGAGGAGTCGGGAGGTCCTCGCCCCAACGCTCTCTGTCTCTGAGGCTCAGATTCCTGATGTGCCACTGGAATGGATGTCCTCCAGCTTCTGTGCTAAGGACCCGTGACCCCTGTGAGGCCATCCTGGTGATGGAGCTCCTGGCCCAGATGTGGCCACGTGGAGTTCCCATTGCCTGAGCCTCCCTGCGAGCCTGGCCTCTGGCCGACTGGCTCCCCCCCGCCCCAACCCCCCACCGAGGTAATCAGTATTACTAACGCTAGTAAAGGCTTCCAGAAAAGTTCTACACGTGCATACATGTAAATGGGATTTCCCCTATTCATTCCTTCTTCAAAACCAAGGCCAGCACACTCTCCATTCCGTTTTGAACTTGTCTTTGCTGCTTTTTAAACGGAACCTTGGAATTCTTTTCCATCAGCTCGGCCTGTGGGTCTCTCTCATCCTGATG
This sequence comes from Lasiurus cinereus, assembly GCA_011751065.1. NCBI lineage: Eukaryota > Metazoa > Chordata > Mammalia > Chiroptera > Vespertilionidae > Lasiurus > Lasiurus cinereus. The sequence continues at coordinate 196,522 of JAAGEH010000143.1, forward strand.
TCCCTTTACGTACATGCTCCACTGGCCACGGCCACTGGCCACTGGCCACGGCCAGAGGAGGCTCGGAAGGGGCTTGAGGGCGCCCACACGCCCCTCCCTGCGCTCTCGTTTCTGCGCTGGGGCCTGGAACTCGCCCCGCCTGAGCCCTGTGGGGGTGACAGCCGCGTCCATTGCCATGGCGCTCCAGTGGTGTTGTCTCAACACAGCTCGAGGTGACTTCACTGCGGGCAAGGCTCCCAGGGCAGGCCTTGCCGCAGCCAAGGTGACCCCAGGACACCCCAAACCCCGGGGGCGACAGGGGGAAAAAGCTGCTTCCGGTGTCCTAGTTTGAGTTTCACGGCTGGGATACCCTGTGGAACCAAGAGCTAACTTATTCCTGCCCCCTCCCTTCTGCATCAAGTGCATCCTCCGTGCCAGGCACTTCATGAGTTTTGTATCATCAGATCCTCACGACCGCCCTTGGGGCAAAGGCCAGGACTCCCACTTTACAGCCGAGAAACCCGAGGTTCGGGCCTTGCCAAGCAGAGCCGTTGATTCTCCCCAGAGAGGGCTGAGCACCTCCAGACGGCTGAGCAAAAGGTTTCATTTCTTTCAAACATCGAGGAGGAGTGGATGTCAGTTCTGATGATCTTGAAGGTTCTTTCAGAGCTTTCTGGCAGCCGCCCCTGCTCCGGAGAAACTCCCAGGCCCCAGGGGGACTTTACTAATGCTCTCCGGACCCATCCAGGAGGACAATGAGCCCCAGCACCCAGCGAGGGAGAGTGCAGCCAGCTCCCTGGACGATGGAGAGGTACCCTGTCTCCCCCTCCTTACCTTTCTTGGCATTTGCAGCCTTCTTGACCTTGGGGGACGGTGTCTCGGCGGTGACCTGGGTCAGGAGGGAGAAGAGGCAGAGGAGCAGGTAGGCCCCCCAAAGCTCCATGCTGCCGCCGCCTGCCGTGCGCCTGGGTCGGAGAGCAGTGGCGCTGTGACCAGGGCTGCAGGCTCCAGCAGCTGCGGCGAGGACCTCTGTCCAGGAAACCCTCCCAGACTTGGCTGCGGGCGCACCCAAGCCAAACAGAACAGAACAGAACAGAACGCCTGCAAAGAGGGAGGGGGGGGAGGCTGGGAGCTCAGAGCCTCGCCTCCCAGGGAATAGCCCGTGTCCTGGCCCTGCCTTCTGCACTCTTTTCTAGGATTCTGGAAAACACATGCCAGTGCTCACAGCTCACACCCAGGCAGGTGTGGAATCACGCCCTTCCCTGGAATTGGCTCAGAGAGGCTTCCCAACAGCCACCTGAGGGAAGTCCTGTCGTCTCCCCATTTTACAGATGCAGAAACTGAGGATCAGTGATTTTTTAAAAAAATATATCTTATTGATTTTTCACAGAGAGGGAGAGGGATAGAGAGCCAGAAACATTGATGAGAGACATTGAACAGCTGCCTCTTGCAGGCCCCCCACTGGGGATGTGCCCACAATGAAGGTACATGCCCTTGACCAGAATCAAACCTGGGACCTTTCAGTCCACAGGCCGACGCTCTATCCACTGAGCCAAACCGGTTTCGGCAGGATCAGTGATGTTAAAGGACTTACCCAAGCTGCTCAGATGTTGGGAGCAGCGGCATTTAAACGAAGCAGGGCGGTTCCTGAACAGTGATGCTGCATTAGGACTGTTGGTTAGGAAGAAGTGCTTCAGGAAGAGGGGGACATGCTGGCATGACCCAGAACCAGCTTGGATTTGGGTCCAAGGGCTAAAGTCAGGGGTCTGAACATCCAAATGGCAGCTCGCAGTGGCCGCCTGCAATGGATTCACCAAGAACCCGGAGTCTGTGGATTGCATCCTCCAGGTGTGAAGGGTCGCTTGTGGGGGCACCATTCCCCCCCCCCCAGGCCTCGGCCAGCCGAGGGGCAGCAAGCAGGGGTAGCTTCAGCTGGAAGATGACCTGGGGCTAACGTTCATGAGTAACCCACCCTCCAGGAAATGTCCCTGCACTGACGCATCCCCGCTCCCCAGCCTTTTCATACCCATCCTCCTCCTGCCCCCCAACAAAGAACGATCTTCCTAACAAGGCCCAGAGGCAGGAAAATCAGGAGCTCGAAAAGGCCCATGTTAGCCTTCAGTTCCTGTGGTGTTTTCCCTCCGCGCTGTTGGAAGTCTGAGTTATAGAAAACACTCTCTGGCCACCCCACCCATGTCAGTCCAAACAGCAGGAAAACTTCTGGCCCAACATCGCCCCCACCCCCACCCCACCCCTGCCTGCACAGCTGTTTCCTCTCAGCTCCACTGGCCCGAGTCAGAGAGCTTCGGCCGCCCACTCGGGGGCCACAGAACTTCCCCCGCTCTCCTCACAGGTAAGCGTCCAGGGTGCGAATCTCCAAGAGCATTGCCAGGGCGGTCTCAGCCGGAGTCGAAACCACAGACAGGGCCCGAGGCTTTGGCCTCAGGATCCTGCTGAGGGACGTCCTCTGTTCTGCGCTGTCTCTGAAGCTCAGATTCCCGATGTGCGACTGAAATGGATGTCCTCCAGCTTCTGTCCGGAGGACCTGGGACCTCTGCGAGGCCATCCTGCCTCTCTCTGTCCCTGGCCTTGCCATGAGGCCTTCTGGTGAGGCTGTGCCTCTGGCGGTGAATCCCTGCTTCTCAGTCCAATCACCCTGCTGTCCCCCCCCTCCCCCCAGCCCTCGGGTGGGACATTTCCCTGCCTCCGGGGCAGCCAGGTCCTGGACGAGGCCCTGGTTCAAGTGTCGCCTGCAGGGACCTTGTTAACAACCAGTGCTCTGATGCATTTCAAAATGGCCCCTCTGTCCCTCCTCCTGCACGAGGGGAGTGTTTCTCCAACATCCACCGTGGGAACCAGCTCGAGCTCCTGGAGATAAAAGTTGTTGTCTTGCCGAGACCAGTTTGGCTCAATGTATAGAGTGTCAGCTTGCAGACTGAAAGGTCCTGGGTTCGATTCCGGTTGGGGGCATGTACCCCTACTGTGGGGCATGCAGGAGGTGGCTGATCAATGTCTCTCTCATATCAATGTTTCTGACTATCTCCTTTTCTCTTTGTAAAAAAAAAAAAAAAAAAAAAGTTGTTGCCTTTTCTGTGGCTCCACGTGACTGCCAGGTCCAGGTGACAGGGGGCTACCAGCAGCGAATGAGGAACAAGTTCAGACCTCTGTGGGGACACTGACAGCTTTCCAGACACGGCGCTGGCCCAGCACGCTCAGGACCCACTCCCCCTCTAACCCCCTGGCACCTGCCAAGCCAGGAACCGTATCTCCTGGAGGCAGTGAGGGAAGGGGGGGGGAGGGGCGGGCAGAGGTTAACAGGCGTCATCTCGAGAGGCCTCTGACTCGGATGTGGCCTTGGCAAGTGGCACCGTGTCTTCAGGAGATGCTGCTCTCCTGTAGCTGGGGGTGGGCTTCGGCCTGCCAGGGCCAGACGTTTCTAACCAACGCCTCGCCTGCAGAGGCCTTGCCAGTCGCCGTTCTGTTGCATTTGCAATGTACGCTGCTTACTGTTGTCATATATAGCAATGAGGAAGTAATAACACAGGAATAAACTGTTTCTCACACTCCTACTGCAAACCCACTTTCCCTAGCCCCGCATTTCTCTCCTTCCTTTACTCTCACTGCAACCGCCTAGCCAGGCAGCGCAGTGGGAAGCGGTGGTAGGAGTGGCCCGGCAAAGCCTCATCCATCCGCTGCCTTTAATCATCAAGGCCAAAGCCTTCTACACCTGACTCAATTCTAGCTGGCCCGACCACTGCCGTGCTGTCACAGTCCACGGGCAGCAGGGAGGAGGGACGGCTGGTGCGAGCACTGTCGTGGCACCAGGCGGGACAACCCCCGGAAAAACGCTAAGCAATGACACCCGGGCTGTTCCCACAGGGAGGCAGCTCCAAGTCTACGTGTGGGCAGTGGCTTCTCTCTGCGGGGACGGGCCTGGCCATGCAGAGGAGGTGCCATGCCAGGCCGCTTGGAGCTGCCTGCGCGGCTCCCACGTGCTCCTGCCGTTGGGCAATCCGTGCCTCGCTCCTTGCCCTACTTGTCTCATCGGAATGCAGAGCGAACGCCATGGCGGAGCTTCCCTTCAGGAAGCAGCGCCTTCTCCTGGTCCTTTAAGATGGACTGGGAGGATGTGGCCCCTGGAGAGAAGCAGACTGCCCAGCCCAAGAACGGACTGGATTCCAACCTGCGGGGGGCCCTCGGAGCAGCGCCCGGCTTACGGGAGCCTGCTGGCGCCATGGAGAAGGGCCTTCCCGCCCCGGAGGACGAAGGCAGGCTGTCATCCAATGACACCATCTCCAAAGCAGCCTTCCCGATGCTGACAAAACAAGAAAATCTTCCCAAACACCAGGGAGTGGTTATGAAACACCAAGCGATTTCAAGCGAGGCAGATAGGAAAGGCTGGCTAAGGACCAAAGTGGCCACCAAGACCCTCTCTCTGGGGTTCGGGAGGGTCGGGGGGCACAAAGCAAGAACTGGGCTTCCCTCAGCCTCGGGGGTTCACCAGCCAGGCGGAAGCCCTGGGTGGACAGCTGGACAGAGTGCCTCTCTCTTCTCCTCCCAGAAGCACCAACTGCACAAGGCAAATGAACCTTTTTGGTGAGTCTTTTTTTTAAGTATTTAATTTTATTTTTAAAATATATTTTGTTGATTTTTAAAAAAATATATTTTATTGATTTTTTACAGAGAGGAAGGGAGAGGGATAGAGAGCTAGAAACATCGATGAGAAAGAGACATTGATCAGCTGCCTCCTGCACACCCCCTACTGGGGATGCGCCCGCAACCAGAATACATGCCTTTGACCGAAATCGAACCTGGGACCCTTCAGTCCGCAGGCCGACGCTCTATCCACTGAGCCACACCGGTTAGGGCTTGTGTAATTCTTACACTAAAGGCTCTCCAAGGAGGGGAAATTTCACAAAACACCCATCCTAAGCATTTCCTGTAGGCCATTTTCTCAGGGCCCTTATTCCAGGGTGTCACTGTTTTGAGCGCCTGCAGTAGGAGATGAATGAGCCCCCTTGGGGAGGCCATGGCCAGAGCTCTCTCTCTTCCGGGGAGCACTTCTTGGGACCCGAGGAGACGCCGCCAGACTCTTGCAGGTGTCACCAAAAGGCGTCCGGCTCAGCGCCAAAGAATCCCAGCAGACCAGACCAGACCAGAAAATAGACTAATTTTTCACGCACAAATGTCGCTTTCAATTCATAATCGTTAAGAAAAGTATGTACACACGTCGGCTTCCACGGGAAAGGACAAGCAGCACCGGGGTGGGGGCGGAGGTGCAGCTCAGCCCAGGAATCCGACCTTCTGTCGCTTGGGCCCCAGGCTCTCCTCCTTGTGCAGGATGCTGTGCAGCGAGGCGTGCAGCACCTTGCCCACGCGCTTGCTGGTCTGCAGGCGAGGAGGGGAGAGAGCACGCGTGAGGCGGGCACGCTGACCCGGAGAAGCCCCCCTCGGCCAGCCTGCCGTTCCAGCCCCTCAACACTCCATCTGCCTCCCGGGCCTTTATGTGATTAATAATTAAATCAATACAGATCAAACTCCGAACCTCCACAATAGAACAGTTCCTTCTGAGAAAGCCTCCGTCCTAATAAAAAGAAAAAAAGACACAACCCCCAGCACCAAGCAGCGAAGGCTGCCACGGCCATCGGTTCACGCTGAGCATTCCTGCTGCCGTCACAACAGCAGCAAAACTGTCACCCAAGTCTGACATGTCCCCGCCAAGTCCCAGGTCCTGTAGTCAGAAGGCACAGAGACCCCGGGACGTGCAGTGTGTCTGATGAAGAACAGATGGTGCTGAGGACTCGTCCTAACGAGCATTATTTTTTCTGTCTAAAGTTTTACATATGAAGCAGTTTCTAATGTACCTGCCAGCAGATCTCTAAGCAGACTGCTCGGATGAGACCAATGTCAATACCTGGATAGAGTCTTTGGTGTCTCAGATACAATAAACACCACCCCTTTGTACTCTCCAATAAGATAATAAAAGGAGAAGACAGACACCAAGGGCTCAGGGTCTTTCGTGAAAAGACACTGTTTCTAGGAATGAAGGATGCGTTACATGGCAGCCTGGCCGGCTGGGAAGCAATGACCTATGGCAGTGGTCGGCAAACTGCGGCTCTGTTGACTGATGAGTTTGCTGACCACTGACCTAGACTCTCGATTCCAATAACTACAGGCTGCTGTTGTTCCTGGTGATTAAGCCCCGATCCCAGTGGTCGGCAAATTCAGTCAAAAGATCAGCAAACCACGGCTCGCGAGCTGCAGGTTGCCGACCACTGACCTATGGCTACGTGTTGCTATGTGGCTGCTTAAACGAAAACCACCTGCTCTGGCTAACTGCGCCTGGCAGGTCAGTCAGTCAGTCAGTCCATCAGTCAGTGTTGAAGTCCTCAAAGACTTGTACCAGCCCAGGTGGACGGGGAGGGTGAGCAGGATCAGGGTCCTGGGGCTCTGGCCAGTGGGGAGGCAGACACATCCACCAATGAGCACAGAGCGCTGGAAAGAGCCTCATGGCGCTGCAGAGGGTGGAGGAGACCCTGCAGGCTGCCAGAGGACTTGCCCCTCCCACTCTTCTCCCCTGAAGCACTTCTAAACCAGGAAGACGGGAGCGGCCACCCTTCAGCCCCTGGCTCCCCCTTTGCTGACTCCAACTCCTTCGTCAAATCACAAAAGCTTGGGATTTTGGAGTCGTAAGTTCACATGATCAGTTCAACACTCTCCTTCAGAAACGTGAACCTGGGATCAGGGAGGGGAAGATAGGCAAGTGCTACCAGCAGGTTCCTTACCCCACCCCACCCCCACATCCGTGGCTAAGTCAGCAGACACCCGGCTGGCACCAGTGGTCCTCGAAACTCCAAGTGTGGGTCAAAGGTGGAAACGGGAGCATCGACGGTGTTACCGAAGTGGCAGGAAGCAGCAGGCACTCCCCGCCAGGCCCGGCACCTGCCTCGGAACCAGAACCTCACCTCCATCATCTCGAAGATGCTCTCGGGGTCCAGGCTGCCCTTCCCCACTTTCCTCATGCACGTCACAACTCCCTGGCTGGTCACGGACACCAGCACGCTGGCCAAGGAGCAGGCTTCCTCCTGAAGAGTAGCGTCCACCACGTGCCGACAGCCAATCTGCAGGCAGGCAGCGGAGCACGCGTGGGTGCCACGGCCCTGATCCCCGCCCGCCCGTTCCTGGAGGGTGCACCTCGACCAGCAAAGAGCCTGCGCTGCCCGTTCAGGATGGAGAGTTTTGGGTTCTGATCACGTGGGAAATATCTGAAGCAATGTTCAACCAATGCATGGCCGGCCACAGTGTGAGCTGCCCAGTGTGAGCAGTGTAGCAGAAGCATGAAATGGAAATGTGGGGGGGATGGGGAGGGAAGGATAGAGCCGGAATTCAGTGACCATCCGTGTCATAGGCCACCAAGTGTTTCTGACAGTGGGGCATGGAGAAATGCACAGGAGAGGCCACAGGGATGTTTCGCTGGTGACAAAGATGATAGCAAGAGAGGACATGCTGAGGGACACGCTCAAGAATGAGTCCGTTATAAACTGATGAACAAAAGGACAGATACAGAGGCAGTGAAGCATCAGACAGACTGTCAACTTACAGCGGGAAGGTTAGGGAGAGGTGGGGGAGATAAGAGATCAACTGAAGGACTTGTATGCATGCATATAAGCATAACTAATGGACACAAGACACTTGGGGGGCGGTGAGGGCATGAATGGGAGTGGGGTGGGGGGGACAATGGGAAGATATGTACACATGTAATACATTAACTAAAAAATAGTTAAAAACATGTAACAACAACAAAAAACAAACATTGCCAGAGGAGAGTTAAAAAAATAAATAAATGAGTCAGGCCCTAGCCAGTTTGGCTCCGTGAATAGAGGATAGAGGGTTGGCCTGTAGACTGAAGGGTCCCGGATTCGACTCTGGTCAAGGACACATGCCCAGGCTGCAGGAGGCAGCTGATCAATGATTCTCTCTCATCACTGATGTTTCTCTCTCTCCCTTCTTCTGAAATCAATAAAAATATATTGTAAAGTAAAATAAATAAAAACATATTTTAAAAAATGAGTCTGGTGCAGGCGGTTTGGGTCAATCCCAACACTTTACCACGCTCCGGTTCATGAAGGGATTTTCGTAGAATTAAACCACACCCATTTGGTCTTAATTTGAAACAATGAATCCGGCGTGGAATCAGGGACAGTCTCAGCCAATACAGGCCTCTGTGCACATCGGCATCAGCCAGATGTTGGCTCCACAGGCCTCTGTGCTCACGTACAAACCACACCAGGAGCTGCTGCAACCCCCATCTGGCCGATGTGAACAGTATTTGCCTTTCAACCACCTATTACTGTCAACCGGCCCGGACCCCACGGAGCTGAGAAAATGAAAGGAAACAGGCCTACAGGATGTCTCGGTGAATTGCCTGGTGTAGAAGGAGCTTAACAAACTGGCTGCTCTCACTCTGAACCCACTCGTGTGCTCCCAGCACTCTACCACCTCTTCTCATTAAGAAGAAAAGAAAGACTGCTCATGGCAGTGATCTCTTCTATAACCAACTGCTGGGTTTGGGTCAAAGCTTCCTCTATACAGTTAGTGAAATTATAACTTTTCAAGTTATTAAGTAGCCTTATCGGGGCTGAGCGGGGAGTAGAAAAAGACCCTCAGGAAAGCTCATACTTTGCACAGGGTGACGATGCAGGGGACATTCTCCACACTCAGACGGATGCAGTCATAAGGGTCATCAGACAGTTCAATATCCTTCGACCCCTCTTCATCCTCCAGGACACGAACTCTTGGTATCCTGGAAGCAGAAGCACAATTAAAATCCGCACTTCCTGAAAGATCATTTCTTTTTCTTGAGGTTGAAAACAGGAGTCGGAATCCTGGCATCTCACAGGACAGTGCCGTGCCAGGCCTGTACTCCCCATCGTGCCTGTCAAAAGCACACAGGCGACACGGCAATGCAGAGAGAAAGGTGGTCTTTTTAAAAATAACGCTGGACCAATCCCATGCCCAGAATGAATTGTGATCCCTTCCTCACACCAAAGGAACTGCAGATGTTAAAGTGAAAGATTAAGCAATAATGCTTTCAGAAGAAAAACTACGAACATTTTCATGACCTTGGAGTGGACAAAGATCTCATAAACAGAACACAAAGTGCCTATCACAAAGGGAAAATATGATAGATTCAACTATGTTATAATTAAAACACATTCACATACATATATATAATATATATTAAGATAATGAACTTTGCTCATCAGAAGACGTCATTTAAAAACTAAAAGATAATCAAAGAGGAAAAAATATTTGCAAATGTGCATGTGTGTATGGATAAACTGACATATTACATAAAGAATTCCTTCTAAATATGAGACAGACAACCCAAGTGAAAAATAGGTAAAATACTTGGTCAGAGACTTCAATAAAAGAGGCTATGAGTTTGAAGTTTTATATGTTAAAAAAATAAACGTAAGTGTGTGGGCACACACACACCCCTGCCCAACTCTTTGGCCACATGTGGTTCAGCAGAAGGACTGAAGAATACCATCAAGAAACTAGCCTCTCCCCTTCTAAAGGCCCCGACTGTACAAAAGGTCTCTCCACATGCCAGGGGGTCCAGTGTTTGTAGGGTCCCCATTCCTTGCTGCCTGCAGGGCTCTGCTTGTTCTGAGGATGACTGTGGCTCTGCCACGACAGGTGTCCTCCCACCCAACCTGAGCAGCTGGGTGGATCATCCTGCTCACAGTTTGCCTGACACCTCCCCCCTCGCCCAACAGCCTAGGTTCGACTCTCTTTTTACCCTGGTGCCCATGGAAACCAGCTGGCTGACGGGGAGTCATTTTTTAGGCTTGAGGTACAACAGATGGCACCTTCCTTTCTCCTCTGGTGGAGCCAAGCCCAGGCTGCTGCTGCTGGCAGCTGGTACTCGAGCCCGCAGTGGCCACCAGTGCCAGACCCTCGACCGACTCAGCCAAGAAGAGCCAGCAGCACAGCGCTGCATGAAGACCCCACAAGTTCTGACCTCAATTTATTTAACATTGTTTTCTTTTAAATTATGCAGGTGGTCTAAATCCATCAAAGAAAAACTCTAAAACAGAGATAAATGTTAAACCATCCATAATATGAGCACTGGAAAACTGTCACAATGACAATTTTGGGACATACAGATATTTTCAGACATACTCAATATAAGAATTAGCCAAAGTAAAATAAAACAAGACAGAGCAAAACCAGGATGACAGGACTGTGTTTAGTGGCTGCTTTTCCAGACTAACCAACCTGTACATAGGTTTCTGTGCCGATTTTAATGCCCATGTTGCAACATTCGGTTATTTTTAATTTCTCACCACTATAAAGCTGCAATGAATATTTCTCAGATAATATCTGTGCTCACTTATCCAATCACTTCCAGAGGCTATTTCCCTAGAAGCTTCCAATCCTCATTCCCTAATAGCCCAGAATCCCATTACCATAAAGTAAGCTCTCTGTAGAATGAACACCTCACTCCCATGTCTCTTTTCTTTTTAAAAAAATATATTTTATTGATTTTTCACAGAGAGGAAGGAAGAGGGACAGAGAGCTAGAAACATCCATCAGCTGCCTTCTGCACACCCCTCACTGGGATGTGCCTGCAACCAAGGTACATGCCCTTGACCGGAATCGAACCTGGGACCTTTTAGTCTGCAGACCGATGCTCTATCCACTGAGCCAAACCAGTTTCGGCCACATGTCTATTTTCAAATGCTGCAAAGTTTCCTCAAAGAACCTGGTGCATAGAGTGGGAGAAATGCTATATAATCCAACAGCCTGTGGGAATGTCAATTCCAAAAAAGCTTAGTGCCTCGTCCCTCGCTCTGCACGCAGCCTATCAGGGAAGCCGAACGTGCTTTTAACGAAAACCAAAGACCAGGCTGCTACCCTGCGTTTAGAACATGCGTGTGCCCGGTGAAGGGCTCCGTGAGCACCCGCTGTGTCAGGCACTGTTCCTGGTGCTGGAGGGAAGCGGACCAAACGCACAAACTGCCACAGGAGGTTTGTCCAGTAACAGTGTTTGGACAGCTGACCTGGAGATGGTTCCTTCCTTTTTAAAAAATATGTTCTTACTGATTTGCGAGAGGAAGAGAGGAGAGTGAGACAGAAACATCAATGATCGGCTGCTTCCTGTACACCCCCTCTTGGGGATCGAGCCTGTAATCCAGGCATGTGCCTTGACTGGGAATCGAACTGGCTTCCTCTTGGTTCATGGGTTGATGTTCAACCACTGAGCAACACCAGCTGGGCCCGTAGTTGGTTTCAATTTTTTTACTTCTCTGTAGTTTTCTATTATTTTTCTACATGGTACATGTTTACTTATGAAAATAACAACACAAACAATAAATACAGAAATAGATGCGCAGATTTAGTTTTAATTGATGAAATCCCTGTTTTCTGGAGCTTGACATTAAATACCGTTGTTAATGCTAACACCCCTCGTTATCCTCACCTATGAGCTGCAGTAGGAATTTCCTCAGTGTCAGTCTGGGTTTTCCACCGGCCCGGGGATGTTTCCCCGAAGACTCACCTTGTATTGAACAGAGCGGCCTTTACAGCAATGGAGATGGCATCAAACAAATTCCCACCACATTCCAGCAGCTAAGGGAGACAGGGGTGAGCGGGGAAGAAAAGCAATTGTCACGTCTTACTTAAGTATTATCCCAATGAAAGGGTACTGGCTCCTAGCAGGTAGTGACCACTGATGCCCCAAACAACTCCCAACTGCACCACACACGCTACTCTCATCGTTGCTAATGTATGTCGGCTTCCGAACAAGTTAAAATGGCAACCACTGCTGAAACCAGTGTGGCTCAGTGGATAGAGCGTTGGCCTTTGGGCGGAAAGATCCAAGGTTCGATTCTGGTCAAGGGCATGTACCTTTGGTTGCAGGCACATCTCCAGTGTGGGGCGTGCAGGAGGCAGCTGATCGATGTCTCTCTCTCATCGATGTTTCTAACTCTCTGTCCCTCTTCCTCTCTGTGAAAAACCAATCAAATATATTAAAAAAAAGAAAATGACCACTGATGCTTCACCTGCTACCAGATTCACATTCAGTGTAGTTACCTACTGCCTGTCATTAGCAACATACACCTGATGCTCACACAGGTAACACTTCATGCTTTACATGTAACATAATAAAAACAAAGGTCCCTCATGTCATATTTTGCCCATGAGCAAAAGTGGCAATTGCACTTACGTAAGCTCGTGCAGCAGGGAAGCTAATAGCACAGTCTTTTATTTATTTATTTTTAATATATATTTTGTATTGATTTCAGAGAAGAAGGGAGAGGGAGAGAGAGATGGAAACATCAATGATGAGAGCGAACCACTGACTGGCTGCCTCCTGTATGTTCCCTACTGGGGATCAAGCCTGCAACCCAACCCGGGCATGTGCCCTTGAGCAGAATTGAACCTGGGACCTTTCAGTCCAGAGGCCAACGCTCTATCCACTGAGCCAAACCAGCCAGGGGGCTAGAGCACATTCTTAAGTGGAAGGTGAGACACCCTATTTTAAAGGCACCTTTGCCCGAGTTTATGGAATAAATTGGGCTCCAGCAAGGAAGAATGGAGAGGAAGGCCCGTGTAGGAGGGAAAGTCGTGTAGTTCGTGGTTTCATTCACTCTGTCTCCTCTCCGTCTGAACGGTGAGCTCCCGAGGGTTGGACCCTGCGGGTCTGCTCATTCCTTTACTCTGAGTCCAGCAGAAGGGCTGCCATGCACAAGGAGCTGGAGATTAATGTGGAAGCCAGGCAGGCCCTGAGCCTGGGCCTCCCACCATGCCCAGGGGCTGCACCTGGGAAGCAAGGGCCTCAGAGCGGGTGGGCTTCCGGGTGTTTCCGGGGAAGATGGCTCCGTTGGTCAAGAGCAGACACCAGCACCTTTGGGCCCGATCCCTGGCTTGGAGGCCTAGCCTAGGACCAATATCCTCCAGTTGAGACCTCTTGGGCTAGTCACTTTACCTCTCTGTGTCTTAGTACCTGGGGAAAAGAATGGTGCCCATTTGCAAAACATCTGTAAAGGTTCAATGAAAATGCAGGGAAACAGCTCCGCATTCCATGCAGAATGTGCCAGCTTGTCTAAATTCTGCCCATCAACTCTGTCTGGCACCATCCAGAGAGCATTTCTTAGTTTTTCTTCCCTGACAACCTCTGTGGATAATTTTAGGTGCTACCACGATATGACTGCTTGTAACTTTATTGTAGGATGGCATTAGAGGTAGGCTACTTTACATATATTACTACACACGTAATATTTAATAATAATAATTTTAAAAAACTATTACCGGAGACTAATCTTCCCCAACTAATCCTTCCTTGGGAGTTGAAAGTCCCTATTGGAGAGGGGAAAGCCCTGGGAGGAAAGTAGGCCAACTGGTCTCCAGCGGCACCGCAATGTGATAGTTACCATCACGTCCACATAGAGGATCCAGCAGTGCTCCCGAGGACTAATGCAGAGGGACTTCAGGTCCACGCTGCTCTTGTTGTTGAATATCCGGTAGAGGGTGTTAGCGATCTCTGTGCCAAGGTCATCACCTCCTCGACCTTCAAATTCAGGGGTAGCATTGGCTGAACTGCGCAAAAAGGAACAGAGAAGCTGGTGAGTCTTCAAACGTAAAGAGCAAGGGGGCAAAGCTTGACTCTAGTTGTCCTACGGAATGATGGGAAGTCACTGAAACGAGGAAAGGATGGCATCTGCCACTTTTCCCGCCTCCAGACAGACGCACACACTGGGCCAGGCTAGCACCGGGCCCTGGATTTGTCAGCGTGTGGGATGGGCGTTTCCCCTGACTGCTAACAGAAGACATCTTTATCCAAGGGAAATAAGAGAGCGATGGTAAAGTGAACCTCGGCCAGTAATAATTAACTCTCTTATCTTGAAACAAATACCTTCTCTGGCAGGTCAAGGAAGTGGAAAGCCCAGAGAATCAGTCTGGCTTACAGAGGGTTATATTATACGCCCACCCCTAATTTTCACAGCTGTAGCATGTGCGATGTACTCTCAAAACAAAAGCCACACAATAACCTTCCTGGATTTTTTTTGTGTTTTTTTGTTGTTAATCGTCACCCGACAATATTTTTTCCCATTTTTGTTTTAGAAAGAGTGGAAAGGAGGGGGCGGGGGAGAGAGAGAGAAGGGGACTAGGCCAGGGATCAAATCTATAACCCAAGTACGTGCCCTTGACAGAGAATCCAACTCTCAACCCTTCGGTGCACAGGCTGACACTCTAACCATTGAGCAACACCCACTAGAGCTGGAACCTTTCAGAAGATACGTGAGATAGTATGCCAGAGCTGTGTCATGAACTCTAGGTCATCACTGTACTGAACAGCAGGAGATGAAACAAGACAGACAGACTGCTGGTAGATTAAATATTAGGTTATCTCTTTTACTTTATTTGCTATTTTTTAAAAAATATATTTTATTGATTTTTTACAGAGAGGAAGGAAGAGGGATAGAGAGCCAGAAACATTGATGAGAGAGAGACATCGATCAGCCGCGTTTTGCACGCCCCTCACTGGGGATGTGCCCACAACCAAGATACATGCCCCTGACCGGAATCAAACCCGGGACCCTTCAGTCCGCAGGCCGACGCTCTATCCACTGAGCCAAACCGGTTTTGGCTATTTGCTATTTTTAAAAGAGAAAACTTTTTCCATTCAGGCCTCTTGAATTTTGCGCCCAATTACCTCAACAGAGGTTGCTATAATTTTAGCCTCCCGTGTTTGAGAGTTAGATTAATAAAGTTTATCCCTTCAAAAAAAAAATCAACAAAGAATAGAAACACATTAACATTTGCCACCCTAAGCACTCCATAAGTGTTTCACAGGAAACTGTGGAGAGTTTTGGCTTAAGGAAAACAAACCCTTAATACATCAGCGAGATAAGGAAACATCCCCGTGAACACTTCACTTACTGAGTAGGACCCAGGGAGGGAGGACACCGGTTGTTTCAGTGAGGTTCCCACAAAATCCTAGTGAGGCCTGTTCCCCAGCCCGTCTGTGCATCCCCACCTCCCCTGGAAGGCACCAGCCAGATGCCAGGCACTGCAGACCCCGACCCAGAGAGGCCACCCAAAGACGGAATTCCATTGAAGTCTGGGGGCAGTTCCATTGATTGGGGGGAGGAGGGGGACAAGCAGCAGGAGGCGGGGTCAGGGAGAGCCTCACTCAGTGTTGAGGGTTATAGGAGACCTCAAACCTAAAGGTGGGTAGAAGCTGATCAGGCCACAGGCAGAGAGGGCGTGTGTGCGTGTGTGTATGTTTGTGTGTGTAAAATGTCCCTTCTGTCTAGTCCATTCTAATGTAGGCATAAAAATGAATCCTAAAATGACCAGAGTGTGCTGTTGTGTAACTCTGCCTTTCTAATCAGACAGTCCTCCCTGACCACTCCGAGCCAGCAGAACCCCAATTTAAAATCCCTGAGAAACTTCACTGCTGCCATAGCAACTTCGCTGGTCTCTCCCCGCCTCTGCTGGACTCGGGCACTGAGCCTCGAGAAAAAGCTCATTTATGGCGAAATAATCAAGTCACCAGGGACCAAGTTTATTTTGCACAGCCAGCAAAACACAACCTGTTCCTAATTCAAACACTGAGCAAGCATATTGAGCCCCATCTTTTAAGTATTTAAAACACATCAACATAGATCTCTCTGTGTAGACAAATCCAGTTCCAGATGCTTACACTTCAAATGTTTTCCTTTCCCTGATTATAGTGGGCCATCTCCTCCTGGGTGTGACTGATTACCCAGAGAGGAGGCAGCAACTCCTCCACAGCCCCAGGGGTGGTTTACAGAACTTCCAGGTCCAACTGGCTAAATTAATGGACCTACAAAACCACACCCCATTGTTTTTCTGGCACTGGGCTAATTTAAAGTGGAAAAATTTCCCATTTTTAAAGTGTTTTGTTTTTTTCTTCTTCCTTTTCTTAAACACATCCTTTCAGCATAGCTGGTAAACAGGCAGGAAAGAAAGCTTCGAGGCGGATGAGACCTTAGAAAGCTCCTGCATCTAGAGGCTGCCCTGGCTGTGGAGTGATTCTGGGCAAGAGGATGGGAGGAAGGAAATGTTCAGGGTGGGGAGGGGGTGTAGTGCTTTGGATACAATGAGAAAAGCCAGAGACCCTGTATCCTGACAAAGGATGAAGAGAAGAGGTGCAGCAGAAAAACGAGGGTCCCTCACCACTAGGGGTGCCCATAGCACAAGGACCCTTTCTGATAGAACTGGTCAGAAACGCAGACCTGGCAAAGCCTTAGAGGCCGTCTCCAGAGGACCACAAACCAAACGCCTGCAGGGCCAGCCGGTAACTACAAGCATCTGAACAAAGAGCCAGCCACATGTATAATTAACAGGGAGTGACGGGGACTGGCAAACTTTCAGGTCCTGTCATCTATATATATAAAAAACCAATAGGCAAAGTGTCCCCTTGGGAGTTCGACCAGGAGACCGGGAGTTTGATTGCCCACTATGACGTGCACTGACCACCAGAGGGTGACGTGGAACGAAGGGAGGCTCTGGCCGGCAGCCGGAGGACCCTGATCAGCCCTGATGGCCGGCCAGGACTAGGGACCCTACCTGTGCACAAATGTTGTGCACTGGACCTCTCGTCTTCAATTAAAGACTCCATTAGTGAAACAAAAATCTTGCAGGTGGGTTGTGGTCTCAGATGGTCAGACTCTCGATTTACAAAGAAGGAAACTTAACTTTTTTTGGAATGTTCACCACCATTCTGAGCACTTTAGATGTATTAACTCACTGAATTCTCACAACCCTAGAGGTTGGCACTGTTATTGACCCATTTTAGTGACAATAAAACCGAGTCACAGAAAGGTTGTGTAACTTGCCCAAGGTCACACACCCAGCGACTGGGGAGCTAAGATGCTAAACCTAGGCAGCCTGGCCTTGTCTGCTGGGCTTCACTGGATCTCCCTGAATGTGCCACTTGGCACACCTGCCTTGTGGCCTACCATCGGTCAGGTTAGCCTCCCTCCGGCCTGCCTTATGCCTCAAAGGAGAATGGATATTCTGGTCTTGGGAATGGCTACCAGAACACAAATGTTGGGAATCAGGGAATGTAGACCAAGGGTATCCTAAATACAAAGCTTCTCTATCGAGTATAAAATTTAAAGAGAGAGCAACACAGGCTGGCAATCCTAGCCCCCTCCCTGCTCATAGGCATCATCACACATTCTTTCAGGGGAGAGAGTATACACTAAGGTTTTTTTGTGTTTTTTTTTTAAGCATAAAACCAAGTGCTTTTTATTTTTATAGTTACTCAGGCCAATTAAGATCCTCCATAGAGAACTAGGCCTCCAGGGCTGTTGGGAAATCGCTTACTGAGCTGGATAAACTAATAAATATCTTGGGAACGCTGCCCCTCCCAGTTCTCCACCCCTCCTGACTCATCACCCCTACTCTGCTCCTCTGCTCAGCACGTCTCTCCCGGTTTAACTGGGGTAGGGTAGGCTGAGATCAAGGCCACGGCTACCTGCAAGGGGACTCGGACACTAGGCCCATTGTTGCTTCCCTTACAACTGACCTAGCCTGCCAACGTGGAGCCGGACAGCCAGGCCAGGCCCGGCCCATGGCAGCTGGGTGATTTAGTGGGTCCTGGGCCAAGACTGACTCAGGATTCCTCCAGTCATCTAGCCCCAAGGCAGGTCCCGAGCCTCTGACTCCTGTGCTCATGTCTGAGTCTACTGAGCATCCCAGTAAATGGGTCGGGCACAGCGGCACACTCAGAGATTGTCATCTAAGCCCTTGTTTGAAGTCCCTGGGAGAGTCATCTCCTCAACTCTGGAGACTTTCAAAGTACACAGCCAGCCTCGAATGGTTCTGCAGGTTCCGCTCTGCCCGGCCTCGCACCTGGCCTGCAGCCAACAGTGCCCGCTTCGGGCAGCACTCAGCAGGTAAGGAATAGATCAAGTGGGTCCCCCCACCAATTCAGGCACAAAACCTGTGGTTCAACACTAGTGTAAAGCACGAGTGATCACGCTGAGAAGTAGTGAAGCCCCAAAGGCAAGTGACAGTGCCGGGCATACTGAAATGCCTAGGGATGAAACGTGTGCTCCTCAATAATTAAACACTGAACCCTTTCTCTCTGAGAGGCTAAACCACCAACAGGGTGGTGGACAGCTGAGAAGTGGCTTGATGGATTGCCACCTAGTGGTGACCCAGAGTGACAATTCATTCAATTCTTACCTTTCGCTAGGCTTTATTTTTTTTAATATCTTTTATTGATTTTTTTTTTACAGAGAGGAAGGAAGAGGGATAGAGAGTTAGAAACATCGATGAGAGAGAAACATCCATCAGCTGACTCCTGCACATCTCCCTCCTGCAATCAAGGTACATGCCCTTGACCAGAATTGAACCTGGACCTTTCCGTCTGCAGGCCGATGCTCTATCCACTGAGCCAAACCGGTTAGGGCTCTTTCTCTAGGCTTTCGATGGAAACCATCTAAAGTCTCCAAGTTCTTATTTAAAATGGCCTATTTTCAGGCCACGTCTAACAAAGACCTGCGCAGGAAGTGAGACGGCCTGGTCGGCTCCGGGTCCAGTAAGAGTGCTGCCAGGCGTCCCTGGCACAGAGCTCGTAACCTAGCTCTTGCTCCACTGGCACGTGGTCAGGGTCAGAGCAGCAGTGGGAGGCAGCGTCCTCTACCCCAGACTCCTGCATTGCAAGTACACCAACTGAAGGAGAATGAGTTAGCAGAAAAGCACTTCGTCTTCTAAAACCCCTCTAGCTCTGGGAATTAATCATTAAAACCTGGAAGTAGCTGATAAGTACTTGTCAAACTGGGCTCAGATGGGCAGGAAGGGACCCTCCCCGCTTCCGTACCAGATATTTCTTCACGCTGGGAAAGAATTCAGTTTCAGCCTGGAGCCTCCGGCAGCGGCCCCATCTCCGGGGCCTGGGGGAGAGGAGGACAGCACCCCTGTTGCTGGGCACTATTCCCCGGATCAGAATGAAGGGGGGTGTCTGTTATGTAATTTAGAGTTGCTCCCTGTAGACCCAAATGAGGTTCTGAGAGGTGGCAGCTAGTGGCGCTTGGTAATCTCTCCCTTCTCCATAGGAAAATGGGGTTTATGAACCTCTCAGGGTACTCCTCCCTGCTGGGCCGATCACACTAACTGAGCCACTTAAAGATCTCCCGTGTGCCACCTGAGACTATCAATCTTGAGAAAGAGATTCAGAGATTGGGAACTGGAGCTTCTGGGCCTGTTGGGGTTCTCCTGAGATTTCAGAGGGGGAAAGAGACCAGCAGGCAGCCACGCAGCCAGGACAGAGGCTCAGTCCTAGAAGCCAGGTCTTGGGAAAGGCAGCTCAAAGGCTTCTCTCAACCGAGAGCCCCCCTCCCTTTAAAGCTGGGGCTAGAAAGGGACGAAAGCAGCAGGCTAATGAGAAGTCACCTTCAGGCACAGGGCCACAATGGAAGTTCTGGGACTTCCAAGCACAATACCCCTCCAAGCTGGGGCCCACAGGCTGCCTGAAGCGGAAAGAGCAAAGACTCAGCGTCGGACAGACCTAGGTATGTGACCCCAGGAAGCTCCCTCACCCTCTCTGAACATGTCCCCCAGGAACAGTTTGTGAGAGGTGGACTTCTGTTCGGAAATGAAGACTGGAAGTCTGTAACTTACTACGCAAATGGGGTTACCACCCGCGCAGAAAAGTGTTCTGGCTCTCAGAGTGTTCCCAGGAATCTGTGTCCACCGGTGTAGACTTTTCTGCAAAAATATGGTTTATGCTGAACACCCGCTTGCTTCCTAGGAGCCTGGTATGGCGGTGTGTGTTAAGCAGAGGGTGCTTACAGGACCAGCAGCCAAAACTGTCTTGGGTGCCGAGTCTCTAAAGGTTTTCTCTCAGAATCATCTTGGGCGCACACGTTGCTGCATTTTGCTGTAATAAATCTTAGTTGTGAGTAAAATTACATGCTAGTCCAGTGGTCGGCAAATTGCGGCTCGTGAGCCGCAGTTTGCCGCTCTGTTGACTAATGAGTTTGCCGACCACTGACCTGGACTCTCGATTTTAATAATTATAGGCTGTTGTTGTTCCTTGTGATTAAGCCCCTATCCAGTGGTTGGCAAACTCATTAGTCAACAGAGCAGCAAATCTCAATTCTCGAGCCGCATGTGTCTCGCAAGCCACAGTTTGCCGACCACTGTGCTAGTTCTTCCAGCCAAGTCTCTGAATGTGGGGTCGTCTTGGGGACCCAGCACAGTGTCAGTAATATATGCCTGCACCTAACATGAGCCAACAGCCTTACCCATCCAAGAAGGCTGCTGTCACCACCTTGCCAGAAGTGAGTTACAGACAGAAGATGAGACTGGGTCAGCAACCCGACAAAACACCCCACCTCTAGAAGAGGGAGGTCACCAGAGGGAGAGAAATGTCATTTACTGAAAGCCCACTGGGAGCCAATCATCATCTTAGATGCTCTATCTTCATGATCTCATTTCCTTATCATCACAACAGTATTATGATCCCCATTTTTTTAGATAAAGAAACATAAGCACAGAGAGACTGAGTAACCAGCCTGAGTCACACAGGTAAGAACACCAGCATCAGGCTGGCTGACGGGCTACAGAGACTGCGGAGTCTGCCCTTCCCAGCACCCACACTGCCTGCCTCGCTGCCACTACCTCCGCCTGTCAGGCTGCTTGGCTGGCCCTAGTCCTTGCTCTGCCAGGCAAGTCATGAGAAGTTTTCTGGAAAGCTAAAGCCGAGAGGGATACAGGGCATTTTAGACCAAATGATCCTTATCATTAGCGTCTGATATTTTTCAAAACAAACATCATCTCATGTGACTCTCATAACCATCATGAGCTGGGCCGCCTGGCAGACGCCCTCCTTTCAGACAGGGAAAACGAGGGCCGGCGAGGGCCAGGTGGCCAGGGCAAGGGCACAACTTGACCCAACGTCTCCTTCCAATATTCAGTGCCTGGCACGTAGGAGGAACTCAGGAAATACCTGCTGGCTGGCTGAATGACGAGTCCGTACAAAATGAAAGTGGATGAACAGGAAAACAGAGGCTCATCCTCTGAATCTGCATCTTTCAAATTGGTTTTCTTTTAAAAAAAAAAAAATCTGCATTATACTGACCAGTCAACAAAGAACTCCAAGTAGCCTTCATTTGGCTTCTCCAGCTTCGGCGTCCCCATCTCCGCTTTCACTCCCACCAAGATGTCCGTGTGACCCTGCAGACAGGCAAGAAGGGTCCTCACTCCGGGCAGGCAGCCAGGCACCCCACCACCTCCCTCCTCTCCCAGACGTACATCCCGGGGGCTCTCTCAAGAGCAGTGTTGGGGCTTGGAAAGTGACCCTCTGAGAAGATGAGGAGTCCTTCAGCTCTAGACAGACCCACCGAGAGTTTGGTTTGGGCCTTGGATTTCCCCTGGACAATCAATTGGATTTCCTGCTGGTCCCCTGGTCCTCCCCATTCCTCCAGCTGGGCATGGGTGGACCGTGGCCACAGACTCACCAGCTTGACCCTGGCTGACCCACTGGTGTTCGACACCACATCGGTTTCCACTTCGACACATCGGTAGTCCTCACATCCACGGCCATCCACGCGGAGGTCTTCCTACGTGCGACAACCACAATCCGCAGGCTGTGATCCCAAAGCAACAACAGACCCCTGAGGCAGTTCACCCGTTTTTAGTCCCCTAGAGCAGTGGTCGGCAAACTCATTAGTCAACGGAGCCAAATATCCACAGTACAATGACTGAAATTTCTTCTGAGAGCCAAATTTTTAAAACTTAAACTTCTTCTAACGCCACTTCTTCAAAAACAGACTCACCCAGGCCGTGGTATTTTGTGGAAGAGCCACACTCAAGGGGCCAAAGAGCCGCATGTGGCTCCTGAGCCACAGTTTGCCGACCACAGCCCTAAAGAAATGTGTAGGGAATCTTTCTTAGTGAATCAGCCCTTTGCCAGCCCCTGATGCCGAAGATGGGTGTCGGAGTGGACCAGGTAGCGCTGGTCCCTGATCCCCTTTACTTCTTCAATCACTGGTTAGGTCAGCGTTAGCTCACAGGTCTTTTACAGCTGTAGCCAAGTACCACCATGTCCAACTGTAGCTCCAGATTTGGCCCCTGGGAGCTCCTTTGGGTGGGTTCCTGCGTTCTTTCAACATGCCTCCAATCTCTTTAGAGCACTTCTTTATTCTCCAACATCGCAAGCTGTCCCAGCTCTTGTATTTCCCTGCCCCTGCCCGGAATCAGCCCTTTCTCCAAGGAGCCCTCCTTACTTTCACTGGAGAAAAACCAGGACCTGAGTGCTAGGTCGGTTCATTGCTGCAGGGGTATCTCATTGCTTCTAGAGCGTCCCAGCAGACAGCGCTAGAAAACATGTATGTACAACCCCTGCACACACACACACACACACACACACACACACCTGTATGTATTTCGGTCTACCCACATAGCTATTAAAAAGCCACGTTCTCACACTGATAATTGTTTCCAAACTTCCTCCTTGTCCTAGGTCAGTGGTCGGCAAAATCATTAGCCAACACAGCGCCAAACCGCAGCTTGCGAGCCGCAGTTTGCCGACCACTGTCCCAGGTGTAACGTCCGTCTCAGACAGGGAGAAACCTGGCGTTCACGATCTACAATGCACTTAGGTATCTGTTCAATCTTAGTATACACATAGTTTCAGAACGCTAACCCATAACCTGTGAGAAACACATGTACTAATAGAGAACAGTATTGTACTGAGCTCTTTTTTGTCTTTAGCCGATGGTACCCACGCCAAACACTGTTTTGCAATGGTCTTCCCCATCCTTCCATGCAGCCCTAATACTCCTTTGTAGCAGTCTGTGTTCCAGTCTGGGCCCCCACGTCCTGGTTACTTTTATTATTTATTTAGTTTTTGGGTTTGTGGACTTCCACCATGGCTCAGGGAGTCAAAGCTATCAGAAAAGGTGTGCTCGGAGAAATGTCACTCCCAACTCCC
This sequence comes from Lasiurus cinereus, assembly GCA_011751065.1. Taxonomy (NCBI): domain Eukaryota; kingdom Metazoa; phylum Chordata; class Mammalia; order Chiroptera; family Vespertilionidae; genus Lasiurus; species Lasiurus cinereus. Next base: position 219,488 of record JAAGEH010000143.1, read on the forward strand.
CTCTTTCCCTTTCCCCCTCACACCAGGCAGGTAACCAATCTCTTTACTTCCCGGACCATCTTTTCTGTATTTTCTTCACACAAATGAGATGATACATGAGTACTATAAATATCCCCTTCTTACATAGAGTGCTGGCCTACTACTGATATTCTTACACTTTTTTAAAAATTTTATTTTAGAGAGGAAGGGAGTGGGAGAGAGAGAGAAACATCAATGATGAAAGAGAATCATTGATCGGCTATCTCCTGCATGTCCCCACTGGGGATCAAACTGCAACCCCAGCATGTGTTCTTGACCAGACTCGAACCCAGGACCCTTCAGGCCAATGCTGTATCCACTGAGCCAAACCAGTTAGGGCTACACTTTGTTTCTTTTTAACATTTTATTTATTTTTTTTAAATATATTTTTATTGATTTCAGAGAGGAAGAGAGAGGGAGATAGAAACATCAATGATGAGAATCATTGATCGGCTGCCTCCTGCACACCCCCTACTGGGGATGGAGCCTGAAACCCATGCATATGCCCTTGCCCAGAATTGAACCTGGGATCCTTCAGCCCATAGGCCGATGCTCTATCCACTGAGCCAAACTGGCTAGGGCTAACGCTTTACATATGCAGGAAATCCACTCCCTGTCAGCTTCCAGAGATCTTCCTTGTGCTTTGTAAACACTGTCTGAAAGTAGTTTACTTTTTTTCCAGAAAAGGAATCTTTAGAATCAGATTCTCAAAGGGGTTAATGCTCCTCCAAACACTAACAAATACAGTCCTGAAATGTGTTAACCATCAGAAGCTTATCTTTAACCTACCTGGCTAACTGCACGTGACTGACTTTATCTTCAGAAATCTATAATAAAAGCATAATATGCTAATTAGACCGGACATCCATCCGGATGACTTTCCGGACAAAGCCAGGGCTGTGAAGGAAGCCGGGTTTCTGGGTGCCAAAGGGAAGCTAGTGCTGGCAGCCTACTCTTGCACGAATTTCGTGCATCAAGCCTCTAGTTAAAATATAAACAGGCAAAATACTGCATGCTCTCACCGCACAGAACCAACTACTACCACCGGGTCATGAGTGTTTCAGCTTTTTTTTTTTACTCTCTCAACTCCTGCAAGATCCTTCACTTCCTGCAGTCCCTTCCCTGAAGACAATCCCTATCTGAGGATGGGGAGAAGTGGACCTAAAAAGTAACAGACTTTCAAGTCTGGGAGAATGAGCCTCTGGGGAGAACTCAAAACTATGTAACTGTCTCTTCACCACCCAGCCAGGGAACACAAAGGCTTTCTAGGTCAATATCTGACTCCCCTGTGTGCCACATCCCCCAGATGGGCCAGCTAGGAGCCTGAAAACCTGGCCCAGAAACATCACTTACAAGGGATCCTTCACAAGCTGCAGGCCTGGTACACGTGTGAGCAATCGCTAGGAGCATGACGCCCGGGTTCCAGGCCTGGTCCTGCCACTAACTAGCTGCCTGACCTCTAGGAAGGACAAGTCCCTACCGCCTATAGACTAGTTTCCGCATTTACAAAAGAGGACCTTGAAGTAAATGGCCTCAGAGCTGCTTCTCTAATTCTCCAGATCTATAGATCAAAATAGCCACAATTATTTGCAAAAACTAATAGTAACTACTTTATATATATATATATATATATAAAATCTTCACCCGAGGCTATTTTCCCATTGATTTTTAGAGAGAGTGGAAGAGAGAGGGGAGGACAGAGAGAAGCATCGATGTGAAAGAAACACATCAATTGGCTGCCTCCCGTGGGAGCCCTGACCAGGGCGTGGGCCTGGGCTGGGGAGGAACCTGAAACCAAGGTACGTGTTCTTGATCGGAATCGAACCCGGGACCCTTCGGTCCACAGGCTGATGCTCTGTCCACTGAGCCAAACCGGCTAGGGCAATAGTAACTACTATTTAATGTGCATTTAGTATATACGAGCTAATGCTCTAGGAACACTCCACCGTTAACACATTGAATCCATTATGCAAACAAAAATGGTTGAAAGAGGCTAAATGGCTGGCCGGGGTCTCACAGCCAGTAAGTAGCACTTTAATTCCAAGCTACAGTTCTTCACCACAACTCCACACCACCGTCTGCATTCTAAAGGGTCTCTTCGTGTGCTACAGGACCCACAGGATGAACAGGCCTCCCTCGCAGGACCAACTGGCTGGCTCTGCCAGCTGGTCTTGATGACAGTGATAACAGCTCTGAAAGCAAGGACACCTCAAGGCTACAGGGCTTCCAACTGCTCTAAAATACCACTCACTCAGGGGAGATCTAGCCACACCCCTTTGTAGTAACAACCCACATACAGTACTTGTTTCAGGGTAGGGTAGGGAGGGGGGGTAGTAAAAAAAACTTGGGCCTGGCCAAATCTTGCCTTTGCAGCCTTCGAATCACATCTGCCCCAGGAAAATGCTCAGTGGTAAAGGTTCAGGTGACAAGAGACAAATAAAAAGCTACAAATTTTCTTTTCAAAGGATACATCAACTCCAATTTTTTTTTTTTCACAGAAAAAAGCACTCAAAAGAAGAGAACAAGATCAAACCCCAAACACCAAACTAGTCCATGAATCACTGCACCCAGGGCAACTTTTTTAAAAAGTCCTTTTCCTCGTAAAAGACAGGACATCACCCAAACCTGCACAGCCCGGCTCATGGCCTGACACCCTCCCACGATCTGTATTCGCCTGCAGTCCTCAGGAGCAAGCGAAGGCATCCATGTGCGGACACTTGAGAACAGGAGCTGCCCGGAATGAAGTGAGGCTTCATGTAAAAACCAATAGCGGTGTCAACAAATGATGGGCCGCGCCTTGGGGAGCCTTCTCAGCAAGGAACAAAACACCTTTTCAGGTGAAGGGCTTCTGGATGCTGGGATGGCTCCGGTGACATTTAGGTTGTTACCTATGTGATCACGACAGCTCTGCTGGTTGGGTGTGGGGTGGTGGAGTCACTCCAATCTGTATTTAATTCTCTGCTGTCACATACCAACCAGCTTTGTGACCTTGAGCAAGTTCCTCAACAGCTCTGAAAGCAGGAGTAACCCTGACCTTACAGAGTCATAGAACCTGAAAACCCTAAATCACTTACGGCGACCTTTCAGCACAGGCCAAGAGCAGGTCCCTTCTCCCGCTTCCGGGGGAAGGTATCAATCAGCTCACCGAATCCTCAAAACCACCTGAAGAGAGGTTACAGATAAGGCTATTGAGGCACTGCAATCTCCTGTTTGTTACCAAGTGAAGGACATGTGACTCAGCCCAGAGCTGCTTTACCCAGGTCACCCAGTCCTGTTTCTCCTTAACAGAAGCCGACAAGCCAGCTCTACTAATCAACACACTTGGGAAGGAAGGTTTCAGACTCCAGAGGTCCTCTGAGGTGATGGTGCCCCGAATGACCTTGCTTTGACTTGTCCAATACTTCGGAGCTTGCTGGAGAACTGAGACTGGAACGCCTCCCCTATTAGAACCCAAGGCATTTAGGAAAGGGGCCGTGACTGGGCCGGCCCAAGACACAGTGGGCAAAGCGAGATGCTGATCTTCTTTTCCCTTTCCAAGCCTGCTGAGTAGCCAATCCATCCTTTGAAAGGACGGGATTCCCTTCACCTTGCAGAGTGTCTGGTGCAGCCTTTTTGTGCCAGGGGTCTGTAAAGGGAAACGGCACAGGGTTCAAAATCAAGTGCCCTGCACGGCCGCCTGGGCAGCTGAGTTCTGACTGCTCAGTCTCACGGGTGGAGATAGGCCCTGTTCTCCTTCTTCTGTGCAGCTACCCCCTCCCCCCACACTCCCCCCAAAACCCACAATGCTTCCAGTTAAAGCTGGATCCACAGAAAAGAAACCGAAACTATCAGTTGAGCTACACTTACTTTCAACTGCTGAGAAAAATTCAAAGAAACGGCTTCGACGGGACCCCAAGAGGCATGCTTCTTATGGGGCTAATCATTGGCCGTGGCCTGCTCTGAACCTCTGCTATAACATGCACCTAACAAAAGCGGGACATCTCGCCTTCAGAGGCTTAGAAGGGACTTAAGAGAAATCAATCCAAGCATATATTAAAATATTGACATATCAACCTTTCCACTTGCCCTGCCTCACCTCCTCAGATCCATTCTCCATCCGTTCCGGCCCTAACGGCGCTCCAGGTTGACTCCCTCAAAACTGCATCACCTGGAAGGACTCCCTTTGCTGATTTCTGGTTGAGTTTGGCCAATGGAAGTTCAAAGGAAAACAGAGTGCCCCCCACCCCACTGCTGGGGCCACATGTGTGACAGTGCTCACATCTCCGCAGAGCTGTTGGCAGCTCTTCCTGGTGTCACTGGGATCTGGTAACACTATTTCCTTCCTGGACCCCTTTGACCTAGAGGTGGTCACTATGGCCCATGGTCACTAGTCTTTGGGCTCCTCAACATCTCTTGTTGGTTCCCTGAAATACACCCACATTGTCATCAAAGTCTCCTGAATTACCCGAATTAAACTCCATTTTCTGCCAGAGCCTAAAATGATTCATCTTCCTGTCCACAAATTGCATGAGCGAGCTCGCGCATTCTCCCTCCCTCCCTCTTTCTCTCTCGTGCCTCGTCCCGAAGTGGCCATGTCTGAGCCTAATGATTCTGTCCAGCAATGAGTCTGGAATTAAACTAAAAAGGTTTGTTTGTTCTAGAGGGAACTGTAACCCCAGGAGCTGGGAGGTAACCAGTCTTTCTACCACAAGGCCTGAGAAACAGAATACAAAGACTCTAAGGGAAATCAGAGATGCAATATGGCTCCAGCAGCAAAGGCATCTGGGAAATGTTGGGCTCCTAACTCTTGGTAGCCTCAGGCTTGGCTGACTGGCCCAGAAAACTGGAATGCTGCCCAAAGGTAAAGGCCATGCCCCCAGGAAGAAGGTTAATGAATGTATACAGTGTGTTAACTGCCTGATGTTATGTTACATTTGAAATACATTGTTTTTTTCTGGTGGTCTACATGACTAACCACAATATGGTTTTACTATTAACCTCCTATTTTAAAAAAACACACAAAATCAGGAGACCCTGTCCTGGGAGGAGATGGATTTATTCCTGGCCTGCCACCACTGGGAGCAGCTACTCTGCCGTGTAAGTTTCTCCTATTAAAGCTCTTATAAATTTGAATAAATTTCAATAATGCCAGATCTTCAGAATTGATCCTGAATTTACACTTTGGGGCTTTTGTCAGAGAGAAGAGGATATGGCAAAAGCATAAAAACCAGCAGAGACAAACAAGGGAGAGCCTGAAGATCCAACTGCCCTTGCATTTTTTGAGAAACACAGCCTTCTCATAGACACACTTTTCTTGCTTGAGCCAGTTTGTTGATTAACATAATTACCAACTGAATCCTCAACACACACCGTGAGGTTACTTTCAACTGCTTCTAACTACCACCAAACCAAGATGAAATATCCCGGAAATAGTAACGAATCAATAGTAACAAATCCAAGGCCAAGGGCAAGGGATGCCAGAAGCTGAAACTAAAATAGGACCAAAGGTGAAAAATAAAATAAAATGACTAGGTCCTCAGAGGCAAGAACAGGATTCCTGTAGGCATTGCTTAAGGCGCATTCCTGACACTCAGCAACCAACTACCAAACGTTTAGGTGATTTTATTTTATTTATTTATTTATTTAAAGATATTTTATTGATTTTTTACAGAGAGGAAGGGAGTGGGATAGAGAGTTAGAAACATCGATGAGAGACATCGATCAGCTGCCTCTTGCATGCCCCCTCCTGGGGATGTACCCGCAACCAAGGTACATGCCCTTAACCGGAATCGAACCTGGGACCTCTCAGTCCGCAGGCCGACGCTCCATCCACTGAGCCAAACCGGCCTCGGCCGTTTAGGTGATTTTAGAACTGAGTCACTGAGATCTGTGGTAGGCTCCTCACCTACAGTACAAATGCACAACAAACAGTGTAAATTCTGCTTTGCTCCTGGATAAATATGGAATTCCATCTTGCTGCTCATCAGCAGAGCAAATTTGTGGCAAATGTTAATAATCCCCACGAAGAGGTTTATTTGGTCAGTTCAGTCTGCATGGCTCTGTGATATAATCGCGGCCTTAATATGTCCATGGTACCTATTAAGTGAGAGAGAGGTTTAATTTAAAAATTGAAAACTCGCCGAAACTGGTTTGGCTCAGTGGAGAGAGCGTCGGCCTGTGGACTGAAAGGTCCCAGGTTCGATTCCAGTCAAGGGCATGTATCCTGGTTGTGGGCACATCCCTTGTAGGGGGGCGTGCAGGAGGCGGCTGATTGATTTCTCTCTCTCATTGATGTTTCTAACTCTCTATCCCTCTCCCTTCCTCTCTGTAAAAAATCAATAAAATATATATTAAAAAAAAACACCTAAAAATTGAAAACTCTATCCAACTCATCGCCCTTTAAGGACTACCTTACCCCATCAATGTTACCAAGTACCTACCTACCAAGTGCTGGACACTGGTTAGGCCTTAAAGGTATCACGCATACAAGCGAATTAGTAACTTCCAAGATGCATGATGAGGCAGTGGCTGGGCCTCTAAGACCCCTAGGATCAAGCTTCTGGCCACCTCTGCAACCTGGTCTTCCACCAATACCCCCAGTGAGCAGACGCACCATCCTTTCCTCTTGGAAGGCTCCAGCTGAGAGCTCAGCTCAAATGCTATTTCCTAAAGGAAGCCTCCCCTGGCTTCCCAGACGAGGCAGGTCCTCCTTGCCTTCACAACACAGTACAGTTTTACATGTAAATGCAAACTGATCTGTAATTTCTGTGTTTTCCTTCTAGCATGGGTGTTATATAAGGGCAGGCTATTTCCCATCCTCCACTCTAGCTCAGTTCTAGGTGGAATGAATGAATAGAAATATTGAGTCCAGGCCCAAACCGATTTGGCTCAGTGGATAGTGCCTCCGCCTGCAGACAGAAAGGTTCGATTCAGGTCAAGGGCATGTACCTTGGTTGTGGGCACATCCCCAGTAGGGGGCGTGCAGGAGGCAGCTGATCGATGTTTCTCTCTCATTGATGTTTCTAGCTCTCCATCCCTCTCCCACTCTGTGGAAAATCAATAACATATTAAAAAAAAAAAAAAGAAAAGAAAGAAACATCGAGTCCAGGAGATACACAGAAGGGACACTCAACATGGATTTAGGAGAGCAATTCCGCCTCCTTGGGGAAGGCTTCAGGGCATTACAGTCCCCAATACCCCTTAGTTCTTTTAACTTCCACTAACTATAGCATCCCCTACATATATACCTTATATTCCACTGCCTTTATTTTGTATTCACCCTTGAAATAATAAAGCGATCAAAAGGCTGAGGGGCAAGGAACGCCGGGGAGAGCTGAAATCGACCACACGGAACCCAAAGTGGAAAGTAAGATACAAAATCATTAGGTCTAAGCCAGGATTCTGGCTAGGCTTTGGGGAGTCCGTCTCTAATCTGGGGGAGGTTACAGACGAGAAGGACACACTCGGCTCCCCAACCCGCTGGCTCAGTACCAGGCCCAGCATCCTGCAGCTCCGGTGCCGGCGCGGTCCAAACCCGGCGCTGCAGAGTGCGCACGGAAGAGCTCGGTGCCGCTCCAGCTGCCTCTTGGGAACCTTACTCCTCCCATGGCACGTGGGAAACGGCCAATACTCCCGGCTGGGCGGCCGCCTTTTAAACACCTGCCCCTTTCCTTGCAAGTCGGTTTCTATTTTCAAAGCGCTTTCACCGCCGGGCTTCGCAACCTTGCAGACGCGAAGGCGGCAAAGTGAGCCTTCAGCCCTAAATGGACGTTCGCGCCCGCTTAAGGGGAACCCAGACCCGCCGATCCACCCGGGAGAACCAGGGTCGCAGGGCCAGGGGCCGCGCGGCGGCCGACACCCATACCTGGACGCCGTGCACGATGTACACTTTCTCCGCCTCGCTCAGCGACACGGACGCCATGCTGCCCCGAGCCCTGACGTCATCAGCCCGCGCCGCCCCGCCCGCCCCCCGCGCCGACCGCGCCCCCCCTCGCTACGTCATCCAGCTGCGCGGCGGCCGCCCCTGTCGGCGCCACGGCCAGAGCCGGGAGCTCCATGGGCTTCTCCTGTGCGCCTCCGGGTGTCTGGCCGAGTCCAGGGAGCCGCGGCGCCTCGTGCCCGGGAGCCATCGCTGCGGCCCGAGGCCGGGTCCCAGGTCGGGGACGGCAGGGGGAGGCGACGGCGGCCGCGGCGGGAGCCTCGCTAGGGGCCTGGGACTGGGGAACTGCCTCCGACTTCACGGTCAGTTGGGAGGCGGAACTGGCGTGGGGTGGGGTGGGGTGGGGTGGAAACGCCGGGCCGAGGCCGGGACGGAGCCCGTGGACTCCGGGGGAGGGGCGCGCGGCGCCGGGGTTGGAAGTAGCAGGTGTGCGTGTGAAGCAGCCGGTCATGTGCGAGAGAGAGAGAGAGAGAGAGAGAGACCCCGAGTAAGGGAGGGGACCCCGTGATCACCCCGGGGGCGGGGGGGGGCGCTGTCCCCTCGCTCTCTCCTGCCACCCCGACCTTGCATGTCCCTGGTCCCTGGGATGCGGGGGGAGAGGGGAGGCGCTGCAGCCCGCTTTAGGTGGTTCTGGGTGGGTAGAGGGTGCGGACCAGGTGCGAGTCCCCAGGCGTCCCCACGCCACCCCGGGCCCCGGGGTTCTCCGCTGCCATCCTCCGCTCTCGCTCCCGCGCTCTCGGGCTTACCTAACGCTGAGCCAGGACTTTGCAGGAGCCCCCAGGCCCCGGTGGAGGGAGAGTCTTGGTAACAGAGCCCAGGCCTCCCCCAGCGCTTGCCAGCGGCGGCTGGCTGGGAACCCTGGCCTGATGGGGTGACTCTGGGAGCCGTGGACAGCTGCTTCGAGGTGGCGCGGGGAGGAGGGGGGGGGGAAGGGGAGAGAACAGCCCCGGCGGTGGCCGTATAGGACGATGGGCCTCGGATATATCCAGAAAGGATACCCGCAAGGTGAATATGGGGTCACTGAAGGAGCCCGTTAAGGCGGGGCAAACAGGGTCTGGTACAGATTTTAAAGGAGTCGTGTGGATGAATGCAGGGAAGTTAACCAAAGGAAGCAAAGAGGGTGTCTGGTAACTTTTCCAAATGCACCCCCTCCTTTTTAAAAATCTTCACCAGAGGACATGCCTAGAGAGAGGAAGGTTAGAGAGGGGAAGAGGGAGAAAGAAACCTCTATGTGTGAGAGAAACACCCATCCCATGCCCTCCGCATGCCCCTGAGCAGGGATGCCAGGCACGTGCCCTGACCAGTAATGGATGCAGGTGCATAGCCGACGCCCAACAACGCAACTGGGTCCAAATGTCCCATTTTTTTTTTTTTTGGAAGAATCTTCTTCTTTTCAAAACAAGATGGCTTGATCGTCCCCCCAAAAAACGTTTGGTGTTCTGCAGACATGGTCTTCACACAGATCATAGCTACGGGGAGCTTCCTATGGATGGGCTCTGGGCTAGCTTTGGAACCCTAAGACAAGTGAAACACAGCTTCTGCCCAGACACACGCCCCAGGCAGGAGGGAAGGCTCCAGGGCCAATGTGATCACAGAACATGGTGGTTAAGAGCCCTGATGGTGGCGCTAATGAGCACTGTGGGATAGGGAGGTGGGTCAGAGGAAGGTACAGAAAGAAAACGCCCTCCCACATTGTTAACCACTGCTGAGTCCCCAAAATACGTTAGGTGATCACTTCTTAGTAGACTAGACATGGGTCGTTTCTTATGTCTCTACATAGTTCTCTACAGGTGCATCTGCAGGGAAGATAGCTTGCAGGCTAGGACTTCGCCCTCCAGGGAAATTGGAAAAGGTGAAGTTGGAAGGGTTTCCTTACTAATGAAAGCAGAGGCAACCCACGTGTTGTGGCACATAGATGCCTTTGTGTGTGGGGAGACCCTGGATTCCATTCGAGGAACTCTGTGATGAGATACCAAGGGACTGCTGGTCTTAAAACAGTTTTGGCCCTAACTGGTTTGGCTCAGTGGATAGAGCATCAGCCTGCAGACTGAACGGTCCCAGGTTCAATTCCGGTCAAGGGCATGTACCTTGGTTGTGGGCACATCCCCAGTAGGGGGCGTGCAGGAGGCAGCTGATCAATGTTTCTAGCTCTCTCTCTCCCTCTCCCTTCCTCTCTGTAAAAAAATCAATAAAATATATATTAAAAAAGGGGGAGGGTGGTGTTTTGTGCTAGAGATTGCTCAGAAAGGAGAGACCCTGGATGTGGACTCTTAGTAGCTAGGATATCTAAGAGTACTGCAGATTTAAAAAAAGTGGAAGCAAATGGCAGAAAGGAAAAGCCTGAGTTCGGATACCATGGAATCATCTCTATGTAAAAGTCTTTAAAAATATAGAACATCTCTGAACTGTTTCCCTGACAACTGACTAAAAGTTCCTTGAGGGAGAAGGGTTGGCAGTATTTGCTAAATAATATTATGAATGATGTCAGACATGTTAGGCTAAGTAGGTGAGAGGTGGAAACAGTGGAATGTTCATTCTGAATTCTCTACTAAAACAATGACACCTTCCCTCATTGTTCTACTTCAATGCCACCAGCACATTTTCATCCCATTTGTTATGATAAAGTATTAGACATTTAAAAAATACATTTTTAATTGATTTCAGAGAGGAAGGGAGAGAGAGAAATATCAAGGATGAGAGAGAATTATTGATCAGCTGCCTCCTGCACGCCCCCTACTGGGGATCAAGCTCATAACCCAGACATGTGCCCTTGACTGGAATCAAACCTGGCCCTTCAGTCTGCAGGCAGATGCTCTATCCACTGAGCCAAACCAGCGAGGGCAAGCAGTAGATATTTTAAAAACTCATAAATTCAGAGTTCTTTTTGGTTTATTGAAGCAATTAGAGAATTTATGTTAGCCAGAAAATCAAGAAGCCAGGGATAGCACATTCTATTAAACCAGCTAATTTTCCCATCACTGTCAGATTCTTTGGAGAGCACACTGTAGATCTGTCTATTCTAAATCTCTGTGCTCTATTAATTCTGTTTAACACAAACTTACCTATTATATGCCAAGAACTGTGTTAAAACACTTTATAAAGATTATGTGATTAGTTCTCACAATAGTTCTATGAGACAGCTACTGTTATCTCTGTTTTACAGATTGGGAAACTGAGGTGCAGCGAGGTTAATTGTCTAGCCAGTGATTGGCAAACTCATTATTCAACAGAGCCAAATATCAACAGTACAACGATTGAAATTTCTTTTGAGAGCCGGAAACCGACTTCTGTGCCATGAAGTTTCAATCGCACTGTACGTGCGCGCCCACACGTGGTATTTTGTGGAAGAGCCACACTCAAGGGGCCAAAAAGCCACATGTGGCTCGCAAGCTGCAATTTGTCAACCATTGGTCTAGACCAGCAGTCGCCAACCTTTCAGACTTCGCGGACCACCAATGGTCCCACGGACCATCGGTTTCCAACCATCGGTCTAGATCAAGGCAGTAAGTGGCAGAGCCAGGATCTGAGACCTGGCTCCCATACTTGTACACCTAACCATCCCTTTGTGCAGTCTGCCCCCAAACCCCATTATATTCACAGGAGTATTTGCTGAAGGAGGAGGCCTACGTTGGTAATGGAATTGGTAACTGCCCTGTAGGCTATAGTTTGTTTTAATGTTAAAAGCAAGGAGTCTGTTTAAACATATGCTCCTATCTCTTAAAATATATATATATATATTAGGGGAACATAGAATGTGGTGCTAATGAGAAATTCCTTTTAGATAAGGTAACTCCCCTTTTCCCTTATCTAAAAGGCTGAGTAGAGCTTAACCCAGAGGAGCTGAGGAGAGCCCTCAACAGCAGAGCAGGCCAATCCACGTGGTACGGAGGACTGAGATGGGCATGGAGACCCAATTCCAACCAGGTGCCTTACACCCAGAATAGACTTCCAGAAGCTCTTCAGGCGTACAGGAAGTAGTTGTTTGCATGCTCAGGAGTAGTGTGCTCAGGGCCTGAAGAGGTAAACTGAAAACACACGCCTATCTAAAAGAAGTTCAGGACTTCTCGCTGGAGAGCCCACGCACTTGAACTAGCATGAACAAGACAATAAAGTAAAATGCTCAGTTGAGACTCGTGGTAATTAGACGAGAGGGCAGCCTGTAATAAAGTGCTAATTGTGCTGGCCAGGTATCAAAGGCAAGAGGTAAAGAACTGCTGTTAGCCACCAGCCGGCAACAAAAACCTAGCTGTGGTTCATTACAGCAGTAAAAGCCGATCACAGGAGCTTCCGGCGGAGTCCGTGGTGCTGAAGTGGCGGAGCGCTCCTAAAAGCCCAGCAGAGGAACAAACATTTTATTCCCCGTCTGAAAAGAGAGCCAAATTTTAGGTCTTTTTCCTTTGCATTTTCATAATTAGCCTAGCACCCCAGAAAAGCAGAACTGTGAGCCTCTGTTTTCTCTGTAGATCTGTTTCCTTTAAGTGCTTTGCATTTGTTATGCCTGTTACGAATTCGTGCACGAGTGGGGTCCCTTGGCCTAGCCTGCAGGATCGGGCCAAAATCGGCCCTCCAACATCCCCCGAGGGGTCCTGGATTGCAAGAGAGCACAGGTCAGGCTCAGGGACCCCACCAGTGCAAGATCGGGGGCCAGGGAAGGACATGGGAGGTTGGCCAGCCAGGAAAGGACCGCAGGAGAGCTCCAGGGTGTGTCTGGCCCATCTTGCTCAGTCCTGATCAGTCAGACCCCAGCAGCAAGCTAACCTACCAGTTGGAGTGTCTGCCCTCTGGTGGCCAGTGCATGTCATAGTGAGTAGTTGAGTGGCCTTAGCATACCTTTAGCATATTACGATTTGATTGGTTGAATGGCCAGCCAGACACTTAGCATATTAGGCTTTTATTATATAGGATAAATAATCTGTCATAATGTACCCAGCAGGCCTGTGTCTGTCTTGCTGTTCCAGAAATTATACCTATGATTACATTGATAGAAAAATGGATAGGCATACATGGATTAAACTTACTCTCATTTAGAGGAAGGGTCTTCACAAGTGTGTTTCATTTTGAGAGGGTGGCAGGGTGCTTCCTTTGTCTTGTGTTGGGGCATGTGAGAAAAAGGGGGTCACACATCGTGATTAGCAAATCTGGAAGTATCTAAACACACACATAGCCATAGAAAGTAACAGAATCTGAAGTAGAAATAGGAGAGTGATGTCAGGATATTGACCTGTTGGGAGAGAAAAAAGAATCTTACATACTTTCTTCTAGTTACTTCCTGTTTTTATGTTTTTAATCCTTTGCCTTCCTCTTTGGAAGCAGATTTCCAGAGACACATGGCTGTGAAGGTGAGAAGTCTATTTGCATGCCCCACCTAATAGTCATTCATCCAGGAAAACCACTTCTTTTCACAGTCTTCTCCAAACTGTAAACTTCCTGGTATGTAGAGACTTGGTGATTGAACTCTGGACTTTCTTGGTACCTGAGACATGAAGGTCTCCTCTGCAGGCTCCATGGGGATGGAATGCCTTTGGATGGAATCGGTTTTTCACCTTGGTAAAATGAGCCTAGTGGGACAAGTCCATTCCCGTTGCAATAAGTTTTAACTTTGCTACGTACAATGTATATGTTTCTAAGCCAAGAAATGTAGCAGGGAATCTAGAAAGGCAGGTTGGTTGGGAAGATAAGGATCTATGGTGGCAAGATAATTGGGCATCCACTCCAGTGATCTGTTCTTTGCCACTAACTAGTTTTGTGACAGAGCAAGTCAGTTAACCTCTCTAAGCCTCAATATTACCCTAAAATGCATCTCTTACCAGGTTGTAAAACGTAGAACAGATCCTAGATATACAAATATTTAAGCATTGAAAAATGATCCATATTTAATTTTGAATTTTAAGGCTTCTCTTTTATCACTTTGTAAATGTGATGTATTTTAATAGTGCTTTTTTTCTACTCTGACAAAAAAATAAATGATGTACAAAAGGAAATGGTAGGTTTGATTGAAAAACTGAACATGTTCAGAAAAATTGCTAACACTTATAGATGGTTTTTAAAAAAATATATTGAAGAATGGGGAAAGGAATTTAAGGGATGCTTTTGATAAAAATATAAAAATCCAAGAAATTAACAATGGAAACATTGAATTGGTTCCGGAGAAGAGAGGAATCAGAATCTCAGCCTGAAGAAGGAACCCAAGCAGTCAACCCAATCTTCCCGCTTGTATTATGTGTGAGGAAGCTGAGCCCCAGGGAGGGTAACTGTCTTGCACAAAGTCAAGGTAAATGACTGGCGGGACTGGGAGTAGAATTTTGGTCTCTTGAATCCACTCCATCTTCATTCTGTTTGGCATAGCCTCTCAGAAGAACTCATAGAATTTACTCTGGGTCCTTTGCCCATTTTTTAATTGGGTTGTTTTTTTGCTGCTGAGTTAATTTTGAATATTAACCCCTTATTAGATATGGTTTACAAATAGTCTTTCCCATTCCATAGGTTGCCTTTCTCTTTGTTGAGGGTTTCTTTTGCTGCGCAGATTCTTTTTAGTTTGATGTAGTCCTACTTATTTTTTGTTTCTTGTGATTTAGGTGTCATATCCAAAAAATCATTACTAAGATTCCTGTCAAGGAGCTTTATTCCGATGTTTTCTTTTCGCTGTTCTCATGGTTTTAGGTCTTTTGTGAAGACCTAATTTTTTTACTTTTTGCTTTCTAGTTCAAATACTTTTTTTTTTTTTCTTGATTGTTCTAGCTAGGACTTCTAGTGCTATGTTGAATAGGAATACTGAGAGTGGTCCTGATCTCAGAGGAAAAACCTTCACCCTTTTGCCATTGAGTATAATATTAGCTGTGGGCTTGTAATATATAGTTTTCATTCTGTTGTGACCTGTTCCTTCTGTGCCTCATTTGTTAATTTTTTAAAAATCGTGAATGGATGTTGAATTTTGTCAGGTACCTTTTTTGCATCTATTGAGGTGGTCATGTGATTCTTTTCTTGTCACATTGATTGGTTTGTGTATGTTGAACTATCCTTGCATCCCAGGGATAAATCCCACTTAGTCATGGAGTAAGATCCTTTTAGTATGTTCTGAACTCGATTTGCTAGTATTTATTGAGGATTTTGCTCTGTTGTTTATCAGGAATAGTGGCCTGTAGTTTTCTTTTCTAGTAGTGTTTTTTTCTGGTTTGATATCAGGATAAGGTAGGCTTTGTAAGATGAGTTTGGGAATGTTCCCTCCTCTTTAATGTTTTGGAAGAGTTTGAGAAGGATTGGTTTTGATTCTTTAAATGTTTGGTAAAATTCACCAGTGAAGCTAGCCCTGGGCTTTTTGGGAGAGGTTTTTTATCACTAACTCAGTCTTCTTACTTGTAATGAGTCTCTTCAGATTTTCTGTTTCTTCTAGGTTGCCCAGTTTGTTGGCATATAGTTTGTTCATTCCAGCCTCTTATGAGCTATTGAATTCATTGTAATGTCTCCTTTTTTCTTTATAATTTAGTTATTCTGGGTCCTTTCTCTTTTTTTCTTTGATTATCTAGCTAAGGGTTTGTCAGTTTTGTTTATCTATTATTTTTGTCCTCTATTTATTTCTGCTCTAATCTTTATTCTTTCCTTTCTTCTCCTAGGTTTGGTCTCAGTTGTTTTTTTTTTTTTTTCCTAGTTCCTTAAGGCATAGATTTAGGTTTTTTTATTTGTGATCTTTCTTTCTCTTCTCCTCTTCCTCCTCCCCCTCCTCCTCCTCCTTCTCCTCTTCCTCCTCTTCTTCTTCATCCCACAATTTCTAGTATATTGTGTTTCCATTTTAGTTTGTCTCAAGAAACTTTATTTCCTCTTTAATTTCTTCTTTGATCCATTGGTTGTTCAAATACAATCCCTTAGCGAAACCTGGTCTCGTTACAATAACTGTTCTCACTCTCCTTTCTAGGTCTTTTTTCAGATCCCTCCAAGCCCTTTTGCTTTTTGTCTCAAAAAAAGACCAAGCTTTTTCTGGGTGATGCCTCAGTGGCTGCACATCGGCACGTGGTACCATGTGGTGTCGGGTGCTATTTTTGACATCCTTAGGTGGGAACCTTTGCTGGTTGGTCTCTGTACTTTCTCGCAGAGAAAGCAGTGTGCTAGAACTTGGCCCCACAGGAAGTGTTCCACCGCAGAAGCAGATTTTAGGGACTCAATCTTAGGGTGACCCTGGCTAGAGCATTACAGCCCTCCTACTTCCTAAGTTAAATTAGGGTCAGTCTTCTAAATGTTTGGCTGGTGTTCAGCCAGGCATCAACCTTAGTGTAACTTATAAAAGGTTCCTATACTGGGAGTATCACACTCAAATTGACAGATATTAATTGGGTAGCTAAGTCAGTCATATATTACTCCCTTTATAAAAAATTTTCTGCTGGGTTGCAGACTCCCTGGAAGGAGGAGGTAATGCAGGCCATGGCAGTAGAAGCAACTAGTAGATACCATTCATTAGAGCTAGAGAGGAAGTTAGCAACCTTCCTAACATTTTATAACATCAATTAACTCCTTGAGCTTCTTTTATTTTTTTTAGAGAGAGGAAGGGACGGGGAAGAGGGGAGAAAAAATTGATTGGTTGCCTTCCATTCCTGCCCCAACCGGGGATCGAACCCACAACCTTTCGGTGTATGGGACATCCAACCAACTGAGCCACCCAGCCAGTGCTTGAGTTTCCTTTTTTTCCCCCATCTGTAGAACAGGCTGCACCAGCGTTTGGAAGAGGCCAGCTAGCCTAGTGGAAATATGATTCATGAAAGAGACAGCTGACAGTAAAATGACTCACGTAGGAAGAGTGCGCTTTATTTTTTTAAGAATGGGTATTATAGGTTCTCAGTAGCTAGTGGGAGGAAAGTCTGCTTAGAGTCCACTTCTTGGGCTTTAAAATAAAACAAAAAAACACAGCTTGGAGATGAGGCCTTCCCGCTCACTTTAGAGATGGAGACAAAGCTAAGTTGAAGTGACTTCTCCTCAGGTCCATCAGCTGTGTGAGAGGGGTAGGAAGTAGAACTCCTGTTTCCTGCTTGGCCATTTCTCTTCTTCGTGGGGGAAGGAGGTTTGGGGTGGGGGTGAGCAGCCTTGTGCTGTGCTCAAAATGTGGTCTATGGTGACAAGCAGAACTGATTTTGAATTCTGGCTTTACCATTCCCTCGCTTTGTATGACCTTGAGAACTTTAACCAAAACCTCTGCACCTCACTCTGTATCTATACAGTGAATAATAAAAGCTACTGTGCTCCTGTAAGAATTAAAATGAGCTTTTCTATGTGTCTGCGATCATAATAGCCATTCAGCTAATGTTGGGGTCCATCTCCCCTCCTGCAGACAGCACTGCATGTTTTGTCCAAACTGATACTTTAGACAGAAATCTCAAAATGGACTTTGATTTCCTCTGAGGTACAACAAGAGTTTGACTGAATGCAGTAGATGGTCTTTGAGGCTCCTTCCCACTCTCAAGGTCCGACTCAGATAGTGATGGTTTTTCAGCAGTTAACCTTATGTGTGGTCTTGTTTTAAAGTGGCCTCATTAATCTTTCTCATCGCCACAACACATGCGAGAGCACATTTATGAAAAGGAAAGTAGAATGGGTTACCCAAATGAGCCGCAGTTTCTACAGATCCCCAATGTTTGTGTCACATTGTATCATCCTGTATGTGGGTGTGTCTATTTTTTAATAGTTCTAGAAAGCTGGGAGGTGGTACAGGAGCCAGTTGTAGTAAGTCTAGGAACTGTTAGCCTGGCCCAAACTAGACTTTGTTCTGAAATGAAGACCCATCGCTAGGAGTGCCAGTGGGTACATGCATGGGTTTTATAAGAAGGTGACCAATTATGAGTCAAAAAGGTAAATTTAACTTCCCACTTCCTGGTTCCCTCAATGAACTTTAATGTGCTTAGAGTTTGGTTTGGGGGTGCAAGCGTTTACTTTTTAAAGTGTTTGGTGGAGGTTAAGTATGACAGACAGGAGGCAGGAGGGAGAAACAAGGTAAGCTCACTGGGAAAGCCAGAGCACTCTGCCTGCCTGGGCACCTTCCTTGCCTGGCAGATTGTAATGAGAAGATAAGGCACCTTTGCTTTGGACCACACCCTTTGAAAAACGTTTGTAGACTCATTCTATATTTTTTTAATGAGGCATTTCAAACAGTGACTTCATGGTTCATTCTTTGTTTTTCTGAGAATCACCTAAAATGGATATAACATTTATAGTTCTTTTGGATTCTTACAACAAATTTAGGTAATTATAGACCAAATAAATTAATTTCCTACTTGATCAAATTTATTTTTAAAGCCCATCTGTTCTTTGAAGTTGTGTGGCTGGCCTGTGAACACGGATACTTTAGTCAAATCCTTGGATACGGGAGAAGATTTTAAAGAGGCAAATACCATATTCTTTTTTTTTTTTTTAATATATTTTATTGATTTTTTACCGAGAGGAAGGGAGAGAGATAGAAAGTCAGAAACATCGACGAGAGAGAGACATTGATCAGCCGCCTCCTGCACGCCCCACAGTGGAGATGTGCCCGCAAGCAAGGTACATGCCCCCGACCGGAATCGAACCTGGAACCTTTCAGACTCCAGGCCGATGCTCTATCCACTGAGCCAAACCGGTCTCGGCACCATATTCTTAAGACCACAGGATTTAAACCATAAGTTATGGATGTGCTCCTTAGGATGAATTTCAAGGGAGAATTACAATAGAAATAGCAGAAAAGATGCTGCCTTCTTTCATTGGGCCTGATTGTTTACTAAGTTAACTAGTAAAAATTAGTTTAGGTGCGAAGCCCATATTTGGGGCAAGTTCAAGAGGATAGGAGACTAGACCCCTGACAGCAATCCAACATGATACTAGATGTATTAAAATGTTAAATATTTACTTAGTTTTTTGAGTATTTGGATTATCCTATTCTCTAAGCCAAAGGAAAATAATTACACCTGATTTTGAGTTTGTTAAGCCACTCTGTGTGTGCATATTTCATACTGCTGCCCACCAGCACCTCCACTCGGCCTCCGATGTCCACTTACCCCATGGCCTTTGTCTAAGCGGTGTCCTCCCCTGAGATCCCGCCCCCTCAGAAGCCCTGGCCATGCACGTCTGTGTGTCTCACTTCTGGGTTTTGGGGTATGTGTTTGTTTGGGGAGTACTGTTTGCTCTCTGTTACGATACTCATACTCGTTAGAAACCTGTGTTTATGGATTGTTGTGGGGTGTGTCTGATTTACATATCCATTTATTCAAATACTGATTTGAGCATACACTCATGCCAGGCTACAAAGCTAAACAAATGGGACTATCAAGTTAGCAGGGGAAAAGCAAGTAAGACTGGTCCTACCAGATTGGGATCTGGGAGAGGATCTGGGAGAGGACTGAGCAGGGAGCACACACACATTATTGTCCCCCTCGTCCCCTGGGTGTGAGCCCCCTGCACAGTTCCTTGCATTTACTGGCTGCTTCGTGGATGTCTTTTTGAGTCAGATGGACTCGAATGAGAGCCAACAGGCCAAGGTGCTGGGAGGGGACTGGCGAGGGCTGCCCCCGGAGGGTAGGGGAGGCTGGCAGGAGTGGTATTGTGGGTTCTGGGGTGCGCCAGCCTCCTTGTGTGCCTGCCCCAGAGGCCTGAGCAACCCGTTCTGAGCAAGGACTTGTGGGGAATGGTTCTTGGCAAAGAACCATCCCTCAACCCCAAGGACTGGAGGAAAAGAGGTGAAGCTTTGCCTTTGCTGTTGTTGGGGGCAGAGCGAAGGGAATGTGAACAATCTGTTTCAAGGTGCCCCCCCTCCCACCGCACCCCATATTTCTCAGATTTTCATTGGCTAATTTAAGAAACAAATCGTTAGTAAAGAGCTACTTCTATTGCCTTTGGAGGCCTGGGGGTTAAGTAAACTTTTTACAGCAGTGGGCCTTGATTGGTTTTGATTGGGATGTTTTGAAACCAAAGTGTGGGTTGGAATCTGTCCTTCAGTTCAACACTCAGTGGAGCTGTGCCAAATGTGCCCTTGGCTGGGCGCTTTCCCGGATCACAGGTTCGCACTCACCGATGAGGGTGATGCAAAAACAGAGCTCCTAGTGCCCTCTGGTCCCACATTGTTCAAAGGCTACTTCCTGGTCTACTTGGTGCACCTCCACCCTCCAGAATATGGTCCAGCCTAGATTTAGCAGACGAGGCCTGCACGAGGTGGGCCTGGCTCACAGAGCTCATGCATCTTACTCCTGCATGTGTGTGATGGACACGTAGTGAGGGGCTGTGTGTGCAGGCTCTGGGCTAATGGGAGGACAGGGCTTCCAGCCCACCCCCACTAAAGGGTGGGCGAGCATAGCGAGTGTGCCCTAAAGCCTACTGCCCAATGTGAGTCCCCTTCTTGCACAAACGAGTCTAACAAGGCCTCACTGTACTTGCTTTCCAGCCACAGCCAGTTAGCAGCAGTGCATAGAGGGTATGTTGGGAGGATTGGTAACTGTGGCACATGACAGCAGCCAGGAAGGGAGGAGGAAGGCAGAGAACCCTACGGAGGAGATGCCGCTGTGATAATGGTCTGAACAGGCCACCTGGTGTGCGGTGGCCAGCCCAGTGAATCCTGTTCCCCCTGAGGACATGGTTACCTAATGCACTCCAGTAACTAATGTTCCTGGTAATGACTCCAAATCCTTCCAAATAAATGGATGGGCATTGTGCTTACGACAGGAAGTAGCCAGTCACCTGGGAGATGTACTCATGTGGAAGGGCCTGCAGCTCTGGTTTAGTCGAGCTGATGCCTTATCTGCAGTCAAGAATGAGCAACGTCAGGGTAGACGACAGGCACCTGCTCCGGATATTCAGGGGGCATAATTCAATCACTGGAAGCATCTAAACGTGGGCATTGCTCTAGAATTTACTTCCGGTGGTCCTCCGTTTCTGAAAGGCACACCATTGTGATCACTGAAGGGCAGTGTGATGGAACGAGCACACAGGGTATGGCGAGATGACCCTCAGGCTGCAGACGACTGCGGGTTATGCGCCACAGGCGTGGGTGGGGCAGTGTGGTGGCATCTGATCGTCTGTCACACCGCACTCTTCTGCAGGGAAGTGGGGCTTGCGGTGGATCAGTTATTTACAGGGTGCGGTAAAAATAGGTTTACAGTCGTGAGGACGAGAAACACAAAGTTTGTTCTTGTGTTATTAGTTATTGAGTTATTCTACGTATAAGCAGCTGTAAGCCTACTTTTGCCCACCCTGTGAGTGATGGGCGACACATAGACACCCCGGGCTCACTTGGAAAGATCTTTTGGTCCCATCAGCTTGATCACAAGATGACACCAACTGTCTGGGTCTTCTCTCTTCCAGATGCCAGTATGGACAGAATAGCTTATGATGCTTATCCCCACCCACCACTTCCGAGACATTGAGCGGAAGCCAGAATACCTCCAGCCAGAGAAGTGCGCCCCGCCTCCTTACCCTGGTCCTGCGGGAACCATGTGGTTTATCCGCGATGGCTGCGGCATCGCCTGCGCCGTTGTCACCTGGTTTCTGGTCCTCTACGCGGAGTTCGTGGTCCTCTTTGTCATGCTGATTCCATCCCGAGACTACGTGTACAGCATCATCAATGGCATTCTGTTCAACCTGCTGGCTTTCCTGGCCCTGGCCTCCCACTGCCGGGCCATGCTGACGGACCCCGTGAGTATGTCTGGGCTGGTTTTGACCAGCCCGCACTCTCCTCCTCTGGCCCCGGTGTGGCCACAGCCTGCATGCTGCCTGACCTTGGGAAGGGGAGAGCAGGAGGGGCTGGGCTGGGGATGTGGTCACACAGTCTGCCCCAGCCCGCTTGCCTGGATGGAGGGCACTGTCTGTACGCTGGTGTGGATGTGGCCGGGGCCCGCTGGGGCAGGCTGGTTCTGGGACAAGTCTAGCCTCTAGTGAGAAAGATGGGTCACATAGCCATCAATGCCGGGGCCATGAGGAGCGGAAAGCATGCTGGGAGCGGGGTCAGGGCAGGGCTTTGCAGCAAAGACAGGACGGGAGCTTGAAATGAAAGCCATACCCCACGGCAGGAATGTGCACGGGAACGGCCTTCACGCGGGGCAAGTCTCATCGTTTCCTGGAAGCTGGGCAGGCCCATGTCAGGCCCCGGCCGCTGCCTCCTGGTGAACGTCCGCGAGCAGAGCAGTGGTGTTCTCCCCCGTGATGTAGCTCAGTGTACCAAGCTGTGCCAGAGGCTGCTGAGTGCCAGCCCCCTGGTGTTAAATCCTCCCTTCCTGCTCATTATGGGGTGGGGAAAGCTGGAGAGCTTATTGGATAGACCTCCCGTGGCTTCATTATTGCAGTGCTTGGACCAGTGCGTTTCAATTAAGAAAGGAAAGCACTCCTCGTGACGGTGTCGGTGGTCACACAGGTTTCTCCTCTGCGCGCTCCAGGGCAAGCTCGTACAGATGCCGGTTCCCTTCTCCAAGGGCTCCAGTTTTTTTTTTTTTTTTTAATATATTTTATTGATTTTTTACAGAGAGGAAGGGAGAGAGATAGAAAGTCAGAAACATCGATGAGAGAGAGACATCGATCAGCCGCCTCCTGCACGCCCCACAGTGGAGATGTGCCCGAAACCAAGGTACATGCCCTTGACCGGAATCGAACCTGGGACCTTTCAGTCTGCAGGCCGATGCTCTATCCACTGAGCCAAACCGGTCTCGGCAAGGGCTCCAGTTCTTGCTGATTCTGGTGTGGATTGTTCATCTGCCCCAAGGGAAGGCGCTTTCCCAGCTCTGTTACATGTCAGCAGCCAGTGCAGACGGTGCCTCGTCTTATACACATGTCTGGGGAGAGGGCACCCCGGCAGGCCGGGGCCTGGTGGAGAGTGGGTCCTTGTTGGCATTGCGGTTGGAGTGCCTACGATGCAGAGCAGGAATGGGATGTCAGGGGCAGCCTAGAGCCCCTGAGGATGTTAAGCAAAAGAGTGACAAGATCAGATTGTCCTTTTACAAAGATCACTCTGGCGGCAGTGAGGGAGGAGACCAGGGCGCCCCGAGGATGGAATAAAATGAACGACATGTTTATTGAGTGAGAGGTTTACTGTATGAGAGGTTCCATTCTGAGCAATGGATACA
>JAAGEH010000143.1:242579-260535 GCA_011751065.1 Lasiurus cinereus
TATATTTTATTGATTTTTTACAGAGAGGAAGGGAGAGGGATAGAAAGTCAGAAACATCGATGAGAGAGAGACATCGATCTGCCGCCTCTTGCACGCCCCACACTGGAGATGTGCCCACAAGCAAGGTACATGCCCCCGACCGGAATCGAACCCGGGACCTTTCAGTCTGCAGGCCGATGCTCTATCCACTGAGCCAAACCGGTCTCGGCTAAAATATATTTTATTGATTTTTCACAGAGAGGAAGGGAGAGAGATAGAAAGTCAATAACATCAATAAGAGAGACATCGATCAGCCGCCTCCTGCACGCCCCACTGGGGAGATGTGCCCACAAGCAAGACACATGCCCCCAATCAGAATTGAACCCAGGACCTTTCAGTCCTCAAGCCGATGCTCTATCCACTGAGCCAAACCGGTCTCGGCAATAGTGGTGACTTTTAGGAGGTGGAGGGGGACTCTCTGAGGCAGGGCCATTTGAGCTGAGAACTGGGTGGCGTGAAGTTGCAAGTCAGGCAAATGAAGATCTCAGGGCAGAGCCTTCAGGAAGAGGAGAAATGGGAATAAGACCCTGGGGACTGACGCAGAGCCTGCAGGCCCGGGGCCTCTGAGGATTCTGGTCTGTGTTCTGCGTGCCGCGGGAGCCATCGAAAAGCATGCTGTGGGCAGGCGGTGTGCTTGGGATGGGGGTTTGGGTGGGGATGAGTAAAAGCAGGAAGGTAAGAGGTACTCTGTGGGCCACACAAGACGTGTGGCTCCGACCACGGTGGGAACGGAGAAGCTGGAGGGAAGCTGGAGGATTTGGAGTACATGTTAAGCCACTCATTCATTCTCAGGCCTGGCCGTGCATTAGAATCCCTGGGGGAGCTTTTAAAAGTACTAATGCCTGGGCCCCGCCCCAGAGAGTCGCCTCTCTAATTGGTCTGGGGCGGGGCCCTGGGTATTGGGATGCTTTAAAGCTCCCAGGAGTCTCTCGGGCTCAGCCAGGTCTGAGAACCGCCATTCAGAAGAGCTGACAGAATGGAAAGAGATCAAAGGGGGTGCCTTCCAGAGTCTTCTTGGCTAGAGCAGCCAGGGGATCGATTGCTGGTGCCATTTATTGAACGGGCGGAGTCTGGGAGAATAGATTTGGGAAGAGAAAGCCAGGCTTTTGTTCTGGCCAAACTGTGTCTATATTACATGTAAGCAGAGATGCCAGATAGGCAGCAGATAGGCAGGTCTGGGGCTGGTGGAGGGGCAGGACCAGAGTGGAGTGTAAAGCGCATTGGTTTCTAGAAGGTGTGTGAACCAGCGAATTGGATGTTGAGGGGTGGGGGAAGGTTTCGGCCCTGGCATTCCCGCTGCCCTCACGTGTGTGTGTGTTCTTTTACCCCCCATTGTCTCAGTCCGGCCCCTGGCAGTTGGAGGCAGGAGAGAATGATCCTCACTACAGTATGTTACTGGGCTTCCAATCCCAAATGAATGGGAGCCATAGTCTGTAACCCAGACGCCAGCCAACTTCTCATGGGAGCGTTTTGCTGGCGGCCCCAAAGAAAACTGGGCAAGAATATGAAGCATCTGTCAAGCACCTACCATTGTAAAGGGAGCAACTCAAAGCATGTCCGACAGACAGGCCGCGGCTCAGGCTCATCTTGAATTTTCATGCTGCCACCTCCCTACCCCATCCCAGCACGTGACATCTTATGCAAAGCTCAGTATGGAAACAGAGAGGGGGGCTGCAGCGGTGGGAGCCCCTGGGGCACCCTGGGCTTCCCAGGAGCAGAGTTGGGGGCCCAGATCTCACACACAAAGCAGATCAATTCCTGCTTTCTCATCAATGCCTGAGGCCTCATTAACACCAACGGGGGAGTCTGTTTTCAGAAAGGAGCTTCTTTATGGTTCTAAGTTCCCTCAAAAGATTATAATGTTTGTATCTCAAGGATTCATGCTACCTATTACTTTCAGAAAGTTACACTCTAAGGTTATAATCAATGTATGACAATGTATACATTGTATATTGGCTTATTACCATTATTAGTTTTTTGTTTTTTGTTTTTAAAAGATCTTATAGTCTTCTCAAGATGGTTACTGTATCACTTTCAGCTTTGAGATTCTTGTTCCAAAGGCAATATCAAAACAGTTGCCGCCACCACGTGTTCTGGACCAGATAGTGAGCATTGAGTAAATGAGGCCACGCAGAGCTTGAGCAGAAAAGAAAGTGACTCACAAGGCATTTGTCCATTTGAGGAATGGGATACAGGGATAGGCCTGCAAGGAGAGGGAAGGGGACAGACACTCAGTGGGGCAGGTGCCTCCCTGGGCAGGGGGCTGTCTGGAGGTGGCATGAGCGTGGGCAGAACGAGTCAGACTGGCGTGTGATGTCAGGTGCCGCCTCCTTGCCAGCTCAGGTTGTGTCATGGCATCAAAGGAGCGCTCCGTGCTCCTGAAGCACTGACGTCTGAAGTGGCTCCACCTGCCCAGGCAGCCTGGATCAGAAACCCTGGTCTCGGTACCTCTCCCCTCCCTTTCCTCCCTCCCAGTGTCACCACTTCGTCTTTCCCAGTTACAGGCACATTTTAATTCCTCATCCTGAGAATTCCCGAGGGACTGATTCCCTTTAAAACTGAGATCTGGGAAAGTATCTGTCTCGCAGCTGAAAGCTGAGAGCCATCACTTGTTGCTTTTTGCCCTGACTGCCAGAAGCTCAAAGCCAAGCACTAGACAACCCCGGCCCTTGTGCACATCCTTACAATCAGCATTTCTTGGTACGCCTCCCTTCTTTGGACCTAATAATTTATTGACCTCATTGTGAATTACCTCAAGTCTTAGACTTGAGTCAAGGCGGACTATCACGCAATTCATTGCTAAGGACGAGGGAATTTATCTGCCTGCCTGCCGCTGCCCCTCCTGCTCCTTCCCCTCAGTCCCCCCGAGGGAATTCCTTGCTGTAAACAGACTTCACTTTGACAATCTCCGACCACCGCAGGTCACCGATTCTCATTTCTGCTGCAAAGGTCACCTGTGGGACTGTCAGGGCTCATTTCAGCGTGCGGTTGGTATTGCTTTCTGGGGTCCCTCTCGGGGAAGAATCAGGTAGCGGGGATTTCCTGGGCCAGGAGCAGGGCAGCGTGATGACCGGCCCTGGGAACACTGAGGAGTTCTGGCACCGGTCCTCCAGCCAGGTTCTGCTGTAGAAGGGCCGTGCTTATCTTGCCCAAAGGCATTGCCACATTCCCTGGGCAGGGTCAGGGGACTTGCCTTGGGGTTCATCTGAGCTGGGTGCTTTGTTCTCCCTCCTGCTCCACAACTTCTCAGACCTGCCACTGAGCAACTTCTGGATGCCAACCGAGAGTCTTCTGGCTCCAGAGAAAGAGGGACCAGTTGGGGATTACTTCCTTCCTGCCTATCTGTGGAGGAGCCAGGTGGCCCGGGACACAGCCTGGCAGAGCTGTGAGGGCGTTTCTGCTTAGCCAGCGGGGGTGTGCATGCCGCGATCCCGTGGCCCCTGAAACAGTGGATGCAGGCTTCGTCCTTGTTGCTGGAAACGAATGGGGCGGTTGAGTCCTTGGAACCGTAGGTGTTTCTTCAGAGCCCGTCTCCCTGGCTTTGCCTTGTGTCCTCCTTACATTTTCCTGTGTCCTAGCTGCGTCCTGAAGCAGGTCTTATTGTCCTGGGCTCTGTCAATCCCAGTGAGTATGTTGATACAGCTGCTGGTAGGAGAATGATAGGGTGGCATCAGGGCACTAAAAAAAAAGCCTCTTCAAGTCACTTAATAAAAACATCTGACAAGCACCTGTTGCCTTCTGATGGAGGCAGAGGTCCTAGACTTGCCTGGACCGGGTCTGATCCTCTTCTGCCTCTTAGAAGCCATCTAATCTTGGGAACTTGCTAAACTTCTCTGCTGTAGTTACCTCATCTCTACAACGAGGAATAGCCTAGTCTCCACCTCATCGGTCCATTGCCAGAATTAACTGGCAGAATACACCAAGCACTCGGAACTGTGCCTGGCATAGAAGCACTCGGTAAATGCCTGTTGTGTCATCATCATTGTTCAGCGTGGGTTTACTAATGCCTGCTCGTGGGCTGCGAGTTGAAAGACATTGTCCTCCAGGAATTAGGGTGTCACTAACTGGTAGTTGTTACCAGACAAACACCAGCGAGCACAGGCCCTGCGATGGCTCTGGCTGGGTGTGGCCGGGGGCCGCTGTGAGAAGGCGGGGCTGTGTGCTGGCGTGGACTCTGGGCCAGGAAATGGCTCTAGAGATTTCCACATCCAACTCCATTTTGTGTAATGTGGAGATTGTACCTTCACGACATTTCAGTCCTTTGGTTTTTACTCTTCGTTTCATTTTGTATTGGTTTCAGGTGTAAAGGTTAGTGTTGTGTTTTCTTCTTTTTGTTTGTTGGTTAGTCTATGGTTTTTGTGGGACCCTCTCCGCTGCCTGGCCCCGTCCTCCGCAGGCCCCCACCCCCTTTTTTAAAAATGTATTTTATTGATTTTTTAGAGAGAAAGGGAGATAGAGAGTTAGAAACATCCATGAGAGAGAGACATCGATCAGCTGCCTCCTGCACACCCCCTACTGGGGATGCTCCCGCAACCAAGGTACATGCCCCTGATCGGAATCGAATCCGGGACCTTTCAGTCCGCAGGCCAACGCTCTATCCACTGAGCCAAACCGATTCCGGCCACAGGCCCCCCCTTTAAAGTCTGCTCCTCTGGGTGCTCGGGCCTCGCCTTCGCTGTGAGCCAACTCCAGCCCCTGAGCCTCCGCTGATGCCTCAGGACCCTCAGCGGTCTCAGCATTGTGCGTACAGACCTCGGAAAGTTGGTCATAGTCCTACTCCAGGTAGCTCCTTCCTGAGGTGTATTTTTTTGCTTGTATATTTAATGAGCTTTTTTCATTGCAAAGGTCACGTGCTTATAGAACATTTAAGAAAGATAGTCCAGAAAATAAGATGTCTTGTGATTCTACTGTGTTGGGTAACCATTAATATTTTTGCGTGTATCTTTGTCTTTTATGTACGTGTATAGAAAATCTTTGCCAAAACGGGCTTACAGCCTGTTTACTGTTCGGAAGCCTGCTTTCCCTTTAACAATCTGTCATGGGTGTTTCCCGTGTCAGTAACTGTGTGCTTTATGGCTATTTAATGTGAAACTGTATCCTGACTAGCGTTGCACATACCATCCAGTCCTTGCCTACCACGGTTTGTTTGCTTTTTAAAATTCCTGTTACAGGCTCTTCTGGCATCTGGCTGCATTTTGCAGTCCAGATTTTTTTCTACTACTTTTTAATTTTTAGAAAAATTGTTCATGAGAAATACTTCAGACAGTAGAAAGTGTATGAAACGATGAGATGAACACCCATTTGTTTACTTTTTGGCAATTCCTGGGGGAAATTGTCGATATCTACTCATTGGGGTGGCATAATTCTGAACACAGGGTCCACACCTGCCTCATCCCTGTGTAATTCCTAACAGAGTCCATGGGCCAGGAGGAAAGTGCCCGTCCCTGTGTGGATAACTGCTCCTTTGGAATGACCGTGCTGACTGCGGGATGCTGGAACCCCTAGCCAACCCTGACGCCTTTCCCCTTTCTTCCAGGGGGCGGTGCCCAAAGGAAATGCCACTAAAGAATTCATCGAGAGTTTACAACTGAAGCCCGGCCAAGTGGTGTACAAGTGTCCCAAGTGCTGCAGCATCAAGCCCGACCGAGCGCACCACTGCAGGTACGCGCATGCCACCCAGACACACTCCTGCGTACACACTCCCCCCGGGGCCATCAGCCACAGGACTGAGGAACATGCCCGCTCTGGGCGCCAAGTGACCCTGCCTCTCCCTCTGGGGCCTCAGGAGCTCCCTAGAAGGGAAAGGGCATGTGGCTCTCCGCGCCTGGGCAGGCCCTGGACTGCGCCTGTGTCTCCGAATCTGTAAATCCAGGAGATGCCTGCTTTTTCCCTCACAGCCGTGCTGCTTAGTAAGGCGCCTGAGAAAGGCCCTAGAAAGGCATGCTGGGCATGTCTAGTGCTTGGCCCCTTTAAGAGGTTTGCCCTGCAGTTCACAGGGAGAGGAAGGGTCGTCCTGATGAAGGCTTTTCTTTAAAACGACACTTAGGAGGCCACGAGACATTGGGGGATTCAGCCCAGAAGCCATAGCCCGTCTCCTCTGTGATGAGTTTGCCCTGTTGGTTTTCAGATTTCTTTGAGGACCTCCAGCTAAGAAGTGCCCTTTCTCATTGCAGGGCACTTTAAAGGCCAAATGACACCAATGGCGCTTGGTCCCTTTTTCAGACGGGTGTGGTCGGGGGAGCTTTGAGGGAGTGAACCGGTCCCTGATGGTGGGAGGTCATCCTTGCCCATCGGGGGATGCGAGCGACTGCGAGGGGGCGTTTTTTGGGGTCTCACTACCCCCCTCTCGGGAGAGCGCAGCCTCCAGCGTCCTGGGTCCCGGGCAGCTGCTGAGCACTGGCTGTGTCCCGGCCCCTCCGCCCCGTCTCCTGTCAGCCACCTGACTTCCGTCTTCATGCTCACTCTCACAGAATGACTCCGAGTGAGGCAAAGTGGTGTTCTCCTCCTTCCCTGAGCCCGCCATTCCCCTGTCGTCTCCTCCCTCTCCCCCAGGATCGGGGGAGGTAGTCCTGGAAGCTAGCAAACAGCCAGCCAGCAAAACGGGCTGCTGGCTCAGATGAACTCGGGGGGAGGGTGCCCGGTGCCGCCTGCTCCTGACTCAGGAAATGTCCCAACAACTGCGCCTTTGTGGTGGCCCACGCCGTGGGGACCTCAGTTTTGAATAAGCAGGATTCCCGGGTGGGTTGGGTGTGACTAGTCGAGCCAGAGGCCTGCTGTCTCGTTAGAGAAGCTGGTGTCGTCGGCCTTGCCCACTCGGGCGAGGTGCTTGTGCCCAGCCGCTGGGTTCCTCTCCTCCCAGTACATCCCGGGGTTGGAAAACTCCGTTCTCCAGCTCTGTGGCCGCCACCGATCCTCCCTGAACTGGGGCCTGTGTTCCCTCCAGCCGGGTGGTCTTCCCTCTGAGGAGAGGCACGCAGAACCCCAGCTGCTGGTCCTGGCTGGGAACCTGGAGGCAGGAGGGAAGTCTGCGGAGGGAGCTGTCCATGGTGAAGGGGTGGCCCAGGTGTGAGTGAGACGCCTTAGGTTCTTGGACAGGGAGGTGGAGACCTCTGGCCTTGGCAGAGCCTCTCCCACTGCTGGCCCCCGATAGGCACACGGCTGAGCCGCTTGTGGGCTGCGTAGGGCGCCTGCCAGATCTTTGTTGCCTCTTCATGGTATATGCAGCTCTCATGTTCTTCAAATGTGTAGACCTGGTCTCGTTGTAGCGAATGAGGGTGAGGTAAAAACACACCTGACCCCCTTGGTGCCTCTGGCCATGTCCTTCTCTCTTTCCTGGGGCAGCCAGTCTGTGAGGAAGCTGTTTCCAGCCTCACTCTCCCCACTCACAGTCAGAGCCTTCACTCGGCCGGCCCACCCTGCTCCGCACGCCTGGGTTGGGCTCTGGGCTGTGCTGGTGGATTAACATGGCCCTGACCCAGGCCTCCCCCCAGGCTGGCAGGTGCACCTGGCCCTCATGGACACGCTGTCTCCACGGTGGGCCGGCACCAAGAGGGCAGGAGGGCTCAGTCAGCTCCGGGCCTGAGTGCCAAGGAAGCCCCGCAGAATGTGGCCAGTTACCACCCGGGCCTTGGGGTTCCTTCACCCCCCACCCCCATTCTAGGACCCACCTCCAGGCCTTGCCCTCGGACACTGTCCCCAGTCCAGACCCATTCAGGCTTTGTGAGGTGTGGGGGAGTCGGCCTCTGCACAGTGCCTCCAGCCACCAGCCTAGATGGACCCCCCACCCTACCCCTGGCACACACACTCACACCCCACCGCCTGGCCCAGAGCCTGCTTCTGGACGCCCTCCTTCCATGAGCTCTGGGAGAGGTGCCATCTTGGCCTTTCGTGTCCCTGCAAACACAGACCCGCGCTCTGGACCAAGTTGTGCAGCTCTCGGGGTGGACTCCCTGCTCCTGAGGGCGAGGAGCTTTCTGTGTGGCTGCCCGGTGATACGTGGGCCTGTGAAGCTGGCACCGGCCTCTCAGAGGCGAGAACAAAGCCCGTGTGCCCACAGAGCTCGTGTCAGCTCTTGGTCAGCTTCCAGAGGCTGTCACCCTGGTACTTCTGCTGCTGAACAAACACTGCTCAGAGCCCACTCAAAAGCCTCTGGAATAAGTGCAGCGGGTAATAACCCTTGGAGCTGGTTGTCCCGGAAATACATACAAGAAATGCGCTCCAAGTGGTGGCTCCATGGGGGGAGTGGGGAGCCCGTGGCTGAGGTCCAGGATTCAGGGGGCATCACTCCTCACTGTCTGCTTGTCTGTACTTTTAGGATTTGTACAGGAACAAGTGCTACCCATTGGAACACAGGGTGGACAGTGTTTACAGGCGTGATACCGATGAACAATGTATTCATTAGCAAATAATACAGGAATGAACTCTGTTTCATAGACTCACAAGTGTAAGCCTGCCTTTGCCCACCCCGTATGTATTGTTCCTGTGTTTTTTTATTCCTCACCTGAGGATATGCTTTATTTTTATTTTTTATTTTAAGAGAGTGGCCTAGCCAGTTTGGCTCAGTGGATAGAGCGTTGGCCTGCAGACTCAAGGGTCCCAGGTTTGATTCCGGTCAGGGGCATGTACCTTGGTTGTGAGCACGTCCCCATTAGGGGGTGTGCAGGAGTCAGCTGATGGTTGTTTTTTCTCATTGATATTTCTGACTCTGTCCCTTTCTCTCTGTAAATAAAAAAAAATATATTTTTTTTTTAAAAAAGAGAAACATCGCTGTGAGAGAGCAACATTGATTGGCTGCCTCGTGTTCATGCCTTGACTGGGAACTGAACCACAGCGTTTTGGTGTGCAGGATGACACTCCAACCAGCTGAGCCACCTGGCCAGGGCTCTTACCTTTTTTAATCGGTAACACGCATGCAGAGAGAACAGGTAGTGGGGTGCCGATACCCGACTTTCTCTTCACTTCCTCCATGCCCTTGTGTCTGCCTTCTTGCCTTGCCCTCCTGGCCCAGGGGAATTGTGGAGCTGCGCCGGCATCTCTGAGGGGTGCCCCTTTCTGATGTGCTGGCAGGACCTTTGCAGCGTAAACAGGGTGGGAGACCAGATGACTGCGGTGCTCGGCTGGGCCAGGCCCAGTGTCTGGCCCAGCTTCTTCCTTTCGTCAGTGCTTCCTGTGGAGGGGGAGCCGGAGGCCCAGTGGTTAGCCCAGGTCTGCCTTGCCCCAGAGCTCACGCCGCTTGGAAAAGGCCACATCTCCTCCGTGGGGTGGGGCTTGCCGCTCAGCATGCGTGGCCTCGCCAGGGAGCCTCCCTCAGGGGGCTGGGCTCCTGGCCCGGAGGCTCAGCTCCACACCCACAGAGTCCCCTGCCCCTTCCATGCCCTCCGCCAGGCCTGTGCGAACGGCACCCCCATGTGAACCAACCAACTGCTGTAGCCCTTCTCCTCTGAGCAGCACCCAAGGCCAGCCCTTCCTGCAGTCCGCCCACCATAGCCCACTATGTGCTGTAAGAGCCCGAGACAAAGTTAGTTGTGGAAACTGGTGGGAAGAAAAGCTGGTGTGAACTAAGGGACTTTCCAAAAAGGAGTCATATTGTTTCTGAGGGGGTATTTATAGTAATTCCAACTGTGTTTTCTAAAATATGTTCTCATTGATCTTTTTCCTTTTTTTAGAGGGAGAGAGAGAGAAACATCAATGAGAGAGGACATCCTCTATCGGCTGCCTCCTGCATGGCCTCTAGCCTCTACCGAAGATCGAGCCCACAACCCGGGCATGTGCTCTGACTGGGAATCGAACCAGTGACCTCTTGGTTCATGGAATGATGCTTAAGCATGGAGTCATTCCGACCGGGCCCAACTGTTTTAAACAAATAATACCCCGAGATAAATGTTAAGGAGCCTGTTTTAGTGATTTGAAAGGGGAACAGTCTTGATGATCCCATCTTTTGTCTTTCTAAGTGGGTCTTTCTAAACTTGAGCCTTGGAAAGTACTTACTTTCAAGCCCCACCAGGCAACCAATCAGTGTTGTTCTCTTGTTTCCTATTACTTTGTATTGTCCACAAAGGGTAGGGCGGGCGTTTGCTAGCAAATAGTGAAACCTTCCGAAAGTGATCCTTAGCAATTTGAAAATGTATTAGGTCATCCGATCAACACTTGAGCTCAAGTGACTTTTGTGCTTTTTTTGGCCAAGTGGATGTTATCTGGGCGCTGAAAGGTTCTTGGAGGTGGGCTTCCTGTTGCCCTGAGAGGTTCTGCACTTAACCCAGCTCTGAACTCCTCCAGCTTTCCCTCCCCCCAGCCACACCCTCCCTGGAAGCTCCGCTCACCCAGGAAGCTCTGGATTTGGGTCTTTGGGGGGGAGGGGAATTGGGAGCCCTATTTGCTGTATCCCATCTCCTTAAGTTTTTGAAACGGCTGCTTCATTTGTGCTCTCAATAACCCACGTTCTTAGCTCATTGTCACCTCGAGAGCAGCCGCACCGCGTCACTTCCACCCACTGTATGTCCAACAAGAGGCCTTGGCGGGTGCCTGGGACCTGCAGCCCCTGCAGCCCACCTACAGGCCAGGCTCCCGCCACCCAGGCCCCTCCTAATGCTCCCCTGTGGCTGTTTCAGTGTGTGTAAGCGGTGCATTCGGAAGATGGACCACCACTGTCCCTGGGTCAATAACTGTGTGGGCGAGAACAACCAGAAGTACTTCGTCCTGTTTACAGTAAGTCCCCTCCCACCCTGCCCCACCTCCCCAATCCAGCGGGCACTTCTTCCCAAGTTCCCAGCATGCCGAGCGCTCCTCGGCGTGGGGACCTCGCCTCTGCCAGCCTCCGCTCAGCAAGGGCTACCTGCTCCTGAGCCCTCGCTCGAGCTCCTCAAAAACGGACTCAGGTTGATGAGCTATGAGCGAGGGCGAGGCCCAGTCTGAGTAGCTAAAGGAGGCCGTTGTGGTGGCGACTGCAGGTAGGTGGGGGGGGGTGTTTAGTATGAGGCCTGAAGGGCCATTGACAGTCAGCACCCTCACTGCTCAGTGAGGAGCGTGACCCCGAGGAGCCCCACCCACCCGGAGCCCAGGTCACGCCTGGTGATGGGCACTGTTCTCGTCCCCACACTCAGACCCGGGGCTGGGGGCGGGGACAGTGGGAGGGGGGGTGGCCAGGTGCCTCTGGCCCTGCTCCTGATCCCCCTCACCCTGAGTGCTCCCCAGTATGGGGTTCGCACAGTGACGCCTGCCCCGCTTTCATTGCAGATGTACATAGCTCTCATCTCCCTGCACGCCCTCATCATGGTGGGGTTCCACTTCCTGCACTGCTTCGAAGAAGACTGGACAAGTGAGTGTGGTCAGGGCTCTCCTCCGGGGGCGGGGGACACGAGCAGGCGGGCTCTTTACTTCCATCGTGGCGCCAGGGGTCACCCTCAATTTATTAGATCTCTTGCAAGCCCACGGACTGACCAGGGAAGGAAGAGCAGAGGTCCGAATCTTTCAGGAGAAAGCGCAGCCCCTTAAAGTCAGTTCCACAGGTAAAGTAGAGGGCTGGGCAGACCCTCGCCCGCCCACCCCAGCGTGCCCGGGGAGAGGCCCGGCCCAGCCCGGAGGCGAGGCCCGGGAGCGGGTGCCGTGCCCTCAGCCAAAGCCCTTCGTTCAAAGGCCACCCGCTCCAGGCCTGCAGGAGCTCATTTAACTTCCTGCCTGGAGTGGAGAGGTTGCTTCGTGTTTTTGTGGTGGTTTTAACCGTGTGATCACCAACTGACATGAGACTGCAGACAACTTCTTGCTGCTTTAGAAGTATTCCATTTAAATGTAGATGCCAATGAAGGAACTCCAACCAGAAAATTATATGAATTAAGAAGGAAAATATAGATGCCAAAAAAGTAAATGAAATTTAAAAGGAAAATACAAACAAGGAACAGTGATTAGATGCTAAGGGACTTAAGAGGCCGCCTGCTGAGCTAGACCTTTCACTCACACACCCTGTGAGACAAACGCCTTGAGCAGAAACATCGTATTTCTCCTGTTTTCCCCTCGATGGGCCCTTTTCGTTCCACCGTCCTTTAGAAGTTTTGCTCTTCCTGCACGTGCTGACTGTTGTTTCTCAGGACTCTGAGGCTGCCCGGCCAGCGTGGCTCAGGAGGTCACAGTTCGATTCCCGTCAGGCACCCGCCCGGGTTGTGGGCTCGATGCCCAGTAGGGGGCGTGCAGGAGGCAGCCAATTGATGTCTCTTGGTCATCCATGTTTCTGTCTCACTCTCCGTTCCTCAATCTCTAAAATCAATAAAAACATATTAAAAAAATAAAATAAAATAACTCATGAGCCTCTGAAAAGGACGGTATCCGTAGCCCCGCCAGATCCTAAGAGGTTCCCCCTGTGTTACACGCCCCCCTCTGCTCTCCCTGGCCCTGCCGACTGTCTGGCTGGGCCTCACTAGGGGAAGAGCTCGCTGTGAGCTGCCCTAAGCACCGTGGACTGGGCGACTCACACTTACAGCTCACAGCTCTGGCTCGGGGAAGTCCAGGACGAGGTGCCGCCAGGTGGGCTCCTGAGGCAGGGACTCCCGATTTGCAGGTGGCCGCCTCCTTCCGAGTCCTCACAGGGCAGGGAGGGGACAGCAGGCGCCCTGGTGTCTCTTCGGAACGGGCACTGATCCCATCACGACCTTGTCTTCCAAAGGCCCGTCTCCGAACCCACTGCACTGGGGGCTAGGGCTCAACACAGGAATTGAGGGGACACAGTCCGTCCATAGCACCCTGTCTCCCTGCTTTCCCGACTAGCGCAGTTCTAGCACAAGCCAGACAGGAGGTCAGTGAGGGGGTGGGGACGAGCGGGTTTCTGCTGGTCATGGTCCTGCACAGCTAGGGCCACTAGCAGTTTCTCGGAGAACATTCTGACAGGACCGCATTCAGCTAGGCCCCCGGGATCCAGGTCAACTCCAGGTGTGGCCCTGGCTCGCTGCTGAGGTCTGACAAGGACATTTTATCGTCAGACACCATCCTGGCTAACGTACCTGGGCAGTCATGAGAGTCACCATCAGTGAGACCCTGTCTGTCTTCGGAGCGGAGCTGACGGGCCATTTTCTTACTGCCCCTGGGAGCCAGGCAGCCTGCAGGGTGTCCCGAGCGGGGCCTTGTCCCGACCGGAGCCAGTGGACAGGGCTTGTGGGCCAGGCCGCAGGCCGGAGCTGCTGGGCAGTGGACAGGGCCTGTGGACCAGGCCGCAGGGCGGAGCTGCTGGGCAGTGGACAGGGCTTGTGGGCCAGGCCGCAGGGCGGAGCTGCTGGGCAGTGGACAGGGCCTGTGGGCCAGGCCGCAGGCCGGAGCTGCTGGGCAGTGGACAGGGCCTGTGGGCCAGGCCGCAGGGCGGAGCTGCTGGGCAGTGGCGAGGGCTTGTGGGCCAGGCTGGGGCTGGAGCGTGGCCTGCTGGTGGGAAGCGGCAGTGAGCGGGGCAGCGTGTGTGAGGGAGGCCGGGCAGGGCCCGCCAGCCAAGGAGGGCTCCCGTGG
Organism: Lasiurus cinereus; assembly: GCA_011751065.1. Classification (NCBI taxonomy): domain Eukaryota; kingdom Metazoa; phylum Chordata; class Mammalia; order Chiroptera; family Vespertilionidae; genus Lasiurus; species Lasiurus cinereus. The sequence continues at coordinate 256,098 of JAAGEH010000143.1, forward strand.
GGAGTGTAGATGCAACCAGGTGGGTGGAGCGGGCCCCACTGAGGCCTGGAGGCCAGAGACGTGGTACCCAGAGGACCCACCGGGGCTGGGGGCGGTGGGCATCGGGCCGCAGCCCTGAGCCTGTGCCCTTGTTCGCAGAGTGCAGCTACTTCTCGCCGCCCACCACGGTGATCCTCCTCATCCTGCTGTGCTTCGAGGGGCTGCTCTTCCTCATTTTCACGTCGGTGATGTTCGGGACCCAGGTGCACTCCATCTGCACGGACGAGACGGTGAGCAGGAGGGCGGCCTGCGCAGACCCCGGGTGCGGGGCACATCCCCCAATGGCAGGGACACTGATCTTCGTGCACACGAGCGCCTCCCACTGGGGGCTGGCGTGCCGGCACACCAGCAGCCGTGGTGAGAGGTCCCCTCGGTCACAGGTCCTCCCATGCTCCCGTGGGGTTCTGTCTGTGCGCCGCTCTGCTGGGACGGGGACACCTTCCATCTGGGGCCACAGGCTAGAGACGGGGTGGTGGACAGAGTGCCGGGGCCCAGGCGGCCCAGGCACAGCTACTCCCAGAGGAGGTGACTTCCTGTCTGGTCCTGAGGACGGAGCGGGAGACAGCCCCGCCTTGAGCCCCAAACCCATGGTAGCACGTTCTCGGCGGGCCCCGGGTCACCTCTGCCCGGCCTGCGCTGGTCCTCGTCTGCTGCTCCCCGGTCCTGCCTCCCCTGCTCGCGGCTCTGCCTCTGGGAGCCTCAGAGCAGCTGGGCCAGAGCCCGCTCTTCTGGGGCCACCTCCTCCCAACCGTCCTAAGGGGTCCAAAAGCCTCAAGGTGCTGACCCGTGGCTCTGATGGGGACATTGCTTCCCTTTTTGAGTTTGGGGGCCCCTATAAGGGGCCCAGGAGGGAGCGATGGAGTCGTGAGATTGAGAGTCCATCCTGGCTTCCCAAGGTCCCCTGGGCGAGGGGGAGCTCTCAGCAGCATCCGGGGCCCCTGTGGTCAGCCTTGTGGGGGGGAAATTTTATGGTTGGGGGTCACCACAACATGAGGAACTGCATTAAAGGGACGTGGCATTAGGAAGGTTGAGAACCACTGGTTTAGAAGGTTGGGGCTCTCAGCAACTTTTTCTTTGATTAGAAATAACATCATTGCAAAGGAGTTTCCCTCAAAATAGTAGCCAGTGGAAGATCCAGCTAGGACCCCAGGCAGTAACCACAACCGGCTTCTCTGTGTAGGCCTGCAGGAACCGGGGTGATCCTGCCCGACGCTGGGGTGTAGCCCAGCCACATAGGCCGTAACCTGGGGGAGCCCGAGGAGAGCCCCTCTTCCCCTCAAGGAGTCATGTTGGAAGGGAAGGAAGGGCAGGCCCCAAGCTCATGGAAAATGGTCCGACCCTCCCCAGCCTGGATGGGGGTGCTCCCTTAAGCGCACCCCTGCTCTCCCCTCACCAGAGCCAGGCACAAACCCCTGCCCCCTCACCACCAGCCTTCTCCGCTGGGAGCGCAGGTGTGTGCCAGCTGCCGAGGAGCCCAGGGTCACAGGTCTCCCCACGGAGCCCTGGGAAGGCCTTCGCCGTGACTGAGGCTGACTGGTCTGTCCGTGTGGCCCCGACCTTACTAACAGCTCCTTCCTCCTCTGGTGACTCTCCGACCTCTGTCCCTCCTCTCACTTCTCAGCTGTGCTCCTGACCGCCCGCTGGGGTCTGACCCTCCGGCCGCCTTTTGACTCGTTTTTTCTTTTCTTTTTTCTTTTGCTTTTGTGGTCTCCAAAGTGGTTGTGGTAACGCAGGCTTCCTGTGACCAGTCCCCGCTGAGCAGTCACCTTGGCTGTCAGATCGCCAGTCCGAGGCTCCTGTACCAAAGCCTGCTGGCGCTGGCCCGCCCACCCTGGGCCCTGGCACGCTCATCCCCAAGGAAGCCTGGGGTTTTTTACACTTTTTGTGAGAGAAAGGGCAGGCACCTGTGTTACGTAGTCGCTCTGTGGCTTTATAAAGGAGACATTACTCCGCTCACCTCAGTTCTTGGACGTCCCTCCCCCGAACCCACAGCGATAAAGCGTGTGACTGAAGTGTGGTTGTTCTTGTTTTCAGGGAATAGAGCAATTGAAAAAGGAAGAGAGAAGATGGGCTAAAAAAACAAAATGGATGAACCTGAAAGCCGTTTTTGGCCACCCCTTCTCTCTTGGCTGGGCCAGCCCCTTTGCCACGCCAGACCAAGGGAAGGCAGACCCGTCCCAGTACGTGGTCTGAAGGACCCCTGGCAGCAGGGCCACCCAGACACACATCCAGCACGGCCGCCCGTTCTCACGAGCATTCAAACGAGAAAGCAAAACAACTCCAAACTTTTTTATGACTCAAGTAAAATGGCTGAGCATTGCAGAGAAAAAAAATGTCCCCCCGTTTTATTTTTAAAAGATCATCCTTTCTATTTTTGGCAACCGAAGCTGCTCCTTTCTCCTTTCAAAAACCACCTCTCTGGCCTCTGGTTTCCTCTCTGCTCTCTGTCTGGCCTGACTAACGTGGACGGTGCTGTCTCGCGGCCGTGCCCGCTCCTACTAACTGAGACGTGACGCTGGTGCGTGGAAGGTGCGTGGAAGGACCGATCCGGTGCCCGGCTGGGGAGGCCGAGGCGGGGCGTGACCCCTGCAGCAGGCAGCGTGGCAGGGCCCCACGCAACTGAAACCCTCACGGAAGATGGATGCTGACCCATGTGGCCTAGAGGGGCAGGATCAGGGCTGGAGCCCCAAGAAGGGCCCTGCACAGCGGCCTCCTCCCCATTGTGGACTTGGTTTGCCTCCTAACCCCAAAAATCAATTGCCTGATTTGTACTTGCTGGACTCGGGGGGTGTGGAATGATGGGGGCGGGGCAGGGACGAAAGGGGTCTTACATGTATTCTGAATCTCCAGTTCTTTTCCCTCCGATGATTTGAAAGCGTGTGAAGGAAAGAGGTCTTTCCAGTTCAAAATGCCTTACACAATCAAAGGAAAAACGTGACAGTTCCGAGCGAGCTCCGTGTTCCTGGTAGTCAGCTTACTCTGCCCTCCCCCCCCCGCGCCGGGAGCGGGGGGGGGGGCGCGGGGCTCAGCCCTTTCTTCCTCGTGGTGTAAGTCGCCAAAGGGGTTACTTCCTGGTGTTTAGACCCATCGATGTGCACGGACCCGCATCTGGTCTGTATTCTAACCTGGGAGCCTGTCGCCCGGCCTGGGGCCCACCGTGGTGGTAGGTGGCCGTGCAGCCGCTGGAGTCAGCAGGCACACCCGAGCCAGGCCCTGGTGGGGCAGCCTGCCCGGGAGCCCCTCCTGTCCGTCTTCGAGATCGGCCTGACGGCTGGTGAGGAGCCCGCACTGGCCCCCCGAAAACTCGCAGGAATCTGAATGCGGACTGTCTGGATTCTCACACATGGATTTGTTTTCTAAGCAATTGCCACAGGCCTCCTTTTTAGCTCTTGCTTGGGGTGGGGGTGGGGGATACGGGTTACGCAGTCCAGTCACGGGTAGAGAGACTGGATCTGGCCAGGTGGTTTCTCAGAGAGCGGAACAGGCCGCCTCTTTCAGTCCTGTCAGTGCTTCCACCTGGAAACCAAATGCAATAAACGTTTTCCAAAACCTGTTGTGGTTGATTGGAGCTCTGCCCTCGCCCAGTGTCACCACGGCCGGCGCCGGTGACTGGCCCGGCTGGTCAGTCTGTTTTCATTGCCTTAAGGACATGATGCTCCCCCTGGGGTGAGGTTTTGCATGTTTTTAAAGGGCACTCGGACCTCTCTTGAGCAAGCCTGTCCACAGCCGCCTCTGGCTTCGCTGCAGCCAAAGCCCTTGCCTGCTCTCGGGCGCTCAGTTGGGATGGCAAAGGTCGGGTGTGCTGACTGCTTCTAGGGTGGGGCCTGGGGAGAAACCCTGACCTTGCCCACCCCGCAGAGAGGAAGGCGACAGGGCGAGTTGAGTTAGGTGACTCCATGCATAGCAAACAGACGGAATGCAAACAGACCTGCGGATTTGCATGGTGACTCGTGCACGCAAGGCGAGTCCGGGCAGTGCACGTGCCAGGTCTCCTGTCAGTCATAAGCATTGCGTCTCCGTTGTACTTTCTTAGAAGAACCCAAAATGAGACACCTTGTCACCAGCCTTTGCTCGTTCCGGCGAGGCTGCTTAGAAAGAATCTTCCAGATGAGGCCCATTAAGAAACATGGCCATCTACGTGTGAGGTGGGCATTGCAGAAACCCCAGGCCTCGGGGAGGTGTCGAGGGGGAGGCTGGTTGGACAAATGGGTTTTAAGTTGCTCTCATTTCAACGCATCAACCTAAAGAGGATGCATCAGCCAGTAAAGGGGTTAGAGGTCCCAACCTCAAAAGGGCCTTTTTATATATATTTTTATTGATTTCAGAGAGGAAGAGAGAAACATCAATGATGAGAGGGAATCAGTGATGGGCTGCTTCCTCCTGCACGTTGGACTGAGCC